>OZ026612.1:38192376-38792376 GCA_964020975.1 Hermodice carunculata
TCAATTTATATCCATGAATATGGATGACAGCACTTATGAACGGCAGATTTTATAACTTTTACCAAGCTAGTGTACATAGGTGGCAAAACATTTGAACTTCGACATACAACCACATAAAATTATAAGAGTTTCAGAAAGTGAAACAAGGGGAAAAAAGTTAGCTTCCATTAAACACTTGCCTGAAAACACTTGCGCCTGATAATTGGATTGATAACTGGATGCTTATCAAATTTAAAATCAGAGCACTTGTGAATACAAATATGCATTTATGATATTGGAGTAACTGTACAAAATTTTGTCATTTTCTTTCTAATATGTGCACATACACCAGAAACCATGTCAATAAACCACAACTTATACAGTCTACTGCAGAAAAAAAGGCACAGCACTATTGGTTTATGGAAGCTGGATCACCCAACTGCCCTCCTAATGTTCAAACAAAGGGCGCGTTAAAATTCCATAATTTTAGTACCAAAAAACATAATTTGCTGAATACTGCTACTCTAATCTGTGACCTACTGGTCCTAAACTGTGCACTTTGATGGGCTAATAATGTTAAAACACTGAAACTGTTCCATTGTCTGCCATAATTCAGATTATATCAGGAAAATACTGCCATAATGACTGGTATTAGATGCTGACTTGGTGTACTTGATACTCCCCCCATCCACCATTAATGCCTCATCAGTGATAGATGTCATATTTTTTGTAGACAAATGTTACGAATCTATCCATAAATAGTAAAAAAATCACCAATTTCACCTAAAAATTCATAAAATTTTAGCAATATATTCAAATTTGGGGTTAAAATTAAGGGGTGGGGCATTGTAATTTGATCTCTCATTGTAAGGGCAGGACATGCAGGCAAGTGATTATGGGTTTGCATCATAGCCCATTGTGTATTGTATTCATATTGGACAGAAAAGAATTGATTGGATGCAATTATATAATTTTCCTCAAAATTTTAATTAATTAATTTTTTTGTCATAAAAACTGATTTTTCAGATTTAAAGGTTGCTTGCAAAAAAGTTGATATTTTCTTTAATATTGAAGTTTGGTAAAGTTAATGCAAATCCTTTGCAGAAAACAAGTTGTGGCTTCAGTTAAACAAGTTTTAAAAATTTTGATAAGTCTATTAGGTTACAGACTACAGTTGTGATTGGCTGGTTGCGCATCCCAACGGAGATAGTCCGTAATTGCGAAAATACTGTGTTTTCAGCATGCTGTAGCTTCTGTTTAAATAAAGTTAGCTAAGTCAGGTTTGCTGCATCGCAGAGTTGCTTCATTGGAGGTCATATAGGTGCACTGTCTTCCAGGCCAGGTGGGAACTTTATGGTGGGGAAGGACAATGATGTGACCCTGGCAAGAGCACAGTTCATACACCTGTATAAAGCTGACATCCAGGTGTTGTTTCGTATTTCAATTATCACAAATTAACGAGCTGGGAATTGTATGACAAAAATCCGCCCACATTTTTCTGACATTTTTATCTGTTAAATGCCGTTCACGGAATTTCAAAATACCAAAATGCTGATTTTTTAGACTGAAAAATGCTAATATGAAAAATAGAAGGATTTATAACTGTAGTCTGTGGCCTCATAGTGTCAGCGTCATTTTCGGTCGATATATTACGGTAAGACATCCCACTCTGTAGTAGTCTTTGGTCTACAAGACGTGTGTACGTTTCTAAAACTCTACTAACATCAAACTTAGACCATTTTAGGTATTTAGAACTATCATTTATCTTACTGCTTATTATGTTCATATTATCAAACTCAGCAGTAACAGGCATATGGTCTGAGAGATTTAACATATTATCATCTTCAACATAGCACACATTAAGCTTATCATACAAGAAGCATGACGCAAGTATGTAGTCTATGCACGATCTGCCCTGAGCATGCGACATAAAAGTGTACTTAGCTTCCGCGGCTTTTTCAGAGCAGTTAAGGGCAGTTAACCCATTACGCACCAGAAACTGTTTAATGAGTACGCCAGCTCTAGTGGGGCTACATACACCTTTGGCCCCACCAAGAAATCCCATTTGCGCATTCATATCTCCTGCTATAATAATATGCCCTGTCGATGAGCATGATTGAACAATTTCGTCCAGGCTGTAAAGTACTTCCATATACAGGGGTGACGTTTGCAAGAATAAATATGCTTTCACACATGCTGTTTAAACGTAGTTCAATACCACATATGCGATCATGTATGATGTTTTTTCATTACTGTTACATTGCAGTTTATGTTTTTGCGCCAGAAAACTGCAACTCCTCCTTTACCCCTACCGGCCGACCACTTACTTGAGTCAAGATCTGAACTGGCCCTACCATGCACATAAAAATCTTTGTCAATCTTATCAAGTCTAGAAAGCTCACATGGATATAACCAGTGTTCAATATGGCCACAATGTCATTCTTCTCTAATAAGCTCCACAGATAAGGTTCGGAAGAAGTTAAACCATTCAAATTATATGTTGTAATTTTCATGTATAGGGAGAGCGTGAATATAGAGTAAAGACAAATGAAGCTCAACACGTTTGTATTATATCCGTACTTTTTGTTCAGGTTCGTTGTCATAATGATTATAATGAGGAGCGTATCTTTGTAACACAAATGTCAAATTCTGTGTCATGTGACTTATAACTGTCCCTAGGAATGAGCCATTAATTCCATCGTTGATGTTCCCTAAGCCCGCAATTGTCATCAAACCTATTATACCTATCATAGTACCCGTCAGCACTATCACCCCATGTGTGACGCCCGCCATATCCACCCCTGGTCTCATTAGGATCGTCACGGTTATTGTAATCTCTATCATATCGTTTCCCGCGATACCACAATCTGCAGTGGATGCCATCAGGCCACAATTGGTCGTCCATAAGATTATCAACTATTGAGGCTGGCACTGTGATCTTTGCTGTCGTATTATCTCTTCCATTTCGTGGTTTCAATATAACACATCCCACAAGCCTAAAATTTTGGGATGCCAGATGCTGTCTGATTTCAGATACGGTCGTTTCTGTAGCGACACCAACCAGGGCCAAGGTTTTCGTTTCGACCCTTGGTAGCCATCTGAGGGCAGATACCTGCTGCGGTATGTCATGCTTTACTAAATTACTATGCAAAATTTAGGCATTTTGTTGTTTCAAGGGACTGCTAGTTTTCTCCAGTTTCTTTCTTTCTTTGTATTGTTTATTACTCAGCCACTATTGAAAATTGTCCTCGCCCTGGTTACAAGGAGCTTTCACAAAATCAGAATACATGGTTTGTTCCGCCACATCTCTCCTGTCTGACAGTGGCACAACAGGTATTGACCGACCATTACTATTGCTTGTGGTTGTTGCATGTATTTGTGTGCTGCTACTCACTTTATCATCGTTTTATCTCAGGTCAGGGGTCATGTCACCTTTACAGCCCCCACAAGGTGCGGACAAGGTTCTCTGTTTGCAATTCTGTTCTGTACCCTGCTTGTTTTCTGGAGGATTTGTTTTCACCGTCTTGACCAGATTTTGGTCATTTACCCCAACAACAGTTTGCGATTGCACCACGTGGTCTTTTTGTTTAAGTTTTTTTTCCAGATTCGTTGGAGCTGTAATTACCTTGTATTGATTGCATGTTCACAGTTTCATCTGATCCCCTTTGAGGGGTATTAGATATATGAGCTTTTATCCCATTTTTGATAGAATCCTTGGCTTCTGATTGGTTAATAGCTATGGTACACTCTTTGCATTACCCTTATTTGTGCAGTAATTACTGCAAAGGTGAAATACAGCGCGATTCCTGAAACTGACCGGGGAATACAGCGGTATTCTCGGAACTGGCTGGGGAATACAGCGGTATTCTCGTAACTGGCCGGGGAATACAGTGGTATTCTCGCTGTATCTCCCTATCTGGTTAGTGCATCGATCAGCCACCAGAAGTCTCTCTCATGCGATACAGGCCTTGACGCGCTGTAAACGACAACATGATGGCGGACTGTGAAGTGAACTGCAGCAGCAGCGGGTCTAACAGCGAAGAGAAATTACATCATCAAAAATGGGATAAAATCGTCATTCACTGTTTTAGTGTGAAATACAGGAAGTATCTCCCCCAAGACAGGTGTATTACCCTCGGCTTCGCCTCGGGTAATACAGCTGTCTTTGGGGGAGATACTTCCTGTATTTCACACTAAAACAGTGAATAACTAATAGTGTACCAATATCGTTGCCCATGTCCATGGCAATTACTTTTTGTATTTGAGATATTTCTATCTGAAATTTCAGTTGTAGACTCTCTAGTTCCCGGGCCTTTAATTTTTGCCCAAGCAGTATTAATCTCTCTTTTTTCTTCTTTAAGGGCAACATTCTCAGCTTTACATGTGTTCAGTTCAGCTTTCATTAATGCCATTTCACGCATCAGATCTATCGAGGGGGGGGGGAGGAGTTATTTTCATTTTAATCTAGTATCAATAGACCATGTCAGAATTTTCACCACCAGATGGCTCTGGGGTACTATCCACCCTAGCTTGACTGAGTGCCCAGTAGCTAAGCATGGCAGAGTATGGGAGGTGGACAGTCTTTGAGTAGAAACAGGAACTAATCAAGAGAGGAGCACCAATTAAAGGCAAAAAGTGTGATTTAGTAGAAAGGTAAGTACTTGCTGATCAGTTTCATATATTATCTTACAGGAATTTATCCCAAGATTACAAGTTTAGTCACTTGACTCCAATGGGTTGAACCAGCAGTTTACATCACTGGTCATATATTGCTGTGTGTGTGTTGTCTCTTGGCCACACACAATTCTGTGACAAGTCAAATTATGAGACTGTGATTAAAAGTATAATTAATGTTCCATAAAGAGAGACTTTCATAGCCAGACATACATTATTTTGAATGTGGAATACCCTGGTCAAAGTGCACATAGGCCACCAGTAGCCTGACCTGAGCCAAGCCTCTGGGGCCCAGCCAGTAGCTTGTATATTGGGTCACTCCAGGGGATAAGCAAGGTGTTAATGCTGCTGTTGTCTAGTTCCTCTGGGGAGTGTGCTTTATTGGTGTGCTGTGTACACAAGACACTTGTTGGTAATGTGTTTGTCCAGAATTACAATGAGGTAAAAACACTGCATACTCAAAGGCAAAGATGAAAAACTAAACAAGAAAAGGAAAAGTAACTTTATGTCCCCTCCAGTTTGAAAGTTTACCTTTTTCCTTACATTTGATTTGAACAGCTTGGCTGCCCTTCATTACCTCATACAGTTCAGTTGACAGGACACATATTTAGTCTTGCACTTTTTTTCAGACTTGACGCATATGACAGAAATAACAATTTTCATTCTGAACCTATACTCAGTCTGAAAAAAGAAACACCCCTTCCTCAATGGCCCGACCAAGGATTCAAAACCATAACTGAAAGCACACAAAACATACCGCCAATGCGCATGTCCCATCCCAAAGTTACTTTTCCTTTTCTTGTTCAGTTTTTCAGCTTTGCCTTTGAGTATGCAGTGTTTTTACCTCATTGTTATTCTGGACAAACACATTACCAACAAGTGTCTTGTATACACAGCACACCCATAAAGCACTCTCCCCAGAGGAACTAGACAACAGCAGCATTAACACCTTGCTAATCCCCTGGAGTGACCCAATATACAAGCTACTGGCTGGGCCCCAGAGGCTTGGCTCAGGTCAGGCTACTGGTGGCTTATGTACACTTTGACCAGGTTATTCCACATTCAAAATAATGTATGTATGGCTATGAAAGTCTCTCTTTATGGAACATTAATTATACTTTTAATCACAGTCTCATAATTTGACTTGTCACAGAATTGTGTGTGGCCAAGAGACAACACACACACAGCAATATATGACCAGTGATGTAAACTGCTGGTTCAACCCATTGGAGTCAAGTGACTAAACTTGTAATCTTGGGATAAATTCCTGTAAGATAATATATGAAACTGATCAGCAAGTGCTTACCTTCTACTAAATCACACTTTTTGCCTTTAGTTGGTGCTCCTCTCTTGATTAGTTCCTGTTTCAACTCAAAGACTCTCCACCTCCCATACTCTGCCATGCTTAGCTGGTGGGCACTCTGTCAGGCTAGGGTGGATAGTACCCCAGAGCCATCTGGTGGTGAAACTCATTTCTGACATGGTCTATTGTTCATAATAGATTGCTGCGCCATCTATTATCAACAAAGGTAACTACCATAGAAACGCGGAACGAAAGGTGAACATTGTATTTTCGTGACAGATATTTTGTAACCATTTGCTGTGATTACTTTATCAAATAAACTAAACAACCATACACTTGTACATACTTTCTTAATCATGGTGAAATAAAAATTTCATGGCTCATATGGGGTAATACAGTGGGGGTAATTTAAGTACAACAAAAACAAGGGTCATCACGGCAAACAATCAGTTTTATCACAGCAGCCTCATTTTTACACCGTCTACTATATTAAATTCCTTACACAATCCTACATACCGAACATGCAAGAATATGTAAGGAATAGGCATATTTCCTTACATTAATAATTTCTTACAAATTTCATAGTGTTTCCTTACATTTTTTTTTACCTCGGACATCGTTTTGGCGATGTTTATGAATCTGGAACATCATAAAGGCACCCAACCATACGAAGTACGAAACTAATTCAGGAATCTCAAATAAAATAGTTGTACAATAGTTATCTATACCGTGTTGCCTGAACTGGTATCACATGATATTGAATTAAATACCGCGATTCAAGGTGGTGCTTGCGTTTCAATAATGTTGCATCTTTTACTCTTCAAACGAGCTGGCGGGAAAGTAATCATACTTGGTGTTAATATACCCGGGGTGGTTTCTGCCAAGTTCCTCCAGTAATTTAAGTATTTTTATTTATGTATAAAAATATTGGGGGATTTATTCATTTATTGGTACATTATCTTAAATCTACTATAAAACCGCTTGGTCAAGTGTTTGGGCACATCATAGGATCACTCTGGATATCCCAACACGTTAATTTATTAGCAAGTGGTGCTGCGATTTTTTTCTATTTTCAGAATAATTTTGTGTCGGTATTTTTTTTCTTCATCTAAGTGAAAAGAATACGCGACTTACAAATATTTAGGAATCTTATTCTCTCCATCTTTAAGTGATCGATATTGAGAGAGACCTAAAACAGATATAGGCGCAATATCTTAGGGTCATACGAGAACATTACAGTAACAGCTATGGTGATGACATGGAAAAGTGTTCTCCTACCGTCTCTGTCTCATGAGTTTCCTGTTTGGATCAAAAGAATGCGAAACTCTTTGCAAATGACTTCAATTTTCTGCTGCCCAGAAAAAGCTTGCATATAATGGAGACCCCAGCTATGAAAAAGGCTCAGCAATTTTAGCTTGCTGCCTATGAGCATATATTTCGACAGAGTTAAGTCTTTTCACCGCCTGCAGTGTAATCTTCAAAACACACGCCTTTGAAAGCATTTTCAAATTCAACGAGAAAAAGTTATCTTACAGATATGAAACAGACAGGATAATGTTAAACGTTGGTATGGACAGTGCAATTTTACTACAAAATGAATATCTGCCACATGTAACCAAAAATCATTAAAAGAGGTATAACACAAAGACATTTTGTGAAACTGAAACTAAAAGTTCATAAACCCTGTATAGAGGCCCTACAGTTTGTTCTACAAGAGAAAAAAATGTTTTCAGTTGAATGGCCTTGATGGTGCCAGGTTAAATTTGACAGTAAGAATCTGATCTTGTGATCTATAAGTGACTTACAAAGGTGTGGCATATAAGGCAATGATGAATGTTTCTTGTCATTCTGCAGCATGAGATCGAGAGTTTTTTTTCTAGAATCAGTCCTAAATTTATTGATGTACTTTTTAAGTTTTTTAAGTTATAGCAGTCCAGATTTACGACTACCAATAATAAACATATTGAGTATAGGTTCATAAATGACTATTTTTTTTTTTTTTATAATTGTACATGTTTAATATACATCAGTTTAGAGAAACAACCATGTTTGAATTTGACAATGTTCGTAATAAAATTGCTGCTGGAATCGTGGAAGCTGATGAAAAGACTATTTAGAATAAACAACTCAATACATATGAGCACTGAGTGGTAGGTCATTCTTGTTAAAATCCAAATTAAGATTAAATGAGTTTAATGCTTCAAATTGTTTTATAAATGATCCAGTCCAACATTTTACTGAAAACGCTGCTTACAGCAACGCTCCTGTGGTTGTCAGAGTCAATCCATCCCCTCTAATTTTGGGAATAGCGTGCACATAAATATTCAGAAAATCTGTTAGAGCGAATCCACATTTAAAAATGGAATGCAGTTTGGACGGGAAAAGGCGTTTGCAAGGGGCATATGATATGATATGATATGATATGATATGATATGATATGATATGATATGATATGATATGATGAGTATTCGTCTTTTTTAAATTAAGATCTCATGTAAAATCACCCGCTCGAGTACTTTATTCTTTTTGTGTCACATGAAAGAAGTATGTATTGTTTTGTACTGATGGCGTACATATCGGCAACATCTGGAAGAGTTTGTTTCATTATTCCGAAATAGTGCATCATTAGTGCACTGCTGATCTGTAGGCAAGGTATGTGCAATGACTGCAACCCTGTATTTACATTTACTATAAATACTGAATATGCATAAAATGTAAGGAACAATATTTTTTTCTACTGGTATGGAAACTCTGAATCGAGTAATATTGTTGTTGTTGTTGTTGTTGTTGATGATGATGATGATGATGATGATGATGATGATGATGATGATGATGATGATGATGATGATGATGATGATGATGATGATGATGATATGGCTTTGGATCAGAAATAGATAGTGCGGTTTGAGGGAATTTTCGGTAGCTATACCCCCAAAACATATCACTGAAGCCAGGTGGTTAGTAAAAAAATAAAGCCCCGGAGTCCCTCCCTTGAACTTGCCCAGAATGTTTTAGCAACATGACATCGTTGTCAATAATGCTATGGTTATGCATGCAGGGCTATGTTATTCATTCCGTCTGCCATTTAATGTTTGGGCGTTCTCCGGATAATTCGTGTTTTTCACAGCAACTGCGTGAAATGATGCGCATTTGTTATGTAAGGCAAGATGTTGCTTGAGATTGAATTGTTATTGCCTAATAGGCATGAGGCAACCACCGCATCCACCAATACGATGTATTTCGAAGTTTTGGCAGTTAAATATCATAATTACGTTTTGTAAATTCATTCCATTATAATGGATACATATTGTCGTCCCAAAGAATACGGTCAAAGTAAGGAAATCATGTTTGTGTTGTTAGTGTTTTACTAAAGAAATGGCTGCCTTTAAGTTTTATTTCCAGACGGTAAAGAGCTGTATGCAAAGAAAACAGCTGGTTATGAGATGATTCATGACATGCATATGGGACAAAGAATGTTTCAAAGTTCCACTCTTATGCTTGTAGTGACAATGTCTTCATAATGATTCAACTGCTGCTTAATGAGATAGTGCGTGTGAGTGTTGTACCCACATGAAACACACTTGTATAATGTACATCAAATATTTCAAACGATCCCAACTTTTCGTAGCGTACAACAGCTCTACACTTTGAGTAGAGAAAATATAATTTAGCACGCTATCAACTGTTTTTGTTTGCTTTTTTAAATGATTCGTCAATATGTAAGAAAGGAAAACATGTGGCATGTTTGTGGTAAACAGATGAAGCAATTATTCGTGTATTTTGAATAGTGAAAACCTTTCAGTTTTGTAAAATCGAATATGTAATTACATACGTATCTACATACCATCTGATTTTGATGAATGGCATTATGTTGAACATGCATGGATTATCACCATACTATATGGCAAAGTTAACCTGGCTCCATCAAGGCCTCTTCCAATCAAAAAGGAATGTCCATTGCAAGAAATCTGAAGTGGAACAATAGTTTGGCCTCACCTTTGGTGGACATATTCGTGTTTATCATCGTCAATAATTCAGCGCAATATACGTTTTTTAATGTTGCAAAAAGTAATTATGTTTGTAGGGAACCATTCTTCATATATATATATATATATATATATATATTTTGTTTGTTTGTTTTGTTTTAATGCAGCAATCTTAAATGTAAGTAATCTCGTCTGCTCTGTGACAAAAGGAAAGTGGTCAGTTTCAAATTTTAGTACTTGAAACAACAGATAAATAGTAACAGTGGTTAGGATGAGTCCCTTTGCAGTTAGGCACAAATTGTAAATCACCCTTTGCCAAATAGTATGGTGATAATCCATGCATGCTCAACATAATACCGGGTACCGAGTTGACAGAATGTAGTTCAAACTTTACCGGGGTGAGGGTTGACGAATGCGCACATGACTGATAATTTTTAGCGAACATGAAAGTAGCTGATTTAAAACATTATCTGAAAGATTGACGGGTGCAATGTTTCAAAAGGGCCTACATAAAGTGATTGTACATGATCTAAATAAAACAATTCCTTTTTATTTGAAGACAATAGAGCCATGCGCTCAAAAATGATATCCCTCGGAAAATTTTGATCAACCCTGGAAAGTTACGAATTTGAGCGCCCGGCTGGTAAAGGCATCAGCAGCCGTGAGCGGACAGAAACAATGCACCAGATACAAGCAAGAGATGATCAAGTGGCTATTTGTTGGATTAATTTTTATATAAATGCTTGGTTATTGTCGAGTGGAGGACGGTAAATTGGAAGACCTTTTACTTTTACCAGGAGCCATCTTAGAATAAACAAAATATAAATATTCCTGTAAGTTCCTAGTGGTCATTAAGCCTTAATTTGGGCTGTTTCACGTGAAAAAATGACCGAATCTCAAAGATGTTCTCGGATTAGCGCATTCAGGTAAAATGCCACGATGATGCAAATGGCGGCAGCCAGAGTTCATGTTCGATTTCATAGCACCACCTCTTATTTCCCTTACGTACGCAAAGTAGGCTTACAATGAGTATAGTGTATGTAAATCATATATATTCTTTTTGTACGATAAAGAAACTTGAATTTGATATATAATAATGCAAATTCGGCCGAATATACTAGAACATGTCGCTTTTACAAAATCGCGTAGCAATTAAAGGATCACGCTTCGGGCGTACGGAGACATGCTGTTGAGACTAGCGGGTGAAAGGTTACGCTTCACCGGCATGCATAGCCACCCGCCGGTCTCGTCTAGTCTCGGTAGGCTTCAAATGATTTTCTTCAAAATATCTGGACAAGCCATATCTTATATATCATTAAAATATCTTTGTAAGGGGGATACAGTGCTGGTATTTCTATTGCCGTAGCCTCACATTTGTAAGATTTTTTGACACTTTCATTTTTGTGTGCTCTAATTTCTAACAAAAAAAGTTCTATTTCAAATTTCTGACTGCAGTACAGTCCATGCCGTATTCCAATTTTGTTTATGACATTTTTGCCTATTGTGGTACGGGGTTGGATCGGGAAATTGCACCCGTTGATCCTCTACCTCCAACGAAATACCGGGCAGCTGGAGCAAATTCGGTCGAATTTACTAGGCACCCCGTCTTTTGGCCGCTTGACCATGACATGTTGGTCCACTCTTTCCTTCATTGTTTGTCTCTCTTGTGTGGAAAACTATGAAAAGTAACCCCTTCTGTCCATGGGTTCTTTTCCATGTTTGTAAATTTCTTTGTGTAGACATAAGAGCCTCGCAGCTTGCAATTGTGCCCTGGCATTTTCAAGGTGAAACCTTGTCAAGAACTGCACAAATAGCTACGTTTTCTTGTGCCAGGTCTCAACCCATTCGCTTTGCAATGTTGTGTTGTGGTCGCTGCAGCAAGTGTCCTAATTCCCGCAAAGTACGGTGGAATCGCGTTGTGTGATCCTGGTGGGAGCAGCAGGTACTATGGATTCGTAAGTCTGGACTGCTGGGGAAAAGGATGCCACCCCGTTGCTCAACATTATGTACGTATAAAGAGGATGTGTGTGGGAAGTTTGTTTACTTTATTACACCATTGCCTTTCACATCCCTTTGGGAGGAAATGATTGTCCTTAAAAGGACCATTTTGTATATTATTGTTGTCGGGCGGCTTTACGCGTCAATAGCGGGTGTGACCACCATGCTTCTGTAAGCATGCTTGGATTTGCCTTGGTATTGTAACAGTGACACTGTTACTTAGCTTTTTATTGCATGCTCCCTTGTACTTGAAGTTGATGTGTATTGATTGTAAAGTCGTGCCGGTAAATCATTAGGTGAAGCCATAGTAAGATTTGATTGACAGGACATGTGCCGCTAATCTGCCACAGTTTTACAAGTCATTTTCTTTTCTTGACACCTGTTATTATTAGTAACTTGCCTGCATCACTATGGTTCTTGTTTGTTAAGATTCTGTTCTGTAATCTTGAATGGAACACTGATCTGCGCCGCTAAATCGGTTGCTATGACGCCATCTTGTTTGTTGACGTTTTCGCGTAACTATACGAAAACGAGGCTATTTACGTTTTTCAGAAAGTCGTCTATTAAGGCCTTACAAAGTTGTTTTCTTACACAAACTGCATTAAAAAGTATCTGTTAGGGTAAAGACTGGAACTAACTTTGTTGTTGTGAAGTTTAAAGGTATATGGTTTTGTAGTTTTAAAGAGTAAGGTGACGGAATGATCTATCACAGGTAACGGAACACCGAACGGTGTGTTTGGGACTCTGGGGAGGCTATACAAGGCGAGCAGGAGCTGTGTTTGGCATTCTGGCTCCGACAAGCCATTTGCTTTCGTTGGTATGCACCATTTTCCTTTTGGTTCGGAATGCGTTCCGTAATTTATGGAAACAAATTACTTACGTTGAACAACAAATTTCGTATTCTTAAGATGCTTAAACAACATTTTAACTTAACTTAAAAATAGCGATTGGGAACCCTTCCGTGTACCCTTGTTGCCATGTATTGCCGGCTGTGACGGTGTTCTGTGACTGATTTTCTCAGGACGGGGTTACAGGCTAGAAATATTACTAGGATTTAGTTTCGATTAATGGTGAACGGCACGACTGAAGATGACTGACAACCCTGTGAACATGAGTGAATAAACGAGGATTCCAATTTTTTCTCAACTTTACATCGCTGGCTTCTTCATCAATTGACCAGAAATTCCGGTCCTGGGACTGTTCCCGTAGCCCTCGCTTTGGGCTATGCAGAACAGTCCCTGGATTGTTTAACAGAATTATTTCATTTTCTATTTGATTGATATCCCATGATGACCGATTTGTCCCATAGGCCTACTCCCTGATGAACAACGACTAACCAAAATTCTGGTTGATGTGGGATTCTATTGCGTCCCTCCGGAAGCTTTCCGTGATCCTGGCCTGGGTTCACAGAACGCGTTCCGCCCGCCCTGAACTGAAGACGGTCCCACGGAAGCGTTCCCAATGACCGCCAGTATACAGATATCAGTAAACTAAATGAGACAACTTGTAATTGAACATCAGCAGATTTATCCATCGTTAAATTACATTAAGGAAAGAGAACCATCTCATACGACCACACTATCTACACTACCACTTCAACTTGTTTTAATGTTGAATGTCTGCGTGATCGTTGAGTCTTGAGAATAGCTGGCTGCATAATTGATGAGCCTGATAGTGGACAAATGGGAAAGAAAGTGGTGAGACTGACCAGCTCATGATGCGAGTTTTACTATCTTTGGCTACCTGTGAAAGATCCATGATTTTTATGTCTCCTGATATGATAATCCCTTGCCCGAATACTATAGATAATCCGTGAATCTCTGAGAGTGGCTTCCCTGGTAACTCCATGATTTATTGATTTAATTCCGCTCGTAAATCATAACTGAGGTGGTGGTTACAGTATGCTGCTTGTCAGCTTGGTGATTTCAGCCTGGGGAATTTGATTCCACTGGTCTGTGGTTCTCTGTGCCAGTTGGTCCAGGATGGCTGTGGGCTCTTCATACTCATTCCTGATTCGATGGCTAAGCACATCCCACAAATGCTCGATAGAGGACAGGTCAGGAGAACGGGTTGGCCATGGCAACAACGGGATATTGTGTTGATGTAGATACTGCATGCGGGGCAGGGTGTAATCATGCCTTACCCTGTAGAAACAGTAGCCCTAGATATTGTTGAATCCATTGGTCAACTGTGAGCAGGATCTCATCCACACAGGCCTAACCTGTTAGTGTATCTTTCACCCTGATAAGGGCTGTTCCCCCTGTCGCTGTAACCCCCCCCTCCGAAAGGCCAGCCTTCAGCATCCCAATGATTCTGTCCCTGTCAAATTGCGACAGTTGTGATTATGAGTGACCCGTATGCCGTGGCATTGTGGATTAACTTTGATGGCAGTAGTGCTATGACCCCCTTATAAAGCTGGTAGACACGTAATACCGCACACACTTTTCACACCTCTCTGGCTGTTGTCTTGTTTTCAGAACATTTGTTTCTGTGACAACTCAGGCATACCCTAAGCTATCCTGTCGATGTTACATAATATTACATGCGACAACCATATTTTCCATATACAGGCATATATATATATATATATATATATATATATATATATATATATATATATATATATATATATATATATATATATATATATTTTTAAATATATATATACATACAAACATATATATATATATATATATATACATATATACATACAAACATATATATACCCTGCTGTATTTTCCGATAGGGAGACGCACGATTACAGGGGGTTCTTGTGTCTGAAGAATAAGAAACTACCACAGGTGGTTTCAGGGGAGTAACATTCTTTTGTAGTTTGAACTTATGTTGTTCACAAATCGTAGACACCGTGTTTAACTATAGTTTGTACACTTATCTGATGCTTATGGTCCGACCAACACAAACAAAAAGGGCAGTTCAGCTTCAACAGTCCAATGCTGCCATGGGTAGGATTGGTCGTTTGAAGAATACACTTGTTCAGAACTGTCACGTTTTGCCCCCCCCCCCCCCCCTTAAAGTGAGTGTAAGCGCTAAAATGATTTTCCGGAGTGTGCCTAATTTTGGTATCATAAGGTACATCTTATCCCTGTGGGACTTGCTTGCACCTTCATTACAGCAAAAATATTACTAATTCCATGAAAATTAAGGATAAAGTTTGTGAGTTGCTTCAAGTGAATATGCAAGACTTGTAACGGTTTTTTTGTTCCTTAGCAACCATAAAAGTGACAATTTGTCAACAAAGAGCACATGTAGGTGCCATATCTGGTTCTGTGGGTTAGCCCCAGCATGTGGCCTTAACACCCTTTGAATGTGTTATCAGTACAAATTAAAACTGCAGACATGGGACAGAGGGCAGGCCAGTCAATACTGTCTAATGTTACAAGCACCATGTTCCAGAATAGGGTCACATTTATTTGATATTCCAAGTGGCATCCAATACACAATAACAGCATGAAGTTCTGGCTTCTATCTCTCATGATCATTGAATCAAAAAGGATTCATGGGGGAAAACAACACACAATAATTTTTGTGGTCAGGCCGTTAAGTTCCTGTTACACCAAAAAGATTAATTTGGTGATACAGTGCCTCCTGTAAGTCCATTCCAAATGCAACAGAAAAGTGGCCTTATTGGGAAGGGGGACTTTCTCGAGGGGGCAATATGATGGAATTGTCACACTTTCTGCAAATGAATGGTGGAGATTCAAGAGGGGTGGTGTCCGTGAGAAGGCCGGGCCTCAGAAGAGGGGTACCACTGTAAAGACACGTCCTTGCAATAGATGATCATGGTCTGGTAAAATGGAAACCAACCGGACCTTTGCCTCATCAGCACAAGTGGATGAATAGGGTTATGTTACATAACTGTACAAGCACAGTCATGTCCACTGGATGCCCCTCCACGGGTGGGCCCCTGCCCCCCCTCCCTCTCTCTGTCTCTGGTATCAATTAACTAGCCATTCATCAAAACATTCCACCCACATACCCATTTGTAATTTTAAATCCAGGGTGGTTTCGGTGATCACCGATTGAAATATCTACTATTTTAGCCGTGACTAGCGAAATAATGAAGCTATATTTTGCACACCCAACTTGGAATATGTTAAGACTGAGGTACAACACATATAATGAAGTGACAAAGATTGAGTTGATGAGACGACCCCATTTACAACGCGTATACTGACTTTAAGAAAAAGAGAAAAATGAAGAACCAAGCAACTTAAATAATAGAGTGTGATTAAACACGCATTTACAAATTTGCAGAATGTGTAGATGAGAACACGATTTCCAGTTGTAGTGGGCCTTTTCAATGATCCTTACATATCATATTACTTATGTTGGCCCAATGAAAGCCTATGTTATACTATGTTTACCAGATGCATATTTGGTCCTAATTACATGGCGTGTCAAAATACTTTTACTTTTCAATCGATGCAAGGCACCGCAAGAGGAAAAAGACAGCATTGCTGAACAAAAGGTGTTACCTGTGATGTATATATGCTAAACTGGACCCATATATGGGGCGATGTTTTTACGTGCGCACTGCGCACATTGACCTATATAATGTATAGATGTCTATGTGCATGTAGCGCGCATAATGGTATTGAAAGAAACAAACACCTGGTGAGGACACGTAGAAGTATTAACTATTTATACCTCAACGTGCCTCCTTGAAAACGTGTTTTCATATAGAAAGAAATACGCATAACAGTTCATGGGTATCTCAATATAAGAGAAGATATACTGCACACTTGATGAATAACTTCACATTTTTACTGATGAGGAATTCCATGCATTGTGCATATGTTGATCACAATTCCATGCACGACTACTCAGCTTATATCATAAGCGTTGTTTTGTGGTTAATAAACATACGAAGCATTGCGAGTGGGTCCTTAGGCTGTGGTAAGGACTTTCTTGTTGCTTCCATATGTCCGTTTGCCTCTCCTTCCTGTGTAACCACCAACAGAATGTAATGACAGAATGGCCTGAAATGCTGCAAGATGGGGCCTCTCAGACATCAGTGCCAGTGTATATAATGTAAGTTAAGATTCAGAAGGAGTGTTGCAGGACATGATCACTTACATCAATTACACTCAATATGCTATTCTGTTGTTGGCTCATTGAAAAGGCGCCGCTATATGTCTCTGTGTGCCACTGTGGTTTGTCCGATATTGAGTAAACACACAGACACACACACACATGGGCGCGTGCACATACACATACATATATATTGGCCTGATTTTATCCATTGAAGTCTTAAGGACAGGTAAGACACCAAAACCCATTGCATGGCCGAATTTAAGATTTCAACGGTTTTTACAAGATGAATGTCCTTTCTATTAGTTGTCAAAATTTCAAGGTTCTGACTACAGTAGAAATATGAGAAAAACGCCAAAACCACACAGGCATGTGGACATCGGAACGTCCATGTGTCATTCTTTTGGTTTTCAGCCGCCAAGCGGAACAATGCCACCCGTCAACCATACTTAACAGCATGTCACTTGCCTGCAGGTAGCAACGACCCATGGCAAAAGGAGAGAGGTATGCAAACATGCTAACATATCATAGCCTAAGTGGTTTACTTTATAGTTATCTTGCTTGTTTTGCGTTCTAATGAAGGGAGCTTTAAATGTTTAAGAGGTGCAGGAATCGTCAGACGATGTCCCTTCAAACTTCAAAGGCCGTGCCGCGATGGATTACCCCAGTGGTCCTTCACACCAAAGACAGGCGGGGAAAAAACTGGCACCTAATCGACAATACCCATGTACATAATATTTTATGGAAACCCAGGGACGCGGAAATAAAAGTACAAATAAACACATCGAAATAAGCATAAACGTGAACAGCAGAGAAAACACACAAAATAGCGTTACAAATCTCAGGTTGGAAAGAGAAATGAAACTCATTGAGAAAAAAAACTACAAAATGATGACAAGCTAACTAAGCAAAGTGTACAGACAAGTCCAACAAGCTAACTACATAAAGTATACAGATAGGAGTAAATGCAATAAAATACTATCCCTAAAAACGGGATGAAGAGGTAGGGGGCGGAAGATCAAACCCGCCATCCGTGCACTGACCACGAGCGGCCTTAGGCCGCCCCACTAAAACAAGGCAACACAACTTTCATTGCAAGGCTTGAGGTCACGGGGCCCATGATGTCACACTTTGAAACTAGCCTGTCGGTGTCACCGTTTGACAGATCGCTGAATAATGTTCTCCGTAATTCAATGGCTCTTTTACTCATGTGATTGGCTAAGAGTTGATTGACAACCTCCCCAAATGTTAAGGGACGATGTTTACTACGTTTTGTACAAATTAAGCTTAACTTGAGCAAAAAGTATTGTTTCAGAGGCAAATGATCAATATCAAAGGCCTATCAAAAAGCGTGTTTTCTCAGAAAGAATAATAGGACGAGAACCCCACCTAAGAATGGTTATTCCAAGAAAACGGCTGGGCGAAATTTAATCCGGTTAACGGCTTTTGATTTTTTTAAAGTCTGAACTGCAAAGCTGATTCAGCGATTTACTAAATTTTGCTTTGCTCTTTTTCTATGAAATGAAGAAAATGAACATCCTGAAAATCAAAGGGAAAATTGAAACGTCAAACTTTCAGGGTGGATAACAGAATAACGAATCCAAACATAAAAAATCGCAGGATCGTTTTTATTGCCAATATGTCAGGATTAAGATCCAAGTATAATTATGATTATATCACAAATAATTAGTGACTTATATCGACATTTATCGGGTGGATGCTTTGCGGTCAACTTTCAATTGTTTATTCAACAATTAACATCACAGACACCCAAATACGGGACATATAAATTCTTAGGAGTATGACGAGTACATACATATATGATATGTTATCCTAACGCAAATACATTTTGAGCTAGGACTGATTAAAATGGAATTTATCTTTGGTGTCTTACATGTACTTAAGGCATTATTTCTTAGCATTCAAAGTTTGACGATTGCGCATGGTTTAGGTGACGTACGCCTTTTAACCCAGTAGTCACGTTCCTTTGAAGTACACTCAAATTTTAGAACTGGCACACATTACCAGTGTGATAGTGGAAGCCACAACCGTCGAACAGACCAGGATTTTGCAATTCAAGATGGTCCATTAAGCAGTGGTCACTGCACCCTCAGATGTAGCTGATCATGCAGTAAAGAGTGGTATGATTACGATGCATGTTGTTGCGGGTGCCCTGCATGGGTCTCGTACATGCAAATGTGCAAGAACATGGGTCCACACACATGCTAGTTATACTGCCCGTCTGTACGCTAAAGATGAGTAGAGAAGTGTTACAGTCCTCATGTGTTTTATACAAAAACCTTTCCAGTCTGCTTTTAAATTTTGTCTTAACGGGATGCTTTTCCAGGAGAGCCGCCATTAGTGTTACATTCTACTGTTGTATATTTTCTCCCTAGTTGTAAATGGTCGGCGTGCCACTCACTGGATGCCAACCTACCATGGCTCCCGCGAGACCTTGAGGAGTCCCTGTGGGTGGGCACACACTGTACCGAGTACTAATGGCACATAGGTATAAAGGTACCACAGGTTTTTATTCAAGATTCTTTATGGTTATGAAAGCAAACTTTCATTTACTACTGTAATGAGTTTTTCTATTTGCTCACTCGTTGCCCTAGTTTTGTTCAGTCCTGCTGCTTGCAGCAATGTGGCAGACTTCTTTGTATACTTAACCATCCCATTCCTCATTTTCGTTATCTTTACGGCTTGTGCCATTACCCAACTGTCAGCGTTACGCAACTCTGACAGACACGTCGCATGCGCAATCATAAGGTCGATTCTACATCTTTTCAACCGTATTGAGAATTCCCATTCTTTGTATTGTATATGTATTTTGTTACTTGTTACTAACATGTATCTTTTGCATGTTTATTTGTTGGGGCACTTGATTTGAAAATTTGCAGTTTCGCATACGTTTGTTGCTGTGTTCACAGATTGCTGTCGAGAGCATCTATTCCATCTAAACCATTTCCTGTATATTCAAATTCTATTTCATCTCTTGAATGAAACTATTCAAATGTTTATCTGTGTGTCTGTATAATTTTTGGAACCGTGGCATCCTTCTTACTTTTCTCCTATACAAGCTTATTTTATCTTTCAAAATGAGAGGAAAACTTTCATTTCTGATTAACATGACACTAATGATATTGAAGCATATATTTTTATCTATTTGTGACAAGCGTAATCACTGTACAGACGTTGGGAAACATCAGATGGTGTCTGTACTGCTTGTACGATCATCAGGCTTACATTGTATATCGTTGTTAAAAGGTAAATGTTACAATCTGTGGCAATGTTCTTACGTATACATGTCATGTTTTTTCATGCTTATCAAAGTGATTGTCATGTCTGCAACCTTCATGTTAGAAATTGCAACGCAAAATATTATCCTCTGGTCATTTCTTAATATAGTGTCAGCTTTCTATTGCCACATATTCATATTTTGGTCTGGTGGTAATTGAGCAATCACTTCAGTCATTTCGGGGAGTGACTCCTTTATGATACAGTCAATGTTTGCATATATATATATATATATATATATATATATATATATATATATATATATATATATATATATATATATATATATATATATATATATATAATATGTGTGTGTATAAAAAAAAATTAAACGATTGTTTACTATTGTAGTTGATATTCTATCAACTACTCAAGTCACTTTCCTGGCAGCCTACTTGGCTGTGTGCTGTCTTTGCAAACATGGACATAGGCTTCTGTATTATGGTATTTATCTTGAATGATTTTTCAGTATGTATTCATTTCACCAGGCTGTCTATCGGGAAGTTTGCTGTTTATGCGGGAGATTAGGGTAAATTGGATACCTATTCTTATTATATGATTGTTCAGCATGCTTGCTCTCATCATCTGTGGTATAGTTACATATTTACTATGATTCACATATGCCATGTTATTCATTGTATACTTACGAGAGTCATTAGGGTGCGAGCGCCAGGTCCCATTTTCGAAATTTTTGTATCACTTGTGCACAGCTGTCCCAGAGCACAAAGATTCTCTGTTTTTCTCTTACTCTGAGATCCATTTGTTATACATAATATTCCACGTTTGGCTTGCCGGGAAAGTGAAAACTGGTTATAATGACACCATCGGCTCCTTAAGAAATGTGTCAGATAACTGAACATGTCAGATAAATGAATAAAAAAATGAACTTTTTCCAATGAAAATTTGTGTCATTATATCGAATATGGCGGATATTTGAGTGTCATTATAATGAGGTTTAACTGTACTTTTAATACCATATTCTGTCTTCAGAATATACAAAGGGTACGTTTAACGTATGTATGTATTTCTATTATATCCAGGAAGAGTTCGAATATGGAAGTTTACCTACTTATTACTGCGCCCTTTCTGATCTTATTGGTAGGCGTTATCCATAAAAAATCCTGGACCTTATGATGATTTCCATGATATGAGTCTGTGTCATATTAACATTCGAAGCTTGTCACAAGACAAGTTAAGGTATATTCGTGCAGATATTGCCCAAAAGGTTGATATAATAGCTCTAAATTTCTGAGACCTTTCTCTCTGACAATTTCCTCGATGACGATCTTACTCTACCCAATTTCCATACTACCATTCGAAGAGACTGAACAAATTGGATGGGAGAGGGTGTAGGTGTGTACATTTCACATCAACTTTTAGTTACTAGACGTCACGACCTTGAAAGCGCTGACCTTAAATTATTATGGTCTGAAATCAAGTTACATAATAATAAATTTCTATTTGGAGTTATCTACAGGCCCTTTGATTCCCCTGTGTTACTCTGGGACAATTTACAGTCCAATCTTGACTATGCAAAAACTGTCAGTATCCATAAACATCGCTATCACAGGTGACCTTAATGATGATTTTACCATAGCACCCGGCAGAATATTTAAGTATTTCTGTTCAACAAATTTCTTTGTGCCCCATGTTCAAGAATCCACTCTCACAACTAGTAACACATCGAGTTGCCTTGATAAAATCGTTTCTTACATCCCCAGATATATTCACTAACCTTGTGCATGACCACCAATTGTTAATTGTGATCACAGTATAACGTCGGCTAGTATTTTATTTCGGTGGAACAAGAAACTGCTTACAAATATATATCAATGATATTAAATTCTAAAGTTAAACTTCTTGCAGACGACAGATCCCTTTACCTTGCTTTTGATGTCGCAGCCAATGCAGGCACTGTTTTTTTTATCAAGACCTTGCTTCTTTGGACGATAGGTCCAAAGAGTGGCTAATTTCATCAATACCTTAAAAAGCGACACTATGCTTGTCTATTTTAAAAGACAAAATTCTTACTTAATTTCCAAGGTCATCAGCTAGAAAATGTGCCCGAACACAAACATATAGGTGCCACCTTGAAATCCTATTTAAAATGGAATGCCTATATTAAAGAATTGCCGCCAAAGCTTCCAAATAGATAAACATAATGAAGTCCCTTCAGTTTCAGCGTGATCGCGTCACTTTAGAAGTTATTTACTTTTCATTTATTAGTTCCATTGTAAAATATGTCAGTGTGGTCTGGAAGGGCTGTGCTCAGGCTGACAAAAAGCTTTATAAGGTTTACAATTGGCTGCGTCCTGCATGGTTACAGGAGCTATGCAGACAACCCCCTGTCTTAAGTTATATGAAGAAACCGGTTGGGGAACTCACTCCAAACGGAGACGATCTCGAAACTTTTTATGATAAAGAAGATAGTCCACAAGGTAACTCCTCGTGTTTGTATACCGCTCTCCGCAATGTTCCAGCACAATCTGACACCAATAGATGTTCTGACTTACCTTTAATTCCAACCAGATCAATGTTGTTTGAATTTTTGTTTTGTTTTCTACCATCAAACTGTGGAATCTTGTTCCACATGAAGTCCGAACTTTACCGACTTTGTGCCAGTTCAAAAGGACAATTTGTAAGCCTTTGAAATGGTCGTTTAATTATCCCGAACCTCTTGACGTAGACAAGAGATATCTTTCTATGGTACATTCCAGACTACGCATGGGCCAAAGCCAATTGAATCAACATCTTCTCCAAACACGTGTTAGAGTCATCAGTATGTTCGTGTGGTGCTGCTGCCGAAAGCGTATGGAGTTACTTCCTTACTTGCCCTCGATATGTTTTTTTAATGCAAAGGTCTTCATACGTCTGTTAATTCAGTTTATGCATCCTTCTGTTTAAATGCGATTTTGTTCGGTGATTGTCACTGCAGTCTCGAAGATAATGTTTTTATATTTCTCCAGGTGCAGGAGTTTACACAAAAAAGTAAACGTTTCAAAGTTGAATCATTGACATGGTACATATATGGGTAACTAATATAAGCCCGTCTGTCTGTGTTCCGGTCTGGTGGAGTCCATGTTCTCGTTGTTTTGCCCGTGCGTCACCACACCTGTAGTGCTGCTTGCACTCGATGTTTGGCGGCGCATCCGATGCGCGTTACGTCTGTCCTGTGCTTGTGTGTTCTCTTGCAAGAGGGGTTCATATAGGGCTCTGCCTGTCTTTCCAATTGTTTTTCTTTGTTTATTTAATATATTTAAACGAACTTGATGCAATGGTAATTTTTTTGGAATTTGTCTTTCAACATTTATGGCTGAAATAATCTATCAGCAGTCCAGTATTCGCGCGCACACACACACACACACACACACACACACACACACACACACACACACACACTTCATTTCTTGATCAAATTATGAAAATGTAAGTTTAACATAAGATATCGGAACATGTTGCTTAGTGTTTTAGCAAGCATTTTAACATCTAAAGGAATATGAGGAGCAATTTTCTCAATACTCTAATGTACACATTTACACTTGCAGTAAATCATTATATATATATATATATATATATATATATATATATATATATATATATATATATATATATATATATATATATATATATATATATATGAGTGTGTGGCTGTAACATACCAGGCTATCTGCAAACTACCAATGAAATTTGTACACCTGATTGCAACAGTATGTACTGGAATCTGGCATTTCTTTGATATGGGTGAAAGGATACACATCAGAACACGTAAAGTGAGTGCATATTGTTTATGTCTATCTATGTTTGCATGAATTGTAAGAATGTTAGTTAACTCACAAGAATATAATATACGAACAGGTCCAATGTCAGGTGGCATGCTTTGAAATAAACATTTACGGTAACGGAGACGATTGAGCTGCGCGCTACGGTTTCAGCGACTTTGACTTTGCATACATCAACCATGTTTCATATTTTACCCACAAAACCATACATTTTAGTCACTGCACAGATATTCAGATTTGTTAGAAACAGGTTTCGTATCGATACGACCATTTTAAGGATTCCATAAGCCGGTATACAATAGGGTATGAGCTGGCACATTTTGTTCAGCATTTCCTAAAGAAAATACAATAATGAAAAAGTGTATTAAATATGTAGAATTTAAGTAAAGCCAAACATGCAGGGACCGTATTCTCTGTTTAGAAATGAGATACATAATTGCAGGATAATTGAATCCTTTGATCATCATTTTAAACATCACAAAAGTCTCGATAGGACCCATTGAACGGAACAACAAATAATACAGTTTCTAGATAACAATTATAGTAATATTTAAAAATACGATTATTTGAAGCAGATCGACCAATCAGCTCATAATTGACACTGTTTAAAAATGGATTGAAAGCAGAAAACTTCATTCAGAGAAATCGGCGTTGAAAGATTAGAGGGCACACTGCTGGTCTTTATGACAATACTGATCTCCAATCCCATTCAGTTTGGTTGTATACTTCGAAGTCATCTCAATCAACATCTATGATGTAGAGTTTCCAAGATGCAATGCTGATTATTGGCTTCAAAAGGAGTTATTTACCCTAATGACATCAAAGCCATCCACAATTACGAGCTTGTCACTGTGGTTTCCCACCGGATAGTAACAGCTTCAAATTGGACTCGAAATCGGATTAGTCACGTGACTCGTTCACCATATCCCTAGCAATATTGTTTCAAAATGGCGCTGCTTGAATAAGACGGGCTTGCAGTTTCGCAGTATGCTTCAGTGAGATGAGTGCTCAATGGACAGGAATTGCTCACTTATATCTCCTCTGCTTGGATCAAAGTGCGAAATGTCTACAAAACGTAATTGACGGGGCTTTGACCATTCTGGCACTGCTGGTGATCATACCGGAAAAAGGGTGAAAATTAACATACCACCATAAGGGAAGAAAACAAAACCCAAAGGCACACCCATGTGCAAAAATAGGAGAAAAAAGTTGACGACCAGGCATACAGTATTTTTCTTCCGATACCACTGTCTGTAACTCTGCAATTCGAACTCTCTAACACGTTCCTAGGTGCCCCAGAAGTGTACAGGTGTAGTTTTGAAGCAATTGGCCAAGTAGTTCAGGAGAAAAAGATTTCAAAAATATATTTGCCACCCCCTTCCCCTATAAAATTTCATCACAAATCCCAACTTAATTATGGAAGTTATATCTGCACCATGTTTGAAAAGGATACAGCTAACCGTTTGGGAGAAGTGAACGATATCAATTGTGTACAATGTATGATAGGCAGCCAAATGAGAGACAAAACCCCACCACATAACCTTATCAAAAACGCAATCAGTTCCAGTTTAATATTGTAAACTATCCTCACATGGATAGTAACATTCCTATTGGGCATGCTTATTGCTTCTTTCTGTCACGGTTGATTGCATTTGCAAGAGTATCCACTGATTTTTACGACTTCGAATTCCGCCATACACTTTTATTTGATAAACTGGTAAAGCAGGGAAATTCAAAAATGAAGTTGAATTTTTTTTTGAAAATTTGCAGATAAAATGAGTCCCTATTATGCACATATAAGGCGGATTTGAAAAGTTATATAAATGAGGTTGTGGGCGAATATTAATTATACACAGCAATTTATAATGGTGTGTGTATGAAGCAAGATATCTCTGTTAAAGTTGAAAGTTGCATGCATCAAATCGATTTACGCTACTACTAACTTTTAGTTGGTACCTTTCTGAAGTTAGCAGAGAGATATTTTCCTCCGTACTATATTTACGTCTTGTGTTTGTCCATATTGATCTAAGTGGATTTCGACATGGCTTGTTTATTGGATGGCAATTTTGATCATGGTTGAATCTTGATTAGACGGAATTTGGTTCCAGAATAACCTTTCCGATCGATATACTGGTTTCAAATGATTATATTGTTCATGCTTAAAAATGGGCACAGTCACTAGGCTTGTAGTGCTTCAACAATATCGATTAAAAGTTGATTAAAAATATTAGATACAAGGTCATGTATTTGATATTTTTGATCAACTTTTCTTCGGCATGACAACTTCGAATTCCGCCATACAATTTTATCTGATAAACTGGTAAAACAAAGATATAAAAAAATTGAGTTAAAAAATCACTCTTGAAATTTGTAGAAAAAAATGAGTCCTTGTTGCGCAAATAGCTGCGAGCTAGAGTATTGATTGTACTCATCAATTTGATGGTATTTGTATGGAGCAAGTTACCTCTTGAAGTTGAGAGTTGCATGCATCAAATCGATTTAAAGTACTACTGACTGTAAGTTAGTACCTGTCTCAAGTCAGGAAAGAGATGCTTGACTCCATACTATAAATGTCTGGTGTATGTCTATCTTGGTCAAATGGATTACGACATGGCTTGTTTAACGGCTGGTAATTTTGATCATGGGTGAATATTGATAGCACGGAATTTGGTGCTTTCTCTTTGACATCATTGAAAACTGTTGTGAAGAGTTTGATGGCTTGATGAATGTTCAGAACTTGTATGTAATTGGTCATGTTCATGTTTACTTCCCATATTTGTATGGACCGAATTGGACCGAATTGGGATATTGAAATTGATAAGTAAAGGTCACTGATTGTTAGGTGACTGTCAAGTCACCTGAAGTAATTTAAATCAAACTACCATAATGGTATTGACAGCTATCTATAAAAGTCAGTAATAGCCTCTTCCATTAAGTGGGCATGCTCTTTGGACAGATCTCTATCAGAGTTGTCAATCCTGTTTTGTGCCAGTGATAATTTTCATAATTAAGGTTTCAAAAAATCGGATTAGGATAATGACTAAAATAAAAATAAATAAATAAATAAATGAATAAATGAATGAATAAATAAATAAATAAATGAATAAATGAATGAATAAATAAATAAATAAATAAATAAATAAATAAATAAATAAATAAATAAATAAATAAATAAATAAATAAACTACATCTTGTGTCAAATTGCTCAGTTGGTTCTTGCCATCACTACACCTTGACTAGTTCCGAAGGTAGTAAAGGACATCTGTTCTACTTGTTATGAAATTTGATGTGATTTCTGTTCCTTAGTGTCTCCAAAACCACTTCTGGGACTTCTTCAAACGGGATAATTTTTTAAAGAATTAAAGATATGCTATTTTTGAAGTGTCAGAGGTATTTTGTGGTGTTTAATACAATCAACGTCTATTTAATATTTTGTACAATTTTCTTATGTCCAAGAGAATCCACACCTAGGTAGCTAGAAATTATCCATTTTTTGATAATATTCCATTGGTGTCTTTGTCCTTGGGGCGGTTGCTCCGAATTCGAACTTTTATTAGAGATGTGTTTACTTATATACATTAATAAAATTGTCTTATGAATAGACAGTGATAAAGCAGTTTAAGGGTTAGTGGCAAAGTCGGACTTTTTTTAGGAGGTTTCAGTCCGAAAGTTTGAACAAGCGAAAAAAGGTCAGTGAGCGTGCGGACCGCCATTTTGAATTATATTATCATCCACGAAAATAAACAAACACAAGTCTATAGTGTTTCGGGACGTGGATTGCCAAAGAGTAGCAGGGATGCAGGACGAGGGAAGGCAGCAGAAGGGAGGTCTTCTAGAGGAGGGGGCAGTTAGTAGGGAGACAGGTCAAGTTGGGGAGGGAGCGGACAGGAGGGGAGGATGAGCGCAGGGTAGAGCTAGAGGGGGGTGTGTGGGACGACCACATACAGTGTGAGGGGTGCTGTATGTGGGTCGAGTTCATTGCTGCAGGACTAGCCTGCTCTCTGAACGAGGCGAGGGAGGAAAGTTTCCAGTTTAGGTGTGGGAAGTGCAGGAGGGTGGAATTTCAAAAATGTTAACCATGATGATGTTAATGATTATTCGTCAGTTGCACCATGGAATAATGGGTTGGGCACTTTTGACGATATTGAAAAGAGCTACGGAAAAGAACTAGTGTCTGCGGTTAATGATGAATATTTCTAAGGTTGGGAGGACCGGTTTAAAACCACCAGTTGCCTTTTATGGGTGACTGCTTGTCTCAAGTCAGGAGTAAAATTTGTTTCTTCACATTGGTATTGGAAGAGAAATGTTGATGCTTTGGCAAGTCTAGATTCTCTTTGCTGTCATTTTTGGGTTTGGAATTAATGAATATGGATCATGTTTTTCTGTACTAATTGATGACAAAACGTCATGTTGGTTTTACTTACAGTACAAATCTACTTTTCAGAAATTATTACATGTCGTGACGTCACCATCCATCCAAGCTAGGACAAACTACGGATGAAATAAAAAATTAAGAAACTCCAAAGGAAAAAATGCAACCGCAGCAACGTTACAATAGGACAGCGAGGGAGTGTCATATCTCTCCAAGTTTACAAGAAAAAATGCAACCTTGGAGTTGCTGCCAACCACAAACCTATTTGTATTTATTTTCGGAAGGTGCAATAGCAGATTGGCCAACATAATATAAATTGCAAAAATGGAAGTCTATAACAAAATCCATCCTTGACTATGGGGCTATGCTGTTTCCCTGAACAACCATGCCATGGCTATGCAGCTACGCCATACTCAGCCTATGCTCTTTCCCCTCACCAAGTTGACCCTCAGTTCCAGACAAGTTGAAATAAAAATTTGATTTGACTTGACTGCAGAGAAAACAGGCACACAATGGCTACTTTCTCCATAATAACTTTCCACCAGGGTCGAAAAATTTTTTATCAGGGAAAGATGGCTTGAAAATTTTGTTTTGTAATTATTTAATGTCTCATATTTAGGGTCGGGGCTTGGGCATTTTCAGTGGGGTAGGTCGTTTTATCGGAACCACACATATTTTTTGTTAGGCCTTCGGTAACTTGGACTTTTGTTGAAACCTGCTTAAAATGGATGTTCTGTCCTCTTTTACACATTACTTTCTTTGACATCAGTTTAATTTGTTACATGGGCACAGCCGGAGGCACTTGTAAAGGATCAAAAATTGTAAGGCTATGGGAATTCCCCTTTCTATTAATATACAAGCATTTCGGGCTGAGTCCTGGTTCAACATTTAATGTGGTTCTTCCAATGGCTCTGTAGTCAGAGGGTTGGACTTGACATTTTAGCTTGGCAATGGTGGCAAAGCTCAGGGTTTGAATTCCACAGCAGGCTGACAAAAATGATGTTATTTGTAATTAATTGATAATATTCTATTGGTCCCTTTGTGCTGTGAGCCATTGATCCAATGAAGAGACATTTCACATTGTGCTCTGTTTCAAAAAGAATAAAAATCGTGTCATTTGCATACTGGGATACTTTATGTGCAAATGAATCAATCACATTACCGTGCATATCAGTATTTTTGGAAACGGCTTTCACTAAAATTTCCTTTCCTAGAATAACAGTATATGACGGCAAGGGAGAGCCTTGATGAACGAAACATCTTTTGAACAAGAGGACCATGATGATCCTGTGCTCAGCTGACATGCACCCGCTTATTTTAACAAAATTACCCAAAAATTTATGCAAAAAATTAATGCAGTGTGGCCATTTGAATAACATATGTAGAGACCTATCAAAGGTACATTTCTACAAAGTGTGAGGAGTGTGCCCGTGCGATATCAAAGCAATTGGATGAGTGGTTTCAGAGAAGATTTTTTAAGATTTGCCTAAAAAAGAACAACCCCCCCCCCAAAAAAAAATTCATAAAAAAATCGAAAAATCAATAGAACGTAACCATTTGAACGAACCTGGTAGAGACCCATCCAAGGCACATTCCCACCAAGTTTGAATTTAATCTGGCCAAAATTATTGAAGTAAAAATCATTACAAGATATTCCCATGTTAAACTTTTCTATAAAACTTTTAAAAGGTTTTTTGAAAAAAATCATAAAAAATCAAAACATCGCTGGAGCATGACCATTTGTACAAACTTACAAGAGACCCACCCAAGGTATATTGCCACTAAGGTTGAAGTGAATCTGACAGACAGTTTCTTCAGAGAAGTCGAAAGTGTCATTTACCATTAGAATGCATCAGAATGCATTAAAATGCCCATTGACTGGCATAGTAAGCAATAGAAAGGGTGCATTTACCGATTAGTATCCAAATTGAAAAAATCGTTAAAAATCAGAAATCCACAGCAGTGCCACCTAGTGACCAACTTGGTTTGACCCTTCCACAAGAAATATATCCACCAAGTTTCAGCTGAATTTGAGTGACGGTCCTGGAGTAGAAGTCATAAATAGCAAAAATACACAAAAAATCATGAAAAATTAAAAGAAAATTTGCAGCGCCACATGTTGAACAAATTCTGAACTTAGAGTCCCCGGGAGTGTCCCTGTAAGATATCAAAGCAACTGGGTGAGCGGTTTCGGAGAAGGAGATTTTTTAAGATTTGCCCAAAAAAGAACAAAATTTTCATAAAAGATCCAAAATTCACTGGAGCATGACCATTTGAACAAACCTATTAGAAATCCACCCAAGGTACATTGACACCAAGTTTGATGTCAATCTGGCTGATGGTTTCAGAGAAGAAGTCAACAATATGGATTAGCATTAGAATGCCCATCGACTTGCATAGTAATCAAAAGGAAAGCTGCATTTTCCGATAGGTACCCCAATTGAAAAAAATTGTTAAAAATCTGGAATCCACAGTAGTGCTACCTCATGAACAGCTTCGTTTGACCATTCTATAAGAAACATATCCACCAAGTTTCAGCTCAATCTGAATGACGGTTCTGGAGAAGATGTCGAAAATAGCAAAAACACACAAAAAAATAATGGAAAATAGGAAAAAAATTGCAGTGCCAACTGGTGAACAAATTAAGAACTAGGAGTTCCTAGAAGTGTTCCTAATTGGGTGAGCGGTTTCAGAGAAGATTTTTAAAGATTTGCCTGAAAAAAAAAGTAAAAAATTCATAAAAAATCCCCAAACCACTGGAGCATGAGCATTTGTACAAACTTGGTAGAGTCTCACCCAGGGTACATCCTCACCAAGTTTGAAGTAGATCTGTCTGACGGGTTGTCAGAAGAAGTTGAAAATGTAAATTCTGGACAACGACCGCAGGACGGACGAACCGCGGAAGACAGACCCTCAAAAAAGCTCAGATAATTGACAAGTCAGCTGAGCTAAAAATGATGGTCTTTGATGAACAATCATATGATTGATGTAGCTTTCAGTATCTGTATGAAAAGGGTTGACCAATTTTTGTACTGAGGGTCCAAGATTAAAGAAGTTAAACATCTGTTACGAACAATTTATCCAAGACGTTCAAATAGTTTTTTCATTGTCGACAAGTGGAAATACGTCAGGAGTGTCTTCTTCCACAGTGTTGACATTATATTCAGATATACATATATATATATATATATATATATATATATATATATATATATATATATATATATATATATATATACATTTTTAGATACATAGATATATAGATAGATAGATAGATATATAGATAGATAGATAGATAGATAGATAGATAGATAGATAGATAGATAGATAGATAGATAGATAGATAGATAGATAGATAGATAGATAGATAGATAGATAGATAGATAGATAGATAGATAGATAGATAGATAGATAGATAGATAGATAGATAGATAGATAGATAGATAGATAGATAGATAGATAGATAGATAGATAGATAGATAGATTTTTTTTCTCGAACATTATAAACAAAGAACTTTAGTCCACCAAGGACTATTAAAGTAGACGTGGAATAAGAGGTAAAGTACATGTATGAAATGTAAACCTTGACACATAAGAGTATATATAAATATACACAATACACATCAGTATACTTCTGCTTGACCATGGCCAATGTCTTACTCATGGGGGGATACGTATAATTGTAGGTCTTCATTTGACGACAACAAGAGGTTTTACGCCGATGAGTACCAAAAAGTTAGATCAGTTTCATGAATTGATTGATTGAATCGGGGGATCTCTGGGTGTTGTCGAGGGAGGGCCATAATTTTGCTCCTCTATGTATGAGTAAATGAATTGACACTGTATTTAGTGGTATTAACTTTAGGTAGATTTAGCATGTGGTTTCCTCTTAAACTGTAGGTTTGTTTTGCATGCTGTAAATAGATTTTTTATATAACCGGGGTTTGTGCGATTGACAGATTTATAAAGATCTGTCTATAAACAGGACTGATATCGATCCCTGGTAGATGGCACACCGGCCATGGTCAAAAGTTTAGCATAATCCAACTTGTTTTCCCTAATTACAATACGGCCTGTTCTTGCGACTTTTCAATCTTGTCCATCTGAACATTAGATCTATTCATCCAAACGAATGGGGAGTAGTTCAGGTGGAAAAGAATGAAGCATCGAAAATTGTGAGCCTAGCATTGTAATTCAAATACTGTGATAGTCGTTTTAGGGCATTGATTTGCTAACCAGCATTTCGCATACCTCATAACTTTGTTTATTAAAGCTCAAACGACTGTCAATGTGAACACCTAATAATTTAATTAATTGTTCGGCTTGTATTAAGTTTGACTCGATGTCAGTGGAATTTACTGCAACATCTGCCTTTTTTGCTGGTGACATAAAATTAAACTTGTCGGGGTTTGCTTTTATAAGATTGAAAACAAACCAGTTGTCAGCTACAGAGCCTTCCTGTCCGAATGTGTTTACAACCGTTTGTAGATTTTCACCTTGCACTAAAAGGGTGTTATCATCTGCGAAATTTGCAATAATCGACTGCTCAAAGAAGTAAACAATATTATTGAGGAAGATATTGAAGAGTGCCGGCCCAAGGACAGAACCCTGTGGAGCCTCCTTCAATACCTCTCTCCAGGTACTTTTGGCATTGCTTATTTTGACTCTTTGGAACCTAACTTACAGGTAACTGCACAATAGAGTGAATGATTGTTTGACATGTCATATGCTAAGGGTTTGGCCACAATGAGATCATGGGGTAGGCTGTATAAATCTATAGACAGATCCCGAGCTAAAGATCCGACAGCCTAACCTTTGTCCAAAGCACTTCCCCAAAGCTCCGTGAGCATCAAAAGAGTTTGTTGACAGTTGTTATTTTTTTGGACCAATGCACTGACTTTGAGAAATCCGGCCTGATTTTCAGTTTGTACCTGCATGGCAGTGCTGCTATTTTATAATGTGAAAGAGTCTGAAAAATAATGTGATGGTCAATAGGGTACAAGTTAGGACGCTTCTTTCATAGCCACTGGTGTAATTGCATGTATACTGTTGTCTTTAAAATACTTGACTGATTCCTTTGGTAATTAATAGGGATATAGGGCTAATCATCTATATTTGGTGGTATTTTTAACCTCGTGGTATAGCTTACTCTTGCGTTGTATACCGTGATTGCAACTATTTTTAGATGCTGGTGCATGTGGTTTTGTTTTTCCACGTAAAGCTGGAGAAATATTAGGGGAAAAATGTAAGTATACATATCAGTCTTTATTTTCAATATAATGTATAGAAACTGAAAACATAACAAAACGCAATCTTTTATCAAATGTAACTTTCATGATATCCTCGACTTACCGCCATCTGAGCACCTGCTATCAAAATGATCCAGTGTTGACATGCATTCTGCAAAATTTGGTCAAAAATTAAGCCCTGTGACTGAAGTTGATTCATGGGGGACTGGTTTCTATTTTGTGTATCTTATTTGTCATCAATGTGCGATGAAATCCTTGCTCGTACATCGAGTTGTTGAGTCTACACATTCTGCGAAACCTTGGCCTACACATTAAATTGTTATGGTGTCTATTCATTCAAAAGGAAGTAAAATGAGCCCACAGACGAATAAAAATTCCCATATAAACAATTTAATTGTATTGAAAAAAATAGCAATGATAACGATAATAATAATAATAATAATAATAATAATAATAATAATATAGTCATAATAATAATAATAATAATAATAATAATAATAATAATAATAATAATAATAATAATAATAATAATAATCATCATCATCATCATTAGTATCCTCATCCTCATTGCCTAAAACTTAAGTCCACTTTATTGATTTAATAAAAGTGAGGCAATAACAATAAACATGATAGGTAAGCAATGATTTTTTAAATATAGAGAATAAATAATAATGATCACTACAACAATCATTCTATGATACATTACTTTTTATTTCGAGTTTGTCATGCAGATACCAGAGAAAGAGACAGGTCATTGCGGACAATATGGAAAACAATCTTTGTTACAACCTAGTCACCAAACAAGGATGCAATGTGTACCAATCTGCTTTCAGGTCCAATGTTTCGGAACAAACATTTACGGATTTGCTATGATTTTCTATGTAAACGTTTGTGGATTTCAATTGTAGGATTCGAGGTGGGATTTTAATATTGTGCATTATGATAATCATCTAAAATGTCCAAGGGGGCTCAATGTGACTAATCTTGACCGAAAGTCTAAGGTCAGAAGTTAGCTTTAGTAATTTTATAAATGATATCTCCAGGACTGTAGTTCAACTGGACTGCAAAGGTTACCTCGACCAAGGTGACAAACCTTTTCATTTGTCACATAGTAACACTGGCTTAGAGCATCATATTGCAGACGATTATAATATTGCACATCATATGAAGGCTATGTTGTGACGAACTAATATTCAAAGTCACACCGCTACCTTAATATGTAAAATTCGACTTAGATTGGAACAACTTGAGACGGCATCCCTCCAGTTTACATGAGAACCTAGTATGCTTATTGGTGGCATTTATGTCAGTGACTTTGAATGATAAATTAACAATGCTCAGGTAAATCTTTTCACTTGCTTATCTTAACATACATTTTACCACATGTCTTTACTTAACTAGTCTGTGTAAATTTGAATTTTCCAGCCAAAACGAAATCTGCTTATTAGGCTTGTATTGACCGCAGCAGAAGGTTAAGTTCTCTTTTTTAAACAACTTAATTTCTACTGAGACTCTAACTTGGAGGTGCTTCAGTAAATTGAGACACAGAATAGCACTTAAATTGTATTTCATCTTTGCTGCCACTGAAATGCACATAGTCTTTTATTAAAGAAACTCAGGTGTATATTTGCATTGACCTTATGCCACAAGTGCACATTATATCTATGTTGTAATGTTCCTTTGTCGGAACTCTCGAAAAAGATCGTCTTAACATGGTGGGCTGCAGTATCGCTCTCCGTCTGGCTAAATCTGTGCATGTCATTCCACTTTTGGATTTTAATTTGGGGTATGGGTCTTTTTATGGTGCAAAATCAAACTTCATAATTCTGAATTCCTATTTGCTGTAATGGACAGGCCACTTCTCTCTAGTTGACCTTTGGAGTAAAGTGTAAGGAAGCTTAAATCTGGCAAAAATCACAGGAATTCACACTATCATTCTAACAAGTGATATCTGAACTGACTTGCATCACTGACCAGTCAGCTGCATATTGAGATCAAATATCATCAAATATTACAAATTATGTGCACAATAGTTGTATATTTCCTTCAACTTGAAATTGTTATCTCAGTGTAGTGGGGGATAAACTACTGTTTCGTAATATGAAATACTGTACTTATACTTAGGCTTTTCTTTTGCTGCATACAAGTTTCTTTCGACCTTACCTAACACTGAGATACATACTGTATAGAAGGTTCTGTTCTTGTTTTATACCATTTTTCCTTCATGACTTAAAGTGGACTTATAAAGTATAAGCATAGATAAATTCAAACAGAATAAATTCAAATGACCTCACTTACTTTATCTCTTATGGTAAGTAATACTTACGGACACCTTAATCCCAGTAATCTCCAAGTTTTGCACAATATTTTATGATATTTTCCAAAATAATATGACACCCTTGTGAAGCTCCTTGTCGTTTTTGGATAGCTTGCAAGCCACTGTCAAAAAATCTTGTCTGTATGAATAAGGAACGTTTACCTGATGGACAACTCTGCAGCCCTGTCCACTTACAGTAGCAAACGGAGATCTCCATTTCTGTATCAAAATTACCAACTTGACAAAATAATATTCTGGGTCTTTCTGTGCCTATCCTTCAAATGAAGCTAATTTTCTAAGCTCAATATCATCCTTTTGCTTCCTAGTCAGGCTATCTTGGATTATCATTTTGGATCACCTGGCAATTTTGCCAGCCTCTTGTGGAATATGAGCACTGGTTAACACCATTTCGCAGCCAAATGTAAAGTCCCAGGATCCACAGTGATGTCACAGCAGGTGGAGTTTGTACATTGACATAGTCGGGATGTCCATAGACTGACAATTTTCAATATGTATAAGTAATTGCACCTCTAAGATGATTTTAAAGTTGGATCTACGACCCATAGCAAAAAAAACCAAGAGTATTATCAAATAGTGAAAAATACCACAATTAGTCACTGACCTTGTCACAACAAAGGTGGGAAAAGTACCTGGAATTTCCTGCTCCAGTCACTCTGTTTCCTCTGTCATGACTGGCTCATCAGTTACGTATGGTGCCAGTTTAAACTACACCCCAATTCACTACAAAAAGGTGACCCTGAATACTGGAAGAATGAGCAAAATACCTAGTCACTGGCCCAGCTTTAAATGTTGCCTTCAGGTACAGTCTAAGAAGAACTTTCACATAGACCCTTTTGAAACCTCGAAGCAATAACAGTGCCTTTCTAATAAGTTGCATATGTCAGGGGGAGTATACCCTTTAACAGGAGAAACTGGCAAGGTCCAGTGTTCTTAGGATCACTGTTGGCTTTTCACCATCAACAACATTGTACAATGTAACATGAGCCGTTCTGATTCGAAACATTCATGGCCATTTAATACGAACAGTTCCTTTACCACCAGGGTTTACACACAATTGAAATAACTTAGCAAGTAGATCATCTGACTTTTTCAATCCGACAAAACATTTAGGTGGATGCCCTTTAATGCTTGCTAAACACACTGGCATGCTGGTTTCCAAGTATTCTTGGCCCCAGTCAGAGTACAACACTGAAATTTGGCAAGACTCCTTTTCTGGCAGTAAGCATACTGGGCACCACTAAAGAGCTTCTGCTTTCTTTCTCTCTCTCGTTGATTTGATGGACAGGCTCACCCAATTGAGGAGACTTACGATGGGCTGTAAGGAGGGTACATATTAAAAAAACTAAATTGGTGCAAATTCATGCAAATGAAATAGAATAAGGATGCTATATTTACTTTGTGTAAAGGTTTATGACATTTAATGTTGGAATGATTTATACTTTGAAATTCAATATTATTTCATGACATTTGTATCATGATGGGGTTTGTTTTAAATTTTACGGGCACGATGTCCATTGTTTCAGTACTTGTTAGGATTTCCGTCAAGGAGGTCCACCTGCAACTGTTTATTTTGCAATCACTGAGACTAAATATATTACCCCAGTTTGTTTCTACTTCAGGTGGTTTAACTAAGATAAGGTATCCGGCTACAAAGGGTGCATAATGGTTCAGGGGTAAGTCAAATTGTTCATAAGTGAACTTGTACTTTACCAATTTGGTAATTATGTTTGGCTTGACAGGTAGTTTTCATTCATAATAAAGCTCTGGATTTATAAGCAAAACTTCATTATTTAGCTATTTCACATTTGCCACGTTCCTGTTTATTCACTATTGTGTGGGTTGTTTTGATAAATATTTAGGTTAGACAAGGAGCCACTACTCAGAGAGACATGTACAGGGATAGGCTCCGAAATATGTTCTGAGTTGTTGCCCACTGTAGAGCCTTCAATTTGTTTGGGCTAATACAGCCTATTTCAAAATCCACAGAGTAACGTGTGCAATATGGACAATAGTACTTCCATACGTATATAGGTTAGACAGTGACAGGTGAGCTTATGGAGAGTACAGAATTCGGACTGCCGAATCGGGGACTGACTGCTCGGAATTGGTTTTGGACGAAAAGACACAAATATAATTTGAAAAACTTTACAGGGACTTTGTGAAACTGAACATCATTTAAAGGAAATTCAAAAGCACTTAGTGCAATTAAATAACAATTAAGTGAAAATGAAAAGCATCAAAGTGACTTGCCATTTCACATCAGTGAACCTGAATAACAATTGAGTGAATTCTATTCCCATTGTGTTTTTGTAATTTTGAAGTTTAGCTTGCTATTTTGACCAACAGCTATATCTTTCCTCTCAACAATGTACTTTAGCTTGCCATATTGACCAACAGTTATATCTTTTATCTCCACAGGGTAATGATAATCAAACTTGTACCTATTGTTTAAAGAAAAGAGCCATCAAACTACAGCATAATGTGCCCAAGAATAGTGACCAGAAGCCAACAGTCAATTTTAAAATTAAGTTGTGGGTGTTACATGCATTAAACAAAACAAGTACAATTAAGTACATGAAACCAGGTGACGTTACCTCTCCAGTTGGTAATTTAGTTTCATATTTAAAAGTAAGGCCTGTAAAATCACTGTAAAAAGAGCAATAATAATTGAAAGAAGCCAGAGACAGAAGGAAAATATGATCCATAATGCACACCCTCTCTGGTCAAATGTACGAATGTCACCTCTAAGGTGACTCGACATCACATTCTGGGCAGTAGACCAGGTTATAATATATCAACTGATATGTTGACTTGTGACTTAAGGAGGACTACTTCTTAGTTTTTTAGCAGGACCAAAAATCCCTTCTAAACCATATTTTGACTGACGGAATGACAAATTTAAACATCCTATCAGTGTAGCTATTTGACAGGGCCTGTGCAAAATTACCAATCATATGAAATTTTAAAAACGAAACGTGCAAATTATAGGGAAAAAACCCAACTTTATTCAGTGTTTATTAATATCCATATGTACAATTAATGTTAGGTTCAAAATTACTGAGCGAGCGGGCATAAATGTCCCAACCCTAATGTATATCTCACACACGTATTTGGACATATTTTGGCTTTAATAGCTTATTTTGGCACAAAGAATTCCGAAATCTTTTTTTGTTTACTGCGCTCACTTTTCATATCTTTTAACTGTTCTTCTCTGCGCCGAACTTTTGCTATGTCGTCACCACAAAATCCCTCATTGGATTCTGGCCATTGCAATGAAATTTAACCATTTAAGGCGGGAACAATTAAACATCTTATCAACTCGGAACTTGTTTGGAACACATCAGGTGATTGTTGATTTTGCGGTACGGCGCAATAAGGTATGTTATTGCAAGGTATATGCTCCATTGAATATCAAGTGACGGATTAAAGAGGCAAATTACATTGAAAAAAGCCCTTTTGTTCTGCAATTAACATGCCGGTGACGAAATTCAAGGGTGCCGGATTATCATGTACTAAATCAATGGGAAAAATCCGTTCACAGCTCATTGCTGCCGAATTTCAAGGGTGCCGAATTATCAAGTGACGGTTAAACGCGGCCTGACTGTAAAACATTTACTCTCATAGTGCCTGCACGGCATTTGCCTGACAACCTCCACATACATGATTTGAAAAAAAAAAAAGAATTACTAATCAAAAGTGTGTAGACCTGTCCAGGAAAAGATAAAGCATCAACTAAGATGACATGCTGATATTTTCAGCTCCTCTTCAAGCCAAAACCACACGAGCATTTAGATTACATCTGACTTCACGCATATTGTGTTTGGTGTTTTTGTTTCAAATTTGAATGCAAGATAAAATGTTTATACATCTTGTAACACTTTTATTGACAAAAATGATGTTTTCGTGACTTATATGTTTAGTAAAACTGTATAAAGAACACTGAAAGGTGGCAAAGACTTTGTATTAGTACTCTTTATGAACAAACCTCACCACATATGCAATAAACTATTTCTAAATGAAGTCAAATGTGCTTTTTGCATTCTTTTCATATTGCCGAGGTCCATGCTGCCCATGGCCTGTGCATCATTTCACCTCAGTCGCTCATGCCCTCTGCAAAACAGGCCACTGAATTTTAAGACACTTATCGATGCCATATCAAGAAAAAAAAGCATGGTCGTCGCCTATGTGGGTGATAAGGGTATTAAAAGTATAAAGCAACATCCTTCGGTGCTTTTTAAGCATACATCTGTGCTGAGTTACCAGTAACAAAGACCTGTCCCATCATCTATGTGGCTGCGTGTAGCCCCTGGCTATGTACTACACGGCCATGCTAAATTAAAGGCATGTACAGCATGTTATGTTTAAAACGTTCTAGTGGAAATGTGTCCAAGGTTAAAAGCATCCTTACAAATGACTGTGTAACATCCAGCTACAGCAAAATATATAGTGTCAGAAATATTTGTGCACTTCAGTCAGGTAACTAAAATGAAACACAAACTAAGAGTCCAAATCCTACATGATTACAAGAAGTACTTGAAACTTGTAACGTTTTCAGGGACAAACACCAAAGTGAATATCATATGACTGATCATTCATTCCAAGCGACGTGATACAATAAACGTGAAACAAATATTGAATATAAAAATCTAATTGAAATCCAAGTTAAAGTTATGGTATATTATGAAATTCGCTGATTATAAATTATGGTTTATTACAAAAGACGATACTCATGAAATATACTAATCTTTGAAAATAATTGCAAAAGTAAGCAACACAGACTGGAACAAACCTGCTGTTAATCTCAAAATAGACTTTTTTAATAAGCTGCATTTGCCCATGCGTATTGGACCCTAAACACAATGTGGTTCAACTTTTCATTGGTATGCTATATAATGTCCACACAAATGTATTAGTCATATGAATTTATAGATTGAGTTTTACATGTGGGAGGCCTTGTCAGCATATATAGCACTTTCCGTTGGCGTACGCAGAAATGGAATCTCTGTATTTCATTGAGGGGACGATGAGTATAGAAAGTTAGCACGTTATAGGATCATACTGTAGCTTCCAGCTTCCCTTTTTAGCTGTAGGAAATGTCTAGCATTACACCAGAGATAGGCACATTTAAAAATTAAATTCATTGCTTTTCCACAAGCCAATAGACAAGACGAGACTAACGCCTGTGAATATGTCAAAAGGGCTACAGTTGCACAAAATAATCACAACAGGATTAAATTAGTCCTTCAATTCATTTCTTACATTTCGTAATGTTCAGGAAGTCACCTGAGCCGAGGTACAAAGAGAAAATAGCTTATGTAGTGGTTTGTTGTGCGTCAAATCTGAAACCATACCTCTGACACAGGCAAAATTGGCAGTTCCTCAAAAAACAGGTGCCGGCAATGAATTAAATCAGATAGTACAGAAAAAGATGTTCAGAAAAATTCAAAACCCAAAACTGAGAGCAAAGATATTCCACAGTTACCAAAGCAACAACATTCATCTTCCAATACCAATGTGAAGAAACAAATTTTTCTCCTGACTTGTGACAGGCAGCCACCCTTAAAAGGCTACTGGTGGTTTTAAACTGGTCCTCTTTACCTTTGAAATATTCATCGTTAACTGCAGACTATAGTGTTCCCAACACGTAGAGGCCTTACCACTCAAAACCCAAATTTTGTTATGTCTGCCAAAAATAAGAAGAGACCTGGTAAGCCTATCAGTTTTTAGGTCTCCTGACTTGTCAGTCAGCTGAGTTTACACCAAAAGAAGAAAGCAGAAAGTAGGCCTACATCGTTTTTGTGATATCTATGAAACTGGAACATTATAAACATACTCTACCTCCATTTTAACTTTGCGGAGAATACAGCCCACATCAGAGCATAGCCAATGAATTATTTATCAAATAGTAGAGACAAACATAACCCATATTCATAAATTCCAAACCCAGCAATGACAGCAAAGAGATTTCAGAGTTACCAAAGCATCACATTCATCTTCCAATATCTTTTTCAGTTGCAAAGTCAAACCCTATAGAGGCATGTTGTCCTAGGCTTATCTTACCAATAAAATTCAGAAGCAAAATTAATGGCAGTACACACGATATGACGCTGTATATGAGAGACCCATGTGAGACATGATATGGTAAATACATTCAGGACCAACAACAGAAATGTTCTATTATTGTAACAAATGTACAAGGGCAGGAAGAACACTTAAGGAGAAATACTCACTCCAAATTATCTTGTGCTAATTTGTGTTAGAGATCTCACTGGACATTAAGAAATTACCGACAATAGTAATACACACTTTCTGAACATTAAAGACCATATATGGCTACTGCTTTTCAAATCTTTGCATATGTCAAGGAATCATAGCAAGATATTTCTGTTTTAGACATAGGTTTCCAAGGGAAAACTGGGTATTCATATTGCCACTTGAGTAATAATACTACATTCCATATGATACAGGCAAATGCTTCTCCGTTTTCCATGGAATAAAGCCAACAATGCCCCCTTAAATCTTTCAAACACACACACACACACACACACACACACACACATGTAGACACCGCTAGTGACATGCTATTGTGTTTAGGAGGCACTGCTTGTGACATGCTATTGTGTATAGGTAGCACTGCTAGTGAACGCAATTGAGTATAGGTAGCACTGCTAGAGACACCTTATTGGCTATAGATAGAACTGCCAGTAACACATTATTTTTAGTGATAGTAGCCACTAACACATTGATTTGTTCAGGTGGTACAACCACTAACACAATTTGTTTTATATAGTATGTCAGTAACACGTTATTGTGTGCAGATAGTACTGTCACTAGCACCAAATTGTGTGCTTATAGTACCGATTGTAATACATTATTGTGTGCACATAGTACTTACAGTAACAAGTCACTATTTGGACATTGTACTCCGATGAAACTCTCAGGTCCATGCCTGCTGCACTCACAAAATACCAAAAAGAGAATGAGAGAAAAGCAAACAAACAAACAAACAAGAAAAAAACCCCATTCAATCCCACAAACATTTGCCCGTGGGCAGACAGAGGACCACATTTGGGATTCATGAGCCGCCAGCGGACCATCAGCTGAATACCGTCAAACGCCTGCAGGGCTAAAACTGTAGTGTAAAGTTTGCTATGCTTCTTCACCCAAGCATGAAACAAAAACTTAAATATAGCCTTTACGTCAACATTCTTAAATAAATAAACAATTTTTTCTTCATGAGTCATCTCCAAAAAAACTTCATCCAATTCCATTTCTCTTCCAAATAATTGTTGTGTTAAATCAAAGTAGAACGGACACTGACAGAGAAAATGGATCTCATCCTCAATTGCTTCCTTAGTGGAAAGGTTACATAATTGTCTCTCCAGTGGGACCCCGTTGAAACGACCAGTCTCTACTCTTAATGGCAATATACCTAATCAGAATTGAGCATACACTGAGTGCTCGTGCTTGGGTAAAAACGAGGTAATATATGCTTCGGGCGCAAAAGCAGTTTTGATCTTAGTGTAATTCCATAACTATGGCTTTGACTGCACACTAGTTTTCCATTCATGATATTGCTTTTCCACAAATTTGTCACAAACATAATCTAAATTACATATCGCAAGGTTATCAAATACATGAGAACAATCGATTTCTTCAAAAACATTCTTACATTTCCAAGTTTAAATCCCATATAAAAACGTGCTTCTGTAGCCTCGTTTCATCTATCAAAAAGAATGGTCCCATGCCCATATTAAACTTATGTAATGTCTGTAACGCGGCAGTAGCCAGCCTAAGTCTCCCTGCATACCCGGAATAAGTGCCTTTCCGTGAACACCCAGGAAATATTTCATAGCTCTACTCTGTACTTTATCAGCTGAAGTAAATTTTCCAGCTCCCCAAATCCCAGAAAAATAGTCAGATATTGGCACAACACCATTATAATATGAATGAGAGATTGCTTTATACCAAGCATCCTTTAGTGATTTAAATATAGCAATGACTCCTCCCAGTGCTCTCCCTACCGCATTAGATAGTGTGTCCACTCCTTCCATAAAATCTAGATGGGAATCAAAATAAAATCCTAAATACTTGTATTTTTCAACAATTTGAAGCTCATTATCATGTGAAAGGAAACGACGGGCAGTTCAGTTTCTACGCTTCTTCCTAAAGTGAATAATATTGGTTTTACCTAGGTTAATTTCATTCTCCACTTACAGCACCATTCATATAGACAATTCAGCATAGTCTGAAGGTCATATTCAGATTCAGCTATCAATGTCAAATTGCCGGCATAGCATAATCTGAAGGTCACTTTCAGATTCAGCCATCAATGTCAAATCGTCAGCATACAATAGTAAAGATATTTTATAATTGTCGAACTTTACACCACAATGCAAACTATTAATTAACTAAAAAAAAAAAAAAAAAGCGAAAAAAAAATCGAAAAAAATCCCACTTATAAGATACAGTACACATAGGCTCTGTTTAGTGCTCAACAAATACCATAACACATTTCAACAGCAAACATAAATTTACGTATCTTATTATTATGTTATACTTGAGTTTTATCCACTAGAGCCACTTCCTAGTCATCATTACCCTATTCTGCAGCTCAGACTCTATACTCTCCATGTAGGTATATGTATCAATTTTATACCTGATCTTGAAGATCTGTGTCAAAAAGGTTCTGGGCTATCCAGAACTGTACCCAGCTTTCTACTCTAGTCAGAAAAAGTTTATTAAGTACAGTAAAATGAAAATGTCAGAGCACTTTTGTGCATTTATTTCAGGTCAGGATGAAACATTTTCAACTTGAGGATGATCTTGTTGTTGTTGTTGTTTATCTTTGAGCCGATTTGAATTAAAAGTTGTCAAGGTTGTATTTTGAGGAAAGAAGACAGAGTGTAGTCTATGTTACACCAGGGGGAGCTGGAAGGTTTGAAATGACTGGTTATTTATAAACATGCCTGGCGTGGCCTCACTACATGACAAATTGAAACCATTTGAACTACATGTATCTGGCAGGTCGTCAATGTTATGTATAAATCCAATGTGTGGTTTATGCATTGAAGTCAGACCAACTACGTGAGATATTCATGCACTGGGAAGCGGTGTTTATCTGCACGATGCTGATTCACTTGAAATCTGTGATGGCAAATATGAACTTGAGGTCAGTTGCTAATGGATAATTCATGACCTTGTCAAGCTACATGAAGACTTCAAACTATTCCCTTGCTGTTTTTTGAGGACAGAAACAAGTCATGATGAAAAGTTTTAATTTACAGCAGACAAGCAAGCCTATGCCTGGTGGTGCAACGGAACCAGAGAGCTTGACTTACTGATCTCAAATCTTTTTCTGCACATGCCACATTACTACCTTTCAGGGTCAGGCCTTCATGAATGGCTTCAACCTTGGGCGCTACTGGCCAGAGAAGAGGCCACAGGTAACACTGTTTGTGCCAGCTTGTGCACTGAAGCCCTGCCCGGCTGACAATACTCTGACCATGCTGGAATTCCGGTGGTCTCCATGCAGCGGGGGCAAGGCTGGCTGCTCTGTACACCTGACCACCCTGTACATCATCAATGCTAGTGTGCCCAATGACGACACACAGCCACAGCAAACTGATGATCTGTAGAAAAGTCATCATCTTCATTAGCCATAGGAAGACAAAGCAGGTTCTACAGAGGTAGGCATAGAATTTCCTCATCTGAATTCAACACTGTCTCTTCCCATGTCTGTATACATATGTATACATATTTTCTCTAATCAGAATCCTGAACTTACTTGATCATTCCATTTATAGAGTGGCCTGCTGGGAATACTAGTCAGTATGTTACGGTTGCTCAGCAAGTGAAGTTGCAGCTGCCTACAGTTACTCAGCAAGTGAAGTTGCTCAGCAAGTGAAGTTGCAGCTGCCATTAGGAAGCCAGAGCACGACTTGCCATGCAATGGCAAACAAAGCATCATAAAAACCAAACCAGACTTCAGACCAGGTGTGTTAGTGATTGAATGAAGCATTCTCCTGAATTCTAAATAATTGTTTATTTGGTTGCCAAGGGCCTTCAGCCAATCGGAGAACAGGAAGGTCATTGCTAGAGATGCCTATAGCCTGGAACTTCCTCGACAACCGAGTGTCTTAAGTTGGAGAGGAAAGACTGCCGTAACAAGTAAATTACCTTGGAGCATTGTAGAATATACATACTACTGATCTGGGAGTGACTGCAATTGCATCCATGGACCTGTCATTACCTTCGATCACAGTCTAATCCTCAGTCCATGGATTCACCTGCAATGACTATTGGATGAGTAGCAAGACTACAGTTGAATATACATTTCCTGATGAATAGTGAGGCAAACGTTGACCACAAGCTGTCAAGGAAGAAGTTGCCCGGATGTCTCCCTGTCTAAGGTGACCAAAATAGCTTTTAACATGTGCTTTGGCAATGGTGACAGACATTTTTTACATGTATATAGTAAACAACCAATTACAGCTGACATAGACTGCATGTGTACAGGTATGTATTTAAAGTATCTCTTCCATCTGATATACACTCTATATGTATATGTGTAGAGTAAATGTAGTGTTGTTAGCATACATACACTGTATACATGTGTATATATTACATTGTACTTCAGCTGACATACACTGTATACTTGTATATTTTAGAGTACTTCTCTCAAGATACGTACATTGATATACATGTAGTTACCACTTTCTGTATACCTACACTGTATATACTTTTGACATGAAAACTGCTGATCGATTTACATGTGACTGTATATTTTGATACAGACAGGAGCTTACTTTTTTAGCCAAACTGACAAGATATTAAATCTCCAGGTGTAAATTACATGTACAGTGGAACGTGAATATCATTATCACTGGTATCTGTCTACTCATCTGGCTTCCAGGGCTCTTAAATATTGCTATCCCCGTGGGGTGGACAATCATCTCTGTTCCTGCAAAGAAGTTACAGATACCTCAATGTTTGGCTGACCAAACAACCACTGATAAGGTCCCAGTGTACATGTACCCTCTTTATGGTTCCAGTGTACATGTAGCCTCTTTATGGTCCCAGTGTACATGTAGCCTCTTTATGGTTCCTGTGTACGTGTAGCCTCTTTATGGTCCCAGTTTCATGTGTCCTACTTATGGTTCTAGCGTACGTGTTGCCTCTTTATGGTTACAGTGTACATGCAGCCTCTTCATGGTTGCAGTGTACATGTGGCATCTTCATGGTCCCAGTGCACATGTAGCCTCTTTATGGTCCCCGTGTTCATGTAACCTCTCTATGGATGGTGCAATGGAATTATAGAGGGAGCCCATTAAAGTACAAGCATGTGAGGCAGGCAGATGCAAGACAGATCCCAAACTTGTACAGGAGGTCTTCCTTCAGTTCAAGAGACCACCCATTTGGAGGTCCAAACGTGATCAGACAAAGTAATGCACTCTTCCTGGAGGTGCAACAACATATTAAAGCTATAGCACAATAAAAGTACCGGGTGGATGTGGTCTTAAAAAGACCTTTAGTCTATCATTGCACTGGTCTCACCAGAGATAGACTGCTGTACATGTACCTCTGTACAAGAGTCATGATGTATGCTGAAAACTGGGACCTGTCCAACCACAGATCACATTCGTTAAATTTCATTTTTCATCTTTTTAGTTGACAACCTTCACGTAAGGTACTGCCTGACTAGAGCCCTTCCCTGGTCAGAGTAAGGCTAACTCTGCTTCATTTGGGGTGAGTTGGGAGCTCGGCATCCAATCCACACCAAGGACAGCTGCTGATCTCACGTTTTCTTCACAGGTCTCGTCAACAATTCTCATTCAAATTATTTGTCATACTGTTGAAATAATTAAGTCGCAAACCCTGAAGCAGTTGATCTACACCATTAGTCACTTTTTGGTGGTTGGGTGGTAACAGAAATGGATCAGATAATGACGATGTCTTAAAATCAAGCCATTGTGGTTGGAACAATGAAGAACATACATCTACCAATGTACATTTGTGTGCATGATGGGCGTTAAATATTTTATTCAATGATAAGCTGGGGGAAATTCTTGGTCATACATGCGATCTCTAAGCCAGTTCAATCAAGTATAGTTGCAAAACATATAATTGAGATCTTATACAAAAACACATAAATTAGAAAGAAAATCAATTTGTCTTCGACTAAATATGTTAGAAGCTGAGATGTTTTAAACATAACAGTGATTCAGCAAAGATTATTAGCATATGTATTGCGGCCTAAAGATTTCCCATTTTGATTTACATGTATGTCCAGATGGAAGCCTGTTACAGCTTGGTAATGTCAACCCTAGATATCAAAAGAATTTGCCAAGCACCCTCCCATTGAAAAATAAATGTTTTGCACTGTGCACACCTTTAAAATATAAAATACTGTGAAAAAATATTTTTCATTAATGATTTTATTTTCAACTTCTGGCGCTATCTGAACAGATCTTGCAACTTTTATACACACATTAAAGCACCATTTTACCTTCTTGCTTGATACTGAACTTGGAAATAGCTGGTTCTTTGGAACATGTAAGATGCTTACAGTTGCTGTTTTCATCCACCAGATCAAATGCCATATTCTTGCCAAAGAGCACCCATGTTCCAATAAACACCCCCTGCCCCACTGGCTCCAGAAAAGCAAAAGGACGAAAATCCCATGTTTAATTACATCTGTATGTGTGTGTGTGTGTGTGTGTGTGTGTGTGTGTGTGTGTGTGTGTTTGTATTTATGGCATTACACCTAAAATGTCCAAAATGAAGTCAAATGTGGAGAGTTATTTTAGCTTAATTTATATGTGCCCTAGGTACTTATAGAAGCAGTATAAAAATTAGAAATAAATCCTGCTTGATTATTCTCTGCACATGTAGTTGATTAAAAGAAGAAAAAATTATAAGATGAAATAACTTAAGGCACTGTGTACAAGATTGTTTATAAATAACGTTCCGTGGTATGTATTTTATATACACATGGCTAGTAATTGTCACAGTTGTAATTGGGAATATTTCATTTATTTCTTAACATATAGTTTGTAGTTCTAATTTGTTTATATAGTAACATGTATCATTGCTTTATGCTTTATTTTGAGTGAATGCCTTAATATCTTAATCCTGATGAACATTTCTGACAGCCGGGAACCGGTCGGAAACAAAATTGAAATGATGGGAAACATGCATCGTTTATTGATAGCCACGGGGATATACATGTATATTTGTGATAGTTTCAGGTAAAATTACACTCCTGGAAAACTGATTTGTGTTGCAGTATAAAAATGCTTTCGTTTAACCCTTTCCCCCTTGAATTGACAATTGTCATGAGTTGGGCACTAAATGCCCAACTGATGCCAAGGAAAGTTGTTGACATAGAGCATGTGATCTTGACAGGGCTCAGGTACAGTTCTCAGTCAAATTGTTTTTCATTACTGTTAAAATTAGTTGAAAAAAGTAAAGCAGACAACATTTGACCATCAGCCGGTTTTTGCCAGTTTAAGGGGGAAAAGGTAATGGTGGAAGAGGCCAATAAATCAGACAAAGCTTGACACATCAGATGCCTAATAGACTTGGTTGTGTCTTGAACCACAAGATATCTTATATGAAATACCAAATATTTGGGGACTTGGCCTGTCTGCTGCTACACCAGATTTCTGCTTTGGGTGTATCATATAACACACAAATATCTGATTGCTTCAGCTGTTTCATAATACCTGTTCATTACATGTTTGGCTACTGGAATTATGTCATGATACATCAGATAACTGATAACTTGGGCTTTGTTATAACTCACCAAATACATGATTGTTTGGGTTTTATCAGGATACATCAGATATCTGATAACTTGGGTTGTGTCCAGCCATTTCGACCATGGAAGATGCGTTTAAGCAAGGTGATTTAAATGTAATTTCATGTAATCAGCTAAAGGTGGCAGCATTCAAAATGTGTATGAGTGCATAACTATTGCCTGTATGGCAAGCCATCGGGGGTCCATTCCAAACAAATCAATCATTCCTGGCATCTGCCAAGCAAGTCACTATACGTAGACTTTTTTTGCCTCATTTATTACATCACTATGTCTTCCACATGTATATGTAGCTACAATTATAAATTTCTTCAGTAATAAAAGCCGGCACATATAGTGAGTATGTCCTCCTGAGCACATAAAAGTATCTCTCATGAGTGGCTTCATACATGTTCCCATAGAAGAAACCACCATTTTTTTATGCCAAATAGGTAACATTTCTATCGCATATCAGCCCTGATATTAAAAGTGACTCCACTATTGGAGCCGATGTTGGTCATTTTTTTTTCATGTACAGAAAGTGTTGTGTTTTAATGATGATAAAAATATGAATCGGGCAGCTGTGATAGATGTACTATTGTATGCTATCCGGGGGAAGTAACTGGCAATGCAGTCTTTAATACAACATGAACTCCTAGGAAAGTTGTGGACGGACAATATCCGTCTCATTGGGCACAGGCAAAGTGTGAAAATCAATTGATTGAATTTACCATGTAAATGTCCAAATGAGTCACTGCAGCTATATAAGGCATTGGCTTTTCTTTACTTGAGGGCCTAGTTTTACATTAAAAAAATTGGTGTGAATAGTTTTGAAAAAGGCTTCATATTTAACGAATGTATGCACTGCGTAGTTGGTGTTCTGGTGTACATGTATAAACCTAAACATGGTAATAAGATTGTAATTAATAAAACATTGTCTGTGTGCCAAATAGCAACAGGGTGTTGATGAAAATATGATGTTGATTTCAAAGGTAACCATTCCAACCATATAGAGATCATGCATATTTGTACATGTGCTGTTTACAGGTTTTTGAAGATCAGTATGTTACCCCCACCCCCCTTGAAAAACTTTATTATTTTGGGAGGTCCAAGTACATATATTTTGCAAGAGGCAAAGGGCATAGTAATGTGCAACAAAAGGAAATGGGGTCACAAATATACCTGATGAGATAGATTGTCTTGTTACAAAGAAAAGTTATCATGATATTCAAGTATCAATTTGTGCTTAGCAGCCATATTTATTGATATTTTAAAATCCTTTAGAATGTGTTTATGTCATGTTCTCTATCGACATAGATAAATAAAGGAGTGCATATAAACAACTGGACGTTAAGGCATACATGTACTATTGTCTTCAAAATTTGATTATTTGAACTATTTTTCAGCACACATATCAAATTTTGAATGATTTCATGATTCATGCACAGATGTTCTGTTGGTTTTCAAAAGTTAGAAGTGTCTTTACTCCTATAACTTTACAGCTGACTGCAGAATGCATATTAGAAACATGCACAACACACACACCCTGACACACACATATGCACGCACACACACAAATACACTTAAACACACGTATGTATTGTCAATTTCAGTGTTATATTTGTCCGCTACGTATCAGAGCATATTCCAGAACAGTATCAAATAGAGCATTTGAGGTGTGCTGTTCTGCATCGTTGCACCACCTTTTCCTGTTTGAAGACATTTTAACCAATGCATGAAGCAGGTTTTGCTTATGTCCCGAGTGTCTGCACCTATAACAGGTGAATACCAGAAGTTAAGTTACCCATAGTGCCACTTAAAGGCAACATGTTCAAATTGATTTATGGGCCCTATAGGCTTGCCTGCTTGACTGAAATCATTGGGCTCTTGAATTTGTAGGTCTCTGTGGGCGGCCATGTCTTCAAGCTCCCAAGAAACTGCAGGCACTTTACTCTTTCAGTGCCACATTTTGGACTGAGTCAACAGCTTTCCTGGTTGCACTTACTAAGTAGGCGAATTACACCCAAAGCACACTGAGGAAAGCTGTTGACCTAACCAATTATATTGTATATAACTGTATTAGGCTGCATGCACATATTTCAACAAAATGTGCAAATACTGTGATATAAATCAAAACACTATGACAAATGCATCAGATGGAATATCTACTTAACATTTTTTGTAAACATTTCCAAGTTTTAGAATGTACAGTTTATTTATCCATCCATCTCAAGCAGTGTCTTAAGACGACAAAGTATTTGTGACATGTCCACGAGGCACGATGCAATAAACTCTTTTCTTGACACGTTCTGCCATCTAATGGCCTCTGTCAGCATGGATGATTAGTTTTTCATGAGTTCAGGTCAGATTTCGTCAGAACTGTTGATATGCAAGAAGCACAATTCATTGGTCACTGGATTAAATACAATGAACTGGGCGGTGTCCAGTATGGCATTTGTGTATAGTTACCTGCATTGAACAGTACTTTTTGATAATGGGGATTTGGTACACTTCATATGTGCGTTTCCCATGTTTGGCTGGGTGGTCGGTGCCAAAGGTTCAAAAGCCAGCCATTCTGTGGTCACGAAATGAATATACTTTTAGTGCTCCTATGATGCTTTTTTGGACCAACATACATATAGTACCCCGTCTGGGACAACTTCAGACACAGTACACTAACTGTACTAGACAAAATGAAAGGAACTGGGCCATGTAGATTATGGCATTCATGAATATCTACCTACGTTGAACCATTCTTTTTAACCCTTAAAGTGCTAATCACTGCTATTATAGTCGTTTTCTCCTTCCTGTTAAACATAGAATGGTTGAAAGATTCAAATTCCTCATAAAGATACCTTTTATTCAAATACCAGCAAGCCTAGTCTAAAGCAAAGAGTAGTCTTAGTCAACAGCTTTCCTGGGGGCACTTTGCGTACAATGCGCACAAAGTGCCCCCAGGAAAGCTGTTGACTCAGTCTTAAATCAGCACTTTAAGGGTTAAGATTGGGGATTTGTTACAGTTTATATGTTCATATGTGTCTTTCCCATTTTCAGTTCGGTGGTTGGTGCCCAAGGTTGCTGGTTCGAGACCCGGCCATCTGGGTCACAAAACGAAAATAACTATGTCAACTTTCATCATGGATTCTATGGTCTGGATATTGCCTTGATAATGGAGACAAAAGTGTAATCTATTTAAAATACAAAAATTTAATAATTTGTAAAATTTCAAATATGTTATGAGTAAACTTAAAGTTGCAGCTGCAGAAGTGGGTAGGATGGCATTGTGAAGCCATCAAAAGCTTAAAAAGTGTGTTCACATTTGGTAATATGGGTATACTGGTAAAAATGTACCTGCAACTAGAATCATTGTATTGACCTGGTTAACACATATTGTTGTTAAACTACAGATTGAAATATTTGTGCAATATACTGTAGAGTTCTGATATAATCAGATTGTTGCCGAACTGTGGGTGAAAATATGTGTGCAATATACTGGAAAGTTCTGAAATTCTCATTGTGTTCAAAAGATTGCTCAAGCATGTACTGTTTGTAATGTAAACCAAGTGAACATGATTCTGGTTCATCTCATGTGAGCAGGGAGCAGGCAGTGCAAGAATACAATGGGACATGAGACTGAAATAGCTGTTATGTGGGTAAAGGCTTTAGATATGCAACAAAATCATGTTGAATCCACATATACTGTAAAACATACAGACCATAGGAAGGGTCAGAATTCGCTCTGAAGTGTGTATTTGCCCCAATACACAACCGAATCCACAACAATTTATGGGGCTAGAGCGGCATATTCCCATTGGTTTGCATGTCAAAGTGACCTTGAAAAAACTGGTTACTTTAGTAGCTGTGGTTATATGATTTTTGTGAGATATTTAATAATGCATCCAGATTTACTGTGCCAAATTTGGTGTCTGTATGTGCAGTTGTTTTCAAATTATTAAGTTGCAAATTACAATGTAAAGTAATGGGAATACACAACCTAGCCCTCAAGTGACCGCAGTGCCCTCTTTCTAGGCAGGGCTAGAACCGTCTGTTCTTGTCCTTGCCTATTTCCTGTTGAATCAGCATATGCTGCACAACACACATAAATGTTATGCTGATTCACAGATTCTGTGAAACGCAACTGTGGACCACATTGTCTTGAATGAACAGATGTTGAAAAGTGCATTCGTATTGTCCGGATGTTGAAAAGTGCATTCGTATTGTCCTGTTGAATCACCAGATACTGTTAAAGACACAACCATCATCCATGAGATTCAAAAGATGTGGCAAACCAATCGATATTGTCCAGTTGAATCACCAGATACTGTAAAACACACACACACACACACACACACACACACACACACACACACACACACACATATATATCATGTGGAATCAACAGATACGATAAAACATATTGACACAATACTGGTTTAGTCAGCAGATACACTAAAACTGGTGTTGTCCTGTTAAATCATGGAGAAGCAAAGCTTCAAAGGTGATGAGGTGATGTTGATGTCGATGTCAGCAGCAACTATACTGGAATGCATAAATATGTTTGTAAATGACAGTGTAAAGAGTTTATCTATACCTTGAGTGTCTTAGTGCTCATTTTCTACATGCAATTATTGCTAATTAAAAATTTCTGACAATAGTATCATAATGATCCTGTGCTGTGTTGACTGGTATCTGCTGCTTGTGCAAGAGCAGACTATACATCTCTACTCATATCAAGACTCAAATCATATTTATTCGACAAATTGACAAAGTAACAATGACCTATTTAAGACAGTGTACACATATTCATTGAATACAAAATCAATAAATCAACACACAAAAACTGTATTTGCAATCTATTGTCAGTATAACTCCAGCTAAGGATTGTGATCTGCTGTTGCTCAAACTACATGAGACAAATAATTTTTACAATATAATAAGACACCTGGTTTTGGCATGACATAGATATCAAAGAAATTGCCACGACAGCAGGACAAAGGAAAAATGTGTGTGTGCGAATTGAGATTAAAAATTAGTGTATCGCCAATTAACCAAGATTTTTATTCCCAAAGTCCTGAACAATTTAGAATCAATATCAATTTATTACATAATACTAGTTTAAATTACATATATAGCAGTTTGTTTCAGTGCCTTTCTCAGAATATTGATGGAAAAATTGAAATTTGCAGTATCTAGAAAAACCAAAGCGGAAATATGGATACATTTTTTGAAGTACAAGTTTATTTCTAGATGTTAAGTTAATGTAGGGGTGTAAAAGTGAGCTATGTTCTCAGCAGCACTTCCTTTGGGAAGAGTGGCATGAGGTGTATTTATATAAATAGTATTATGTCAGTGAGTAACATGTGGCACCAAAAACATTGTCAAAATGGACAGATAGTTACATCAAAGAGCATTGAACATCAAATTTCAATGCTTTTAAATGCAATAAGGCTTGCATATTTAATATATTTTAGACTCTGAAATAAAGGCTTGGTGTGTGCTTTGGAAGCCACCTGCTTTCTTTGAAAATTCGGTCAACGCATCCTCTCAAACCAGTATATTAAACAATAGAAAATTGTTTAAATGGGGCATAAAGAGAGAATTATATGGAAACAGGGAAGATTTTTTAGGGAAAAAGCTACGTATTGTAGTGAGTGCACCATTTGCTATAGGAAAATTTACTAGCCATTCTATACATGTGTGGTGTCCATGATAAATTCTTAATTTGTAGGACATTAATTTATTGAATATACTGTTTTGATTGATGGATTATTACATTGAAGATTCAAGTGTAATTGTAACTCTTTTAATGAAAATGAAACCAATCATGTAATTGGTTTTGGTAATATTGAAGGACAGTTTCTAACACGTTCAGCATTTATGTACCCTTTGAATTTCAGCATTGATAGTTTGTGTAATTTTTTTTGTGCCTTTCTGTTTTGGAAAATTTTGCATCGGCAGAATCGATGTAGCCCCTGGTATGAGAACAAAATAAGAATTTTATGAACAAATATGATAATTTGCACGAGAGAGATGTCACAAAATATTCACCGCGATTGTTCCCTAAATGGACTAAAATACAGAGCTGGTACATATTACATTCTGTGAAACAGGGCTATATTGAATATATTGCTGTTGTTGCTAAAAATAGACCTGAGAAATTTTGGGATGCCTTTCAAGATTTTTTTCCCTCATTATTAAGTAATGTATCTTATTGACTTGTGGTATGAGTGTGAACAATTTTAATGATTAGTTTTGTAATGTTACCTCTCGACCACCATTTGCCTAGACCTCTGTGTCTGGGTTGAATGCTCATGAAATGGAGCTGAGTTTCAGTCACTTGATTCTGAAAACCTGACAGTCCCGTTGTTTCTTGTGGAACTGATGGTGCCTTGCAGTGCATATGCTCCCCATATCATCCTTCCTCTTTGGGTGCCATTACTGGTCTGCCTTTTCTAGTTGAAGGTCTGTGAAATTTTGTTCACACTCACACTCTAGTGCTTTATGTGTCCCTAATCTGCAGAAAATCTTTTCTCAGTGGTCTGGGGATCTTTTGAGATAGACAGCTGATTTCTTTGTTTTGATACTACTGAAATAGTTGGGAGTCAAGCTGGTTGATTGGCCTAAAACTTAGATTTTCAAGATGGCATCTTAGCAAACATCGCAGAGAGAAAGAGTGAAAGCAGTGTACACCAGGCCATTGCCTCCTTTTGGAGTCAGGCGATGGGTGTTGCTCCAGTGAACATTCTGTTGTATCCTTGTCCTTGTTGGATTGCAGGCAGAAGTTAGATCCCTGGAACCACTACATGGCAACTTTGGTCTTTCTGAAGTTTGCTCTCTTGAGCAAATTAACTTGGAAATACTGTCAGAACTGGGGAAAAGACAAATAGCTGCTCTTCAAGCAGGCATGGAGTATGTCAGATCATGTGAGGCTTAGGCAGCTAGTCAAAGCTGCCAAACACCGAGCTGGAATGACTGACTCCATTGAGTTTTCACCATAGACCCCCAATGAGAAAAACCATGGAACTTACTGCGTTTTATCCTCACACCCAGTTTACAAATGTGTCAAGAGCTGAAGCTGGGAATGTGAGAATAAGCGATATCAGAGTTGAAAGTCTGGAAGCAAGAAATCACCACATGGGAATCTTGAGCGACCAGCTTTACCCACTTTGGCTCTTGGCACTGACCCAAGGCTTTCCCCTGCTTTGGAGTCTTATGTCACAGAGCATGAAGATGCAAGCTGAGATGCTCTGTCCATTGCTTACCCCCTCTCAGCAGGCTGTTTCTTCTGTGCCAAAGAAGTCAGCCAAGTGTAGACTGCAGTTATTGAGATCTTGGTCTTCTGGGATTGAGTGCTCTAACCAGCAGCAATCATCCAAACCGTTGGGTCCAGAATGAAGACCTATGGATTTCTGTCTGGGTATTCTGGAACCTTGGCCATTCTGAGTGCTCAGATCATACGTCCAAGAAGTACAGAAAGCCAGCACCTTGGCCAGTCTGAAGGCCCGGGTCCAAGTGCTCAGATGATAATTCTGGAGTGCTCCGCAAACCACCACTAGCTACCCTTGTCCAAATAAATGTATTCCTTTTGTATTACATTTGGATTTCCTCTGCTGTTCTAAGGGAAACTGTGATTCTTTTAGGATTCATTTGGATTCCCTAGAAAACAGGAATCCTTTATGAAGAGAGATATGGTACAATAACATTACTTTGGATTCTTCTGCATTCTTCTTGGAATCCTTTGGGGTGACTTGCTTTACCTTGGATTCCCTTGCATTCTCTTTGGATTCCTGTTATATCCTAGCTATCACGTTATATGTGGTTGTTTGAATTTTGGCGGTTGCATAGACAAAACTGCCATGTTGAATTGTAGAGAGACATACCTGCTGATCTGACTCTTCAAGTTTACACAGTTGTGAGGTCTTGAGGTAAGTTAATGTACATGTATATAAAGAGGACTATGCAGAAAACATTCAGAGATAAACATACAGCAGGAACTTCTGATTGGAAGGCTGAATTGCACATTGCATACACTATATTTGTCTGAAAAGCTTGGATTTTGCGTAAGTGTTCTTGCTGCGTCAATTTAGTATGATGCATTTACTTGTATGCATATGGTGAGAATGTGTATGTAGAATAGGCCTCCATATGAGCAGAGACGCCAACTGTCGCTCAACATCAGGGACAGACACAGAGATTAGCTAAAATTTTGACCACTGTACTATGTTTGTCTCACATTGAAGCTAGGTATTTTCTTAAATATTCTTTGTTAAATATGCTCAGTCCCCAATGTTGTCAATTGAATGTTCCTAAAATAGCAGTTTGAAAGTTAGCAAAGACTGCAGTGGAGAGAAATCTAGTTTGGTAGTCGTAGTGGTGGTAGCTGTAGTAGCAATATTTACAATGATAATGATGATGATGATGATGATGATAATAATAATAAAGCCATTGATGACAATTATGAATATACATGGGGGTCTGTGGTTGCTGAATAAACACTAAATAATCCCGTTACTGCTCACTGCAATTGAAAGGGCGTCCTTTGTGACAGCTTCTTGTTGCTGAGACACAGTTAAGCAAGTGATCCAAAGGATCTATATCCCCTTGCACAATATACAGAAGAAAGCTATACAATGTATACAGCATGTCTAGATGCACACAGATTGATATGTTCTTGGGCCCTGTGACCTTCAAAATTGGTTAAGGTCAAAAGCAATGCATTGCGCACATGCCCTTGGTATGATGCATCTCTGGTATAAATTTCATTATTCTATCCCTAAGGGTTCTAGAGATATACTGCCTGACACACGAAAATGGATATGTTCTTGGGCCCTGTGACCTTGAAAATAGGTCAAGGTAAAAAAAATACACAGTGCAAATCCCGTGGTATGATGCATCTCTGGTATAAAGTTCATTGTTCTATCTCTTAGGGTTCTAGAGATATGATGCCAGATGCACAGACACACAGATGGATGGACAGATGGACATGGCTCCTGTCCCGACTAACTCTATGTCCCCCCCCCATGCTACATTCAGTGGTGGTGGACAAGCGTGAATTTTTTAGCTCTGATTTTGGATGACCTGGTGCACAACCTTAACTTCTTTAACTTCCCGTGCCAATTTGGTCCAGTGAAATCTATTGAATCTAATGCTGTAAATGATATATTTTGTAATGTTAAAATGGAGACCCTCTGGTTGATATCAACTTCCCGTAACTGTATCCCATCTTTTGTGATAGTATTGTCCATCTACTGAATGTAGGAAATGATTGTTATGAAGGACTTTTCAACTACAAATGCAATAAAGAAAGCAACGAAAAATCCCAAGAGTTATATTAAACAACCATTTTCATTAAATCAGTTGATCATGGAGACACCATGTGTTACCTATGCTGATACACATTTATGTTGAAAGGTGAAGAAAGTTACACTAACTGCTGATTTTACGGTTCTTCTCTGCAGTTTATATTAGACAAAAGAGTATTTAGATATGTATGTTCCATGATTATAGAAACTTGATTGTAACCATTTTTGTGTGGGGACTTTGATGATATATTATTGAGTATATTAAGTACGGATAATGCAAATACCATCTAAGGCATATATAATTTTTTGCACATTCCCGTCTCTGAAAACACAGCATTGGCAGATTTGACATAGGGTATGGGTGCGTGGGGAAATTACAAATCTTAAGGAACAAACGTGATTTTATCTTGGACAGAGCTGTCACAAAACATTCACCTCTACACTGGTCTCAATACAAATGGCTCAGAATAAGGAGCTGGTACACATTAATACTACTAAACGTGGGTATACTGAAGAAATTGGCAGTGTTGGTAAAAATGGACCTGAGATAAATTGGGATGCCATTTGAAGCCAAGTGACGCTAGAAACAAGCTAGACGAATTGTAGCCACAGTTGTTTAGGTTACTTCCAGTGAAGAAACAGACTACGAATAAAAATGAGTCAGCTCCATAGAAGGAACCTTGGCAGAACAAAAAAGTCAAATATATTTCTCATTTCAAATGATATGTGAATGAATGAACTGAAAACCAAAATCAAACACCTTGGTGGTGAGATCAAAAATCTTGAGTCAATCAATGATCTCACGAAGGACGGTGAACTAAGCACATTTGAAAAAGGAAAATGTACAACTTATGACAAGGTATCATGTCTTTGGTAACTGAGTACAATGCATCTGTAAATATAGTGAACTGAGTTATAAGTACAGTTTAAGCTAATCTTGCTGGAAAGATTCTGTGACATTTGTCAACTTGTGGTGTGCTTTGGAGGCTGCTTCAAGAGATTAAATTTGTAGCACAGACATAGGCATCAAACAATTATAGCAGAGGCCGATATTCAGAAGGCCAATGGGGTATCCCTGCAGAACAATGAAACCAGAATATTTCATAATGAATTTGTGTAGTTTCCGGTTACTTTATCAGACCGCCAAACCATGTCACTTGCACTTAGAGAGGTGAGCAGTCAATCTACTGAAGCAGTCTCACGCATTTCACGAAACAATACAAAACTGTGCACAGGCTGTGTCCCATTCTGGGGCAGATCATTGCAAGAAACTGGCAGAGCTCATCAAGTATATTCAAACAATGACTGACCGAGGGCCATGGAAAAACGTATTTTTTTAACTGTTGGGTGAGCATCGAACTGGATTATTGCCTGTAGTTTTTGAGGAGCAGAAAGACTTGGATCCCACTATTCAAGGACCCCTGAGGAAAACCTTAAATTTCTTTTGCAAGCTACATTTGGTTGCCAATTTTAGCATAGAATGTGGCAATGTTCTTGAGCATCTCGAAACAGTTTTGTTTCATATGGTATAAATCCATTTGCCTTTTATTCAAGCCTTCAGGTGCCATATAGGCTATTCATGCAAGAATGCATTCAAAGCACTGACCCCTGCAGGTAGTGAAGGATATGGTGTAGCAGATCAATGTAGTGCTTTCATGGGAGCAAAGGGGGGGGGGGGCGTGGGGGGGGGGGAACAACACCATTGACGTCGAGCACCATAGACTGAGAACATTTTTTTTCAATGTGCATCAGTCTTACAGCACATTGAAAATATTGTAGTATCACTATGTGGCCTACCACAACCCAATGATCTTCTGAAATACCTGATGTTTGATCAAGAACCTCCTTATCTGGCTGAATGCAGGACACTCGGCTTCACTGATAAGGTTGTCAATGGTCCCTTTTAGAAGCTTGTAGAACAAACATATATATTTCAATGATGATTTAAACATGCAACCTCAGAATTAAATAGGAGTAATGGGTTGGATATGCAGCTACTCTCCTGGAAGGGACAAAGGCTATTTTTTGATAATGTTAATGCCCACCAGGATGCTTTGTATCAGAATATCTTTGACCAAAAATGATAATATCCAGGGGGATACTTTTGCAAATGTGGCTTTCCAAAGAATGTGTCATGGCATCCTTTTGATTCCAAGGAGACAGAACAAAGGCCTGTTTACAGGAGAGAAGTTCCTTTGTCCCAATTCACATCCAAAGGAATCGGCAACCAATGTCAATGGCACAATGATTATTTCAGATAGCGACTTTGCCAAGCTGGAGTGGCTGTTGAGAAAAAAGCCGACTGGGACAATTTTATGTCCTGAGGCTATTTTTTGTGGACCAATGATATGACCTTTAGATGGCAATGTGTTAGAACCAGACAAAAATATAAATTGCTTGAGAGAGCTGGGAAGTGTGGTGGTCATAAAAAGTTTAAAGAAACGCAAAAAGTAATCATGGAGCAGAAAATTGCAAAAATTACACGAGAATTATATTGATAATTAATTATAATCTTAACATACGAGAATTTACGAAAGTATATTATATGTTCATCCTCTCATATTTAAAAAAAATGTATGGAAAGTATGAAGGACTTTTGTATTTTTTTCTGAAAAAAAAAAATGTAATCATATTGTTTAAGTAACACTTCAAAATTTCCCAAAGGTCTTGGTTTTGCATATCTGTATATTCTGTGCCTTTATAGTGTGAGTTCTGTTATTCTAAAAGAAAGTCCCATTATATATCATATTTTTGGGAGGGTCTAGTTTAGTAACAAACATGTGTGAAATGATTAAATCAAATGTAAAAGCATGCCCGAAAAATTCACATTTTAATGTTTGGATATACTCTGAAATCTGCCTAACTACACTCAGGGGTATCCCATAGGAGAACAAAGTGGTGGCTTCAGAGAGTATCATCGGAATATCAATAGTATGTTACAGTATATACATTATTTTTCTCACCAAAGCTGTAGGTTATATTTTTTACATTTTCCATACGAAGCTTCCTTCATGGCTTGTTACCCAATGAAATTGCCTAAGTAAAAATGCATGGTTAAGGCCACCATATTCAACATTAAAGATATACCCAGGAACCCCTGGGGCATTTTTTTCTGTCCTTTGCTTGGATGATTTGCAGACTCACACCTAGGACTTGCTATTGAGCTCAAGCTTACTGCCTCAGAGCACTTGACTGTTCGTCAGCAAGAACAATGAACTGGCCATTGTAAGCATGACCTCTTTTGGAATGTGAGAAAAACATTTACCACCGCTTTGTAATTACATAGCCTGGCCAAGAGGAATGGGCATCATTGTAAGGAGTGTATTAGCTACATATATGATTGTGTAACTCCCCCTCAAGTGTGCTGTCATGTTGTCATTGGAATAATTTTATAGCAGAATTGGTAATTGGTCGGCTGAATACAGCATTCTGATTGGCAGGTTACATTGGATGGCTTCAGGCTATGGAGGCGTCCACACATTTTCAATATATATTGCCTCATTAAATAAGACAGGGTTATTACCATATCCAAACCGGAGTGCTAATGAAACAAATCCAAGTCAAAAACCTCTCGAGATTTCAAAGACAAGGGAGATAAATTCAGCTATTTATTCCTTATTACATAGGCTTCACAATAATGTATAATATTAAAGGACTTCTGTTTTTCTTTAAACATATCCATATATCAGTTGATTCTGTGCCTTTATAGTGAGAGTTCTGTTACTCAAGATACCTGTTTTATAAAGTGATATGTTTTACGGACATAAATTGTTATGTCCAGGTACCTGAGAATAATTGGGCGTGAATTTGACCTTTGCAAGTGAAGGCCCAAAAGATTTTTATACGAACACGCAAAAAAGACAAAACAGTTTCACCAGGAAAACAGCATGTATGTCTGGACGTGCATCAAGGGAAGGAGTGCAGAATGACCTGCAAAATCCCACTAGAAATACTAAAACAAGCTAAAAGCTTGAACCTAGGAAAATGTATGTGCTGGATATTCCGATCTAAAAGCATACTTTATATGGCTATTAACGTTTTTGCCTTGGCTGTATTGTTCAATTCTCATCAGTTGAAAAAGACATCGCCCACTGTTCCATTATTCAGGAAGATGCTCACTGATAACATGTACACTATACATACAAAAAGAAATGATGATAATATTACAAACATATGTCGTGCATCAGGTCAACATGCGAAGTGAAAGTTTTCTTTGTGTTAAGAAATGGAAATTCAATGTTCTTCTATTCCTGAGAGAGTTTAGCAATGCCGGAATGGGCAACATTGTCAGACAGAAAAGACCATAGTGTCGAACTGGCATACTTGTTTCATTCCACAATATAATTATCAAAACTAAATGTAAACTTTGGAGAAAGCTTGACAGTTCTACAAAGCTAAGTGTGACGATTAATTCCCTATGTTTACCCTTCCTTCCACTCTTTACACCTGTCATTTTCACGGTTCTTACAATATATGTTTGACATATTGAAATAATACAAAAGATGACTGTTATGGAGCCAGCAAAGATATATCGTATGGCAATCCATAACCTGGAACTATCGACATATAATGCAGGTAGACATACAGGAAGTTCTGCTTCGTTTGATATATTCATGGCAAACAGAAAGTTGTATATGGCTCCTGCAATACTAACAGTGGAACCCACACAGATCCCCACAACTACAAGTATGGTAGCTTGACATACATTTACCCTTTTCATTGTCCAGACAAACACAATACCAATAAACTGATCAACTGTTATTAGACTAAGAATCCACACAGAGACTATATTTGAAAAAGAGGGTAACAAAGAGGCAATAAAGCACAGTTGACTGGAGCTCCAGTCGTAGTGGTGGCTGATGTAGGCATTTCCATACATAGTATCAGCTACAGCTATTATGAGCAAGTAAATACCTATTGCACAGTCGGAAAAGCTGAGAACAATTACAAAAATGTTATGTGTATTTTTTACGCTGTTCCTCACCGCGTTTATCCCAACTAATACATTTAGGCTAAAGCTTAACAGTCCCAGTACATACACCATTCCAGCTAAATGTGGTGTTATTAATATTCTGCTACAAGCATTAGTCTGTGGATTGGGAATACATGAACATACAGATGAAGAAAGTAAGCAACAGAATCGAAAACTATCAGTGGAGAGGTATTTCAGAAATTTGAGATACAGCAGGTATCCATGGAAAGACTCTTTTAAAGAATTATTCCTAAGATCTAGATGTCTTATCTTGCTTGTTTGCCCAAAAGAGCTCACATCCACATTAGTAATTAAGTTATTTGATAAATTAAGAACCTGCAAATCTTGTAAATACGCAAATGAATGAGATGGCAAGTATGTGATATGCATATGTACTAAAACTAGACTGTGGAGATTCAGAAGTCCATAAAAGGCAAGCTGATGTATACTGTGAATTGGATTACCTCGTAAATGAATGATAATTAGATATACTAGGCCCTGGAAAGCATTGTTTTCCAATATGGTTACCATATTGAAACTGAGATCCAGTTGTACTAATCGTGGCATGTGTTGGAAATATTGTGGCATTAATCTACATATGTAGTTCCATGAAACATCAAGACGAAACATATTATTCAATTTCAGATTAAATTTGTTCAAAGTATGCAGGCTGTTATGTTGAAAAATTATAGCTTTTAATTTATAGGAAATGAATGGAATACTGGTCATATTTGAATGCTGACATTTCAGTGCATGACCTCTACAAATACACAAACGTGGACATGGCTTAATATCACAAGCATCTTCATCATCCTCTGATTTTATACAATGAACGATCCCGTCACAGACTTCAACAGTATGCAAGCAAATATTCTCCCTGGTACACAGGAAATAATACGGGCATGGGGTTGTGGAACAGGACAATTCCTCTTCTCCCTCTGGGCACTCTATCTTGCCATTACACACCAACCGGAATGGTACACAAAAGCTTCCCGGACACTTGAAAGTCCCAGAGCACTGAAATTGCTCACATCGTGAAATATGTTGCCCTTGAGGACAACCAAAATTATAACCAGGATTGTATATACATACCTGATGAGAAGGGTAACACAGTATAGGATATTCTTCACCACACAGGAGCCAGAGTGGAAAGTGACATTCTTTCATTGATGAACCTTTGTTCTGTTCCATTTTTGCATGGGATTCAAAGTGGAAGACCTTGTTTAACAAGGTCGTCTCATAATCACAACGGATTGCATCTATCTCATCACTATTGTCTTTGCAGTCTGCAAAACCATTGCCCACCAGTGAAATAGGAATACAACCGCCAAATGTGCACTGATAATAAAGGTAGCCACAAGTGCAGTTTTTCACATGACATAAAGATAACGAACAAAATTTGTTTTGATGGATTGCCACACCATGCATAGTGCATATATTGTCACATCCAATCTCGTCGCTGCCATCTCTGCAATTCCAGAATCCATCACATACCCTTGATTCAACTATGCATTCTCTGTTGTCACAAGTATATGATCCATGTGAACATACTCTGGTAGGATTTAATATGTTTCTTTGACATACTATATGACCAGAAGCCCTACTGCTATTACAATCTGGGAAAGCGAAGTTCATTTTCAAATGTGGGACAATTTTTGCTCCTCTTTGACAAAGATGTCTTTTATACCCTCTTTCACTGTGTGTCTTCGAGCGCCATAGAAGGAATCTGTCAAATGGGCGCATTAAGCCCAAAGCACACTTGTGTGCGTCTTCACTCTCCACCAGAAACCATACCCACAGAATTCTTTGTGCAAGGCCAATCTTCTCGAAAAGAAAAAGGGCTTCTATAAGGGGTGTTATATACTGTTTATCAGCTTTATGTAGGCAAATAAAAGGATTTTTCCATGGAATATTTGGATATTTTTTCTGTCCTAATTTCAATGAGAAAGATTCTGCACCTACTAAATTACATGCCATTTGTGAAATTCCATACGCATTTCCATTTTTCGAAGAAAGCAGGATTCGTATGCATTCATCACCCAATCTGAACCATGCCTTTGGGCATACTGCTTTGCTCTCATACAATGTGCCAGCAGTGATGTTACTGAACACAGGTTTATTATTGGTAGACGATTTAGTAGCCTCACATATATAATTAGATCCAGGAAAAGTGGCAGTACATGACATTGTGAACCAGTTTGAACTAGTCGATTCTTCTATTACAATCATTGCTACACATTGCTTCACATCATTCCAAAGCGGTTGATTTAAATGTTTATTTTTATCAAATTCAAGAATTGTGTATTTATTTTCTTTTTTCCACTTGAATGGGTGACGGATTTCAATTTTATTAGGTAGATTAATTTTCAGTGGACGTTTCCAGTCTGTGTATGTAACTGGTTCTCCACTAGTCCATTGATGCTGTTTGTACTGTAACCATATTTAGCAGAGTAAGACTGTAATCTATTACATTTATATACCTGTGTACATGTGTATACTTTCTGCTTTAAGTCTTCTAATTACCAGCTCACTGCAGGTAATAAATAAAAAAGCATTATTCATTTTGTGGTCAATTTGAACATTCAGGATGAATGAAACATAAAAACGTTTATATCTTATGCAGTTAAGTTTCTGTCTTTGCAATCATAAGACGTTTCATCACAAGGATTAAGTTCACATATAAACTAAGCACTACGCAATTAGCATTATCATGTTATTACCATTGGGCCTGAAAGTTCGTATCAGATAAACTATTTTCTATAATACAGCATGATACGTGTTTTTTTCCTGGTAAGTGTTAACAACAGGGGACACAACCTAGCTACCCTGAAATCAGTGTAAACATTAAATTTGGAGCACATTTTGTTTCACAGTGGTAGCTATGAAGAGAAAGATACTAGGTTTTTGGTGCTAGAGTAGAGGTTGTACTGAAAAAAAAACCCCATGGAAATGTCCCCCAGAGGAATGCACGGGCAATCAGACAATGATTATTAAAAGACACACAAGAGCATTCCATTTGTCAAAGATGCCTGCTTTCAATTCTTGCTACTGCAAAATATTAATTGTTCCAAAACTGTCTGTGTGGGCCTTTCTTCTATATTGTTGTAATTGGAAAAAGTTAACTGTATTAAAGAACAACGACTATATACAAATCAAAGTTGCTGGAATATCAAATAAAAGCTGGTGCCCAACCATTTATAGCTATTTTCAGAACAAATGAGCAAAACATATGCGTCAAGGTAAAGTTCTGTAAGTATAGAGGCAGACCATGTGTTTGTGATGGGAAATATTACCATGGGTCATTATATGCCATTAGAGAGAAGGCAGCATAGGATACCCAAACATTTTCCACATAACATTAAAAATATAAATTTCAATAATATGACTTTACTAGTGATGTGCTGATCTTCGAATATAGTGGAAAGTCATTTATTTGTAAGTGCTGAAGTAAATGTACGGACGCTCAATTATGACAGCAACAATCCATTTGACCACGCATTTTTCTCAAAAAACACTTTCATCAACAATAACAAATTAAAGCTGGTGGCCTCACACTAGCCATACTTTAAGAAAGAACCAAAGCAGTGACAAAAATACCAATTGCCAAAAAAAACCTGTGTCAAGGTCAATCTTGTGCATGGACTTACCTGCACAAAAATGGACCTTGAATATCAGATATGTGCAGAAATAACTTCATTAGACTTAAGGCTGGACCTAAAATGATGCTAAATCAATTCAACCTGGAATGATATGGTATTTTGTGGCCATGGTCACAAAATACCAATAAGAGGATCCTTTTTTCCCCAAAATTGCATTGCCAGCATGAAAGTGACAAAAATGCACTGCCAGAACACATACATTTTCAAGGTCGTATCTCAACTTCTGAGTGTAATTTTGATGCAATCATAAGACCATTGCTGCTGTTCTTCTGATGATATTGAATATTTCTAAATCTTTGAAGTTTTTTGCACTTTTGAAGTAAAAGAAAATGTTTTAACACTGATGTCACCTTTAAGTAAAAATAATTGCCCCTGCCCCATTAAAAACCAAAAAGCCCCTCCAAAATCAAACAGATTCAATTGTATATATGAGATCAGGAACAGGTAGATTAAAGTTATCTTTTTGACTGATCAACAACAATTTATCATTGGATGGTGTTGCCATCCAATCATCAATGATGAAATCATAACTAATTACAAACACGAAACATCACTCAGACCATGCCATCATTGTACATATATAATTTTGGATGAATATTTCAGAAGAACATAACCTGCATTCATAAATTTTAATCCAACAATGAGAGCAAACCTAATTACTGCAAAGGCTATGATTCAAGAATTACCAAAAATCAACATAAGTCTTCCAATACCAATGTGAAGAAACAATGTCACTGCAAACTTGAGATAGGGAGCTACCCATGAAAGGCAAGTGGCGATTTTAATCCAGTCCCCCAACCCTTGAAATATTGTAAATCGACTACTAACTTTAGTTTTTCCACAACATGTTGTTCTTAACTCCCGAAACTGAAGATTCATCACTTCCACCAAAGACAAGAGAGAGATGGTAGGCCTGCTACTTTTGATTCTCTTGCCTTGTCAGTCATCTGAGTTGACATCAAAAGAAGAAAGTGGGCCCACAATGTTCAATCACATATAACTCTTATTTGTAATAAAGTTTGATCTGTAATAATTGGATTGTTTTCTTCCAGCTCTTTTTAGCTTAAATATAGGACAACTGTTCCTGCATATGTGCTTCCTCATTGCCTTATCATACCGACACACATAAACTAGGAACAGTTCAGTTGGTGGCACATTATTTGAACAGAAGATAGTTTATAAGTCAGTGGAGATGTGCAAAGATTAGCTGCAATGTAAGTTGACTTGGCAAAGTGTATAAACTCAACTTCTGTTTGCTAGCCATTTTTGGCTACGCTTTTAACATAGTTTTCAATTAAACAGACATCTATGCTGCCAATGGAAATTGTGCTATATGACACAGAAAGCACCAAATTTGGCAAGAGATTATGCACTCCTTGCAAGTCTGAAAAAACTTGTAAACGAGTTGGGCCCCAAATATTTAACACTTGATGTTCTGGGCTACATATGGTACCTCTAGTCCTTGTGTTTGATTTTTTTCTGTTGATGTTTGCAAACATTTTAATATCGGGGACCATTAATAATTTATTATTCAAGATTGTAAGTTTCATATGAGAATTATCATGCAAACTACTTTCATTTATATGCTTGATTTGATTTTGCTGTATCATTGGTTAGTAAATTTTAATGGCATACACAGGTACCATGAAAACCATGTATTAAACAAACAAATTCCAAAATATATGAAGAATTGTGATATGATCATGAAAAGTATAATGAAAAGAAAAATCTAGCAAAACTATCTGGAATTTTTTTTTTGCCACAAGTGCATTTTCTATTGCATTATGTTTTAAACAGATTTCTTCTCTTGCCGTATCCACCTTATTAACAACTATGCCTCATTCTGGTTTGAAAGAATGTATTAAGTCTCTCATACATAAAACCTATGAGTAAAATAACCTTCAAAGAATGATCATATCTTTTAAAGGTGCACATCTTGGACATGATATAAAGGATGGCCAGTCTGCATTTGAATGTGATCAGTTTGTTGAGTAGTTGTACTTTTTGATTGATAACATTAATGTCATCGTTAGAGATTCCATCTTGTCACAGACAATTAGTATTCCAAATGGTACCAATTGTGCACCTCTTTTGGTCAATTAATATATATTTTATAATGAGTGTACGTTTTGTGTAGATTTGTTCAAAAGAGTAGAAAAAGCATAAGAAATATTTTAAGTTGATATTTCTTTATATTGATGACCTATTAAGCATCGCTATTAAAACACTTTTTAGAATATATTCTACAAATATACCCTCATGATTTGTAAGTTTAAAAAAATTACAGAAACGACATGGAATGTTCATTTTTTACTTAACCATGTAAAACAATGATAGAGAATTGAAGTTTAAATCATATAACAAGTGTGATGATTTTAGATCTGATATAGTAAATCACCACCATATGGATAGTAATATTCCATGCTAGGTAGCTTATGGTGTCTATGTATCAAAGTTTATTGCCTTTGCTAGAGCATGCACTAATATTGACTCCCGTCATTTATTGCTTTCTAAAAAACTTGTGAATCTGGGATATTAAAAAATGAACTTAAAATGATCCTTTCTGACGTTTCAGGGTAAAAATGAAATGTTTTTACATAGATAACTAGTGGATGTCAAATTTCATATAAATGTTATAATAAATATGTAAACCTAACAATTCGAAGTTACATTTTATACCATGCATGTGTAAAGCAAGACATTTCTTCAAGTTCAGAGTTGCTAGCATCAAATCGATTTAAATGCTACTAACTTCTGTTGGTATATGTCTGAAGTTTAAATGTGCAAAGCAAAATTGAGAAATAAGTCATGGATAGTTTTAATAAATACACCACACTTTGCAAGCTCACCAATACACAATAAATTTGTGTTCATTGCTGTTGGGGCAAAATTCGGCCATTCTGTTCTGGATAGCACATGTACCTGTGTATCATGGGGTACCGGACTAATTACGTATGGCCATGCAAGACTCAAGTCAAGGGCCAAAATATTTTTCATGAGAAAACCCCCTCCACCTGCGATACATATGCTAGACCCTCTATTAATTTTTCAATTGGAAGTTTACACACCCATCACCAAGCCAACAAAACCTAAATCAAAAGTATTAATGATACATTATGATGCAGTGGGAGTGACTGTCTACCACATACAAATATATTTTTTACAGCACATGGATGGCATGAGGTGGCAACACTGTGGAAATGAATAATCTATTGCCTCAGTGTCACATAAATAGGCAAATAATTGTACACCATGAATATAGCCATGCATATCTTCATTTATAACCTGTACCATGAAAAAAGACCGCCATTCTGCTGTCACGGTACCATGAAAAGACTGGTCTGTCATAACGGTACTGTGAAAATACACTGCCAGTCTGTTTACAGGGTACCAAGAAAGTAGACTGCCATTCTGCTGTCATGGTACCATGAAATGGAGGCATCAAAAAAAGGACTTTCAAGCTGCTCTTCCCTTATGAAACTTGATCAAAGCACGCTGAAAAATTTTATCGAGAAACTGGCCATGGTTTGCTGTTAATTTGCTATAAACTCAACTCAAACACATCATTTTATTCGAACTTGTTTTGAGGGTTAGCTTGGGCCACAGAAACACCATAGCTGCACAGGCACAGTTGTTCAGTGATCCTTATTGTAATATTTTACACGGTACCAGGTGTCTGTTCTCTGAGTTACCAGGGCAAAAAGTCGATATAGTCCTGTTGATATATGACTTTCTATCTTAACCTTAATCTGATTGCTTGGTTGTGTCTGAACTTGTTATCATCGTTAGTTACAAATCCAAATGTGACACGATACCTTGAGCTGCCATATGGTGATCAAGCACTATTTTGAACATTGTGAAATGCATTGATTGTGAGACAGTTGCACAAAAATACATTTCTTTGGATATCAAAGTGAATCACGACCACAGCATATATGATATCATTATTGATGCTTTCAAATATTTGTAAAATATACACTTTTGGTTTTATATATAATAAGCCCTCCCCCCCCCCCCCCCCAAGATTGCCCCAATATTCACTTGCAAACCACTTGGTGCTGAGCCCACAATATTAAAAATGGTAGCAAAGTTGATCGGATATCTTGAAAAGGTAATAAATAAATAAATATATATATATATATATATATATATATATATATATATATATATATATATATATATATATATATAGTATATATATATATATGTATATGTATAAATATATGTCTGATTGGTGTCAAGGGAAGGTTAAGTTGTAGAACGAATATAATGTACAATATATTATGGGACTTTTCTTTAGTGAGCATTACCTGGAAATATAAATACAAGGCCCTATAGTTCCCAGTTATAGGCCCCAGAATAAGAATTTTGTATCAGACCCTGAAGTTGCCTCAGGTTATGAATTAAGTAACAGCACAGGACACACGAGGCAAAACTCCCCACTAAGTCAAAGAAAGGGCTTAGGGGAGAAGGTTGCCCAAATGGTGGATACAGGTCTGAAAGTACAGTTGGGTTTTCATATAAGTGGTAAACATAATGCTTATACCCACAGTGTTACCTGTATCAAATCTAAGAGATGTGTACAGACATGAGTTGCAAAGTTCCTGAAACCTACCTCAGAAATACACCTTTGGCTCTAAAGTACTGTGTTTCAGTTCTCCAATTTCATGGTTGCACAGGTGTTGAATTTACCTCATTGTGATTCACCTCAATCGGGCTTCAGAAACCTATGAACTGACTGACTGGACAGATAATTGCTAAAACAGGCCTAGCAGTTTGCTATTTCTCCATTACAGGAATGATTTACACCTTCAAAGTTGATATGTAGGACTATGGATTTGTGCTGAAAGTTTTTAATGTACAACTGAACATTGTATGTAAGAGGATTGCTTTGAACCATGGTAATTAAAGGTAAAATCTGCTTTGAGCGAGGACTGTATTAAATGCCTTCATTTTGCTATTATATGCAGAGGAGTCATGTTTGAAGCGTTGCATCATTATGAAAATGGAAACATATACTTTTCATTAATTTATCAATCACACCAGTTAATTCAGTTCAGTAATGTACTATGATTGTTCACATTCAACTTGAAGTTAGAATTTACACATCGTCACCCTTTTCTGTTTGATTGCTTAGTGTATACTGCTTAGTGTAACGAACAGCTCTACAGGCATTGTCAAGTGTCAATGTGTTGCTTATTCTCGTCATACAAGGACAAAGATTTACGCACAAACATGTATAAAAATAAATAAATAAATAAATATTGTGTAAAGTGTGCGCTTTTATTTTTCATGCTGTTTTGGTGTTTTTGAATCACAGATCTTGCACTACAATAAGTTGGCTTTTTCGGCACCTTGGAAGGGAGGGTGAAAGTGAAAAATCTACCATAGCCTCTCTGACAATATTAAATTTCCTACACTCTTTTTATTTAGCGCAGTATAAATCATTGTTGCCTGCAACAAAAGGATGGCAGGGAAGTGCATCCCATGAAAAAGTTCTGAGTACTTTAAATTTCTTACACTCTTTTTATTTAGCCCAATATAAATCATTGTTGCCTGCAACAAAATGATGGCAGGGAAGTGCATCCCATGAAAGAGTTCTGAGTACTTTATCATGTCCATTTCAAATTTACTATTTATTGAAATAAGAGAACGTTGAGAAGAATTGCATTTGTGGTGTGCCTCAATCCAACTACCCTCAAATGACGTGTTCTTCACATAATGATCTGGTAAGGCTCGATGCCTATATATCCAATAACCTTGGGACATATCGACATATGACATAGAGCCACCTCTGTGTTCATATATAGATCTTATTAACAAAGATCTTAGTATTTTTAGTCTTAACGTTGCATTCATCGGACAATCTCTTATAGAGTTCTTAACAATCTCTACCAGGTAAACGTTATTTATACCAAATTCTGATATAATCCGTGTAGCTTTATAAAATGTTAGACAGGCGAGTTTCCATATCCATTTAAGAGGACATTTATAGTCGGATGAATAATAAGACCTGTGATCATTGCTCAATGATGTGATCAGTAGAGAAATTTTGAGATGATATATGTTGATACAAAACTGTTCGACCCAAATAGAAAGAACTATAGGCAAGGGAAAAAGTGGCTGCTTTGTTCTGTATTTAAAACTTACTTCCTCCACTAAATTGTTAAGATAGAATGTCTTGCAATTATGACGTGATAATTCTATCGTTGGTGCTATGATTGCTGAGATTTTATATGCATCGCAAACTTTCCATGGTAACAACCTTAAGAAAACCTGATCCCCAGAGCTGAAGTCATATGTAAAGTCTGACTGATAGGCAAGCAACTGAAAAAAAAGTAAAGGAAATAATGTACGGTTGCCATATATATGCACGAAACAGTCTTCAGTAGCAACTTGTATGGTACTTCCAGTGTGTCTATCCTTTATTTTAATGTTGGTATCCAAAAAAGAAGACATGCTAACATTCTGCATTTTGACTAGTAATGATGATTGTGGTATTAGTTTTGATCCAGGCAGTTGGGAAATAACAATACACGTGGGCTGCATTACCTTTAAAATAGACTGATGCTCAGATTCTTTGGTCAAAAGAAATTTATCCGTTTTAACACTTTTATTATACAAAAACACATTTGAAAAACCACTGCATTGTGTGGCTGAAACCCTTAAACGGGCATGTATAGTAGTGAACACTGAAAAATGATAGGAAAGAATGATGATACTGGAGGCAACAAATGGAATATACTTGTCTGACCACTTGCCTGAATGAAAGTATCGATTACAAAAAGGTCCAATGATATTGATATCTAAATCGACATCTGCTGAAAAAAAGACTACCCCGCCATAATCACATCCAAAAAGAACAGGTCCATTCCACTTAACCTCTAATAGTTCAACATATATGTTGAAATATTTAGGCACAGACAACAAGAGGCCAATCACGCCTCTGCCATCCTGTTGACTAGGGTGAAGCACAGAAAGTATATATGATTTCTTTCTATGCATTCTAATTGTCAAAAAGTTTGGATTCCCTGTTAATACCATATACCCTTTAAATTGGATAAGTATATTTCCATTACCAAAATACGGAACCCAGCTGATCGAGATTGAAGCCCGAAATCCAGAAGACCACAGGGTATGGCAAGCTATATGCAAACGCTTTCTCACCAGCAATGATTTATAGAAAATGTTTCCTTCTTGAAAAGGTCCATTGTATAATTGGACAATGATATATTTTTCAGGCAGTACATTTTTCATTATGTTAATGCTTGCTCTATTGGTGATTGATATTTTAATCTCCCAGATGTACCTGAATTGTGTATTTGTTTTAACCAAGCCAAGGAAAATAATGTTTATGCAAGAAATGTAGTTAACCTTGTGAGGATAGTTCATGTATTTTTCTCTCACTGGATTTTTCTTTGAAAGAAACTGATACCAAAAATATACCTGAACAATTGTATCCACTGCACCTAAAACTGCAAGGTTGATTGTAATTTTACTTGATTGCATACTAAAGTTGAGGGTCTTACTTTTTTGTCTAATTGCGTTCAAAACGAAACACTGTGTTGAATCAAAATCTGATATATTTAGCAGTGACAGACCTGTTTTGTCAACTAAAGGAAGTCTGATGATAAGAATTTTGAGAAATATGCTGAACGTTTTGGGAGCATAGATATACCACGTTTTATACAAGAAAGGCAGAATTCGAGCATGGAAAAGCATAATCAGATACAGTGAGTCTACTTCTTTCATACCTCGTTGTTTTTTCACTTTCAAAAAGAAAAAAACCTTTTCGCAAGGCGAAAGCAGCAGAATCGGACTAGGGATAATTGGATTTTCATGTAAAATATCGTTTTTACATAATAAGCATGATTTCCATTGAACCATTATTTCATACACTAAATTTTTGTAGAAGTTTATGAGGTGACATTTGCGGATTCGGGTTGTAGAGAATGCTGTGGTATCATCTACATATTTAGATAAAGTTCTTATCGTTTCCTTATACAATGTGGATAAAGGAATTAACTGGTATCTGGCCAAAAGGCGGGAACCTTCATATCTTTTATTAAATATAGCATCTCGAATGATACAAACAGTATTGGCAGATGATATAATAGTAACATTGTTAATACAAACGCAAGGCCACATGCCCTTAAGTAAAGGTCGCGAGCATCTATCTAGAAATCTATAACTGTGATAGTTAGCAGAGAATTTACAAAGTCTATTTATAGAGTCAATTATAAAATTCCAAACCATATTCATTGGAGCAATGAATTTGATGCTCAAACTGTCTCTTGCTATGTTCAATGACCCAGACGGCCGATACAAAGTATAAAATTCTCGATAAAGTTGATTGTAGTCTTTCTCCAGTTCTTCATCTATTTGTGCTGTTTCCAAATGTTTTAGAACTTGATCAGTTTTATAGTTTGATATAGAGCTAAGGCATGCATGCAGAACAAATAACTTTCCTGTAAGGCCATATCGTATGTTCCCTTGGTGTATGCAATTTGTTACAGAGGCTTTCACAAAAACGGCTATTCCGCACTGAGTGTAATTCTTTGTTGGTTCTCCTAACTTGTTATATGCCATACTAATGTAGGTTACTTCAAACAAACTCAGCTGAACGCGTCATATTGTCTTCTCCACAGTAAGGTCTTATTAGAGGATCATGTAGCATTGACAGCTCTGTAAAATTGCTTGATATTTTTCAAAACATTTAAAACATAAAAATTGCAACATATAATATGTGTCAACTTTTACTTAAACAAGCTGTGCAAAAGCAAATATGTGTTGCCTCAGCAAAACTGAAAGAGAAGCATAAATGTATTTCCAGCCAATGATGTAAACCATTACATTCTTTGTTTCAGATAACCTTATGGTCAATAACCTACAGGGAGAAAAGAATTTTGACCGTAATATGCGATGTAAATCAAGGTCGGCCATGGCCTTTATTGTGGAAAGCATCATATCCAAATAAAAAAATTAATGCTACAAAACCCATGCTTTATCATTATGAACTGACACAACAGAAGGCCTATGGCCTTAAAAATTCTTGCTACAAATTGATAGTGAGGTACATGTATTATGACACTTGGTATTTGGTAATTTCTGAATACAGCTGATTTTTATGAGCGAAACAGAAGAACAAAAAACATAAAAAGAATGATTGTTTCTCTCTCTCAGTATATGTATATATATATATATATATATATATATATATATATATATATATCATCTGTGCCATGGAGATTGATTAAAACAGCCTCGGCCTGTTGCCTGTTTCGCAATCCATGTAAAAGATATGATCTGTACTTATATAGCTATACATATGTGTGTGTGTGTGTGTGTGTGTTTGATTTATATGTTTATGTGTATAAAAGCAGCAAGTGCGGATGTATACTGAACCACACATGCTTGAATGTAGTAGCCACACAATTATAGTGGATTTTTTTTACATCGCCATAAGACTAAAATTGTCCAGGGTGGTGAAAAGACATGAAACAGCTCTTGAGGGATTTCGTGTTTGAGTGACATCAGGATAATTGAATATATTTCAAGTATTCGTGGTGCAAATTTCTCTTCATTTTAGCAGTGGAATTGTCAGCTATTAAAGGAAAGAGGAATGATGATAATAAAGGTATCAAGATTGCTGATACAGTATTCAAAATTTTGCAATTTGCCGTCGATACATTATTCTTTATAAGAGTCATACAATCAGTAAAATTGCTACTTCAAGTGTTAAAAGACTTTGAAAAATGTAGTGGTATAAAAGCAAACCTCGGGAAGAGGTTATAAGATGGATTGGAGGTAACAAAAACAATATGGATGGATATTTACTGATGAATTGGTGTAATGAGGAAATTATGGTTTTAGGTATTTATTTACATGAAGATGAAAACTGGATGAATGGTAGAAACTTTACAACCAGGTTGCAGTGTTTTGAAGAAATATTAAAAATATGGAAAACCAGAAATCGATCCATAATTGGTAGAAACATTGTGATCAAAATCGTAGCTGCCTCTAAATTATTGTACCCTGTTTCAATGCTGAACTTACAGGCAGAATTTATGTAGAATGTGCAGTCAAGTATTTACAAATCTATTTGGAAGAGTAGTATTGCAAAGGTTAAAAATAACATTATGCAAAGAAAGATAAATTACGGAGGTTTGAAGATAGTTCATATTGAATCCCAAGTAAAAGAACTACAGATAAATTGGTAAAATGGATGTATAGTCGACCAGATGCTAAGTGAAAGGCTATCTTCCAAGCTTACTTTCCCAACATTAAATTAGAAGATTTACTCTTGAGTAGATGCTGCTTAGACTTCGAACAAAAACAGATACAACATTTTATAAGCAGCTTTTACAGGTGTGGAAAGATTGCAAATCTTGCTTTATACCAACAGAAGCCAAAGAGGTTAGAAAAGAAGTTATATGGTTTAATGACTAGATTACAAGGGACAAAAAATCTTTATTTTACAAAAACATGGTATGAAAAAGGGCATCATGTTTATACAAGACATTTAACATGCAGATGGAACATTTTATACAAAAGTAGAACTGAAAGATAGTTATGACTTAACAGTTAACTTGTTTGATTATTTATCAACAAGACCAGCAATTCCAGGATTATGAAAACAATACCTGAATTCAAATAATTCAAGCCATTATGATGCCACAAAGATACCTAGTTTCAAACATATCAAGTAAAACCAAAAACATATGTGAAATGAGATGTAAAAACTTCTATTGGGTTTTTGTGGAAGAGAGAAAACAAGAATTACCAACAAGTGAAATACGATGGCAAGTACTTTTTTCAACAATAACGGAAGTAATATGGAAATAAATATTCTTTATTCCATATCCCATATCAATGTACAACAGAGCCCAAATTACAGGCAATCCAAGTTTTTAATATTACATTGCTTTGTAGTAGCCAAAGACACATCCCATAAAATGAACAAAGTCCAATCGAATATATGTGACTTTTGTCAAATACCAGATTCAATTGCTCATAGATACTGGGAATGCAACTATGTCTAACTGTTCTGGTAACGTATAGAAGAATGGTGGAATCAACAAGTGATTAATGGCAAAATAAGCTTGTGCTATGAACAGGTAATTTTTGGTTGTTACTAAAATGTTGATAAAAAACACTATTATGTTTTGAATAATGTAATATTGTGCAAGGCAAATACTTTATTCACAGAGAACTGTGTAACACCAAAGAGGAAACATTTGATGGTTTTTATGCATTTCATGAAATTTAAAATGCAAGTAGAAAAACACATAACGTTTTTACAACGGAAAGAAGATATCTTTAATTACCGTTGCAGTAATCTGCCTCACCTACTGACAGTGTTGTAGCTCTGTAAATGAAATTGAAAGGTCAATAAAGATATATATATATGTATATATATATATATATATATATATATATATATATATATATATATATATATATATAATATATATATACATATACATATACATACATACATATATATATATATATATATATATATATATATATATATATATATATATATATATATATATATATATATGTGGATTTTAGCTCTGCTGATTGTCAGTCAGGTTATGAAATCCATTTATATCTGTCATTAATTTGTATGTCCGAACATTAGATTGTCCACTTTTGACAGCCTCTCAGAAACGGTGTATGGAATGTTACAAATTCATGATTCCCTGGTGGGCGTCGACCAAGTCTGGGAGGATAATGATGCAACATATTTTCTGCTTTACATGAATTTTTAATATTCATTATCAAAAAGCAGATTTTTTACCATACGAACTACTTGGCTAACTTCTTTAAGATCATGATGAACTGCGTCCCTTGTTTTTTCTGTATCTAGTAGTCTTCAATTATAGCAGAAATTGACGGCTGCTCATTGTGAACTACCATGTATAAATTTGTTGGCATTGAGAAAACTGTCTCTTTATCTTCCATTTTAATCAACCAGACTTCCTCCCCGCTTCCATACCATCCTGGTATCAAAGTAATTAGGTTTCCATGGGAAAACTTTATCTCTTGAATTGAATATGATTGCACATGAAAAAAAAAATCCTGCAAACTTTGATTGGGTTCAGTTTCCTCATGATTGCATAAAATGTCGCCTGGACAGGGCTCCAAATTAATATTGTAACTCATGAGCCAACATTCATTAATCTGCAAGGCTTTCCATATCTTTTAGCAAACATTCTTTGTTCTCCTCACCAACCATAGGTCAACAATCCCTAGTCAACCACAAAATTGACTAGCATTTGGCTGGTGGCAAGTATGTATTTCGAATACAGATTATGAAGTTTACATTTTGACCACCAGGTGGCACTGCGATTGTTTTTGATACTGTTTTTGATTTTATATCTGTTAAAGGTGTTTTCAACTTTTTCTAAACGACTGAACAGAATTGTTTAAAAGAGGATCAGAATACAAACTTACCCAAGAATACGATGCTTTGATTTTAAGTTGAAGAATACGGTGCTTTGATTTTAAGTTGAAGCCCAGCGTGATTGATTGCAGAAAAAGTGGGGCCCATAGATAGAGTGGTAAACAGAGACAACCTAACTGGAACCTTTGCTGCCTTAATATAAACCTGTTAATCCAATTTTTTAAATGCCTGAACAATATACATATATATTTATATATATATACATATATAGATATATATGTGTATATATATATATATATATATATATATATATATATATATATGTGTATATATATATATATATATATATATATATATATATATATATATATATATATACATACATCTATACATACATACATGCATACATACATATATACATACATACATACATACATACATACATACATACATACATACATACAAAAGTGCCTTTTTTTGTGTTTTGTTCATGGCAACAATACAAACATGTAATTTTTTGGGTGCATGGCTGGGTCTGTTTCATCAGAAGGTTCAGTGGATTGGACATTGTAAAACAAATTGGGGGAAAGCCGGGAAACTAAGTACAGATCTGAACAATTACAGTGACAATCATCATGTAAAAGCAGGTAGTTAAGTACATACATCTTGACGCAATAATGAAAGTGCCACTGTTGTAAAGCAGAAGTGTGTTAAACGCTCCAGGTCAGACAGGCAGAACAATAAGCACAAATCACTCCATTCCTTGCAAGCATTGTTAACTCTCTGCTCTGTGCAGATAAGTATTAGGGAAACCATGCCTTTCGAAAAGGCACGTTGATCGGCAAGACAAGGGAAAAGGGATCATGAGTTTTGCATGATGATGATTTCAATGTAATAGCTCATTGCAAATTAATGCCAGATTTCACAGAGCGTGAAATGGATGATAATTTTTGGGATTTGAAAGGGCAGGTGAAATGGCCTAAAGAGCACTGGCCTTCACCACTTTGGAGTAAGTTGAAGGAAAAGCACTGTCTATATATTTAGCTTTGTTAGCAAATCAGGCTGGTGATTATGAGGCAATGAAGCAGGAAATCTTGAAAGCTTGAGAGCTTGTCCCAGAGGCTACTCGTTTAAAATTCAGGCAAGTACAGAAGAAACCCCACATTACATATGTAAAGTTGACTAGAGAAAAGACAACTTTGTGTGACAGGTGGCTAATGTCTCTTTATGTACAAAGTAACTGCGATAAATTAGGTGACGTTTTGTTGTCAGGAGATTTCAATCTAACTGCAGCTCAGGATAGAAGGACATATCTCGAGGAGCACAAATATGAGAAACTTGCAGATGCTGTTGTATCAGCTGATGAGTTTGCTTTGACCCACAAGCAGTATAGGACTAGCAGGGGCCAAGGTCAAAGTCCAGGGAAGGCCAATGACCAAAGGGTTGATCAAAATGGTGGTAGGGCTGGCAGCCAAGAAGGCAAAGCTAGTAGAGTTAAATCCAGTCATGGTGACATGTTGCATGCCACTGAAAAATGTTGGACATGCACCCTGAGCTTAAATGTCGATGCACTTAGTGTTAAGGGTCACATAAAACTAAGAATGCTTTAAGTTGCATTTAGAGTTAAAACCTCTTAAGTACTTAGAAAGCCAGTAGGTTTAATACCGGATGGGCACATATATGTAGTGCTAGTTAGTGCAGCAGGGCACATCATGTAATCAGTAAAAGACTCATAAATGGAGTTTAAGCCAGAGGGCTCAGTGTCAGTAGGTGAAAGTCAGGAGAAAAATATCATCATGAAATAAAGAGACACAGCAAGTGCTAAAAGGATTGAGGATAGCTGTAGGTTCCAGTGGGGGCAGCGGGTGACCTTTATCAATATTCAGGATGTTGACTGTTGTAAATGTGGGTTCAATTATATAATGTTTCCCTAGAGTCCAAACGTGCAATAGGTTCAATGACAGTGGGAAAGGTACCCCCTCTACCCAAGGAAACAGTAGATATGATCTTAGGGTATGGTATAGCAGGTCCCAAAGTGAGGGTCACATCTAGATTTAACTTACAGCCATTTATGGATGTATGCGTAGAAAAGTTGCAAATTGAAAATCCAGGCAATTTTCCTGCTTGTTTGACAACAAGATCACAAAGGAAGCAAGCAGAAGAATTTGAGAAACTTGAAACTGATTCTAGTCTTAGGGAAAGGACAAAGTCAAGCATAGGTGATAAAAAATTAGGAGATAGCATTGGAGCTGACTTATTCAGCAATGCAGACAATGGTGGTCAGAGTGGTACTGAGGTAAATAGAAAAAAATCCGTACCCAATTAAAAGTCTGAGACACATTGAAAGCTGCCTGGAATAGTGATTTTCTTGGGAGGATACAGAGAACACTCCAGTATGTTATTATGTGAAGAATGATGTTTTGGTGAATGAATGGAGAAACAGGCTGAGTAATACATATCACATATGACCTACCTCTGGCTGGACACTTTGGTGTTTTGAAATTCCTAGACAGGATCAGAGAATGTGTTTTTTGGGGGGCCAGGTGTTCACACGGATGTAATGCAGTATTGTAAGACATGTCACAGCTGTCAGTTGGTAGGGACACCTAATCAAAATATCAAGCTCACATCATTAATTCCTACACCAACTTTTGTTAATCCTTTTGAGACAATCATCATTGGCTGTGTCAGCTTAGGTGCATCTTATTTTTACAGGAATACCACATGGAAATAAGTCGCATCAGAGGTAGAGACAATATCATGTCTGATTATCTCAGTAGACATTGTGATGATTCATAAAATATTGAAAGTACCATCCATATGAAAAAGGGATTACACGTAAACGTGTGATAGGTTAGCTTTTCTAATCTTTTGACTAAAAATAGCTTCCTTAATTGCGCTTTTATTACTTCAGAGTCACCCTGGAAAAAAAGATGGATTGCACACACAGCAAGTATATTAGTTTGTAGGTTAGCTTAGAGGGTGATCTCTCAGACCTGAATGTAACTGCTTTTTGGCACTTCTGGTAACAATAATAATATAGTCACTGGCACATGCATGAAAGTACAAAAGTATGAATTTTCTTTTTTCTGAGGGAAGGTATGTTATATTTGTATATATACATGCATACATATATGTATATATATATATATATATATATATATATATATATATATATATATATATATATATATATATATATATATATATATATATATATATATATACATGTAAACAAATGTAGGAACTGAAATGAGTTAAAATGTATAAATAGGAAGATTTGAGTATATTTTTGAGTATAACTTTTAGTTTAATCAGGAAGTTAAAAAGTCAATAGAGATAATGTACTTGCATTTTCATAAAGAACAGGACCTGATAAGTTTAGTGAGATTGGGCCACTAAGTAAAAAGTGTTTAGAGCATAGGAAAGTAATTACGTGGTCAGGAATACATAGAAAGCCGAAAATGAAATCTTTATCAGTTTCACCCGAGTAGCTCAGACCATTATACATTGGCAAAAGTATTAGTAAATGCATGTTATATTTGAAGTCCTATGGGAAGCTGGTTTCAGGATCATTTATTGGGTAAGTATAGTAGACAGCAGTGCCTGTGTTCAATTAAGAGGTTCCAAGTTTTTTTACCCAATTCAGGAGATGTTCCTGATTTATCAGTAGGAATTCAGGAGATTGCTCAGACGCTGGAGAAGGAAGGCTTTGTAGGGAGCATGGCCCCTCCCTTCACAAGACATTTTTGTAAGTATACAGTTCTGAAATGGTGCATTCTGGTGGTTTAAATTTATAAAAATCAGCGATAAGAAAGAGAATAGAAAAACGCATATGAAATATTTTTGACCACAGTCAGTTAGTAGTAAATACAGAAAATACTGTCAGATCCCCAAGATTTCATGCAAAATGTCAACCTTTTTAACAGACAAAATGATAATTCGGGAGTTATTCAGGAGATCAGAAACCTTTAAACAAATGAGTTACATTTTGGGAGATTTCCCCAAAATTCGGGCGTTTTAGAACTTTTGTCTACTGTAGGTCCATAAACAGCCAAAGTGGTATACATTGCAAGCTGTACAAAATCTCAATTGTAGGTCTATAAATGGCCAAAGTGATGAGCATTTGTGTGAGCGTTATGATTTCATAGATCATGTGCTTTGTGTCAAAATAAAAATGTGTCTGGTTGTTGTTTTGTGGCTTCACAGTAAATCCTTAACGTAAATACATCTTTAGTTTCGAAGCTAGTAGACGTAAGAATAGAAATTCTTAATTCGGTTTGACAAGCTATATGTGAAAACATCTTTTAAAATAAATGAATCATGCTAAAGTTCTAGATGTATTTCCCCTTTCTTGATACTGCACTTTAATTTTGATTTGCAGCCCAGAGTTATTGATGGCAGATCAAGTGGGGTCCATAGAGTGGTAAAAACAAACAACAATACCTGGAATCTGTGCTGCCTGTTAATTTATTTTGAAACTGCGGGAACAATATATGTGTGTAAAAATATATATATATATATATATATATATATATATATATATATATATATATATAATTACATACATATATTGTTCACGCAGTTACAAAATAAATGTACAGACAGAGAGAGAGAGAGAAATAGAGATATGGTATAGTTTGTTTTCGATACAATGACTATCAATGAGCACTGGGTGTCATACTTGCAGAGCGAGTAAGCAAAGCAAACACGTTGTGCTATACGGTACCCAGTGCTCCTTGATATTGTTCGTATCGAAAACAAACCATGCTATGATCTGCTTATCTAATTTTTGTCAATGCCTACTTGAATAAGTTGTGCCACACCAGATGTAAAATGTTCCAGCATGGATTTAGCAGTCTCGCTGACAGCAGACAACACCATTGTTACCTGGGATATAGTTTAGCCCATAATAGTTTATCATATAATAATACTTCCGGTTATAGGCACCTTTCCGGTTCAAGGGAATCTTCTTGTTATAGGCACTCTTCTGGTTGTAGGTAATCTCCTACACAGAAGGCCTATCGTAGCTCCTTCTAATTACTTTATCATATGATAGTGGTATGGGCTATATGGTATTTATACCCATGTTTTGTACCATTAAAAATCGACCCAAACGTGAAATAAATAAATAATATATATATATATATATGTTCAAGTAAAACCATCAGCAAAAAAGGCTTCTTATTTTCACTAGGTACATCCTTCTCACTGGTTCCAAGGATTGCTGTGCAACATCTGTTGAATAATCATCACACGCTCTGTACTGTGAGGTGAGTGATGGGTGAAGTGAGGCCCTCACTGCCAGTGTTTTGAAGTTCAATCTCAATATGAGGTCCTGGAAGTGCATAAAGTCATGTAGTGTATGCAGCACTCAGTGTCTTGCTGCAAACTAAAAGAATATTTTAAAAGCAATTATGTGTCTGTTCTTGAAATATGCGAATATGGGTGTGCTGTTTTTTCCAAACCCAGCATAAAAATGGAACCACCTGTGCTGCCTATCTGAACCATCAGACTACTTCTATCGTGGCACAATAACCTTTGCATTTACACCTAGTTTGGATGGTCTGCAGTTGCAAAAGCAACATTTGCCTATCAGCAGGGTACAGGGTGATCCTGACTCTCAAAATATTTTTGTTTGCTTTACTTTTATTGTGTGCATACATAATCATTGAGTACTAAACATTACCTGTCAATGGGATAGACAATTTCTGTTGCACATGTATGGGATACAGGTCCTTTGAACATAGTTTTAGAAAACCTCACAAAAAACACACTTGTATAAACATTTGTTGGTGTATTGTGTTAGAAAATTAGGTCAAATTTCTGAATCGTAATAATAAATTCACCCCTGTTCATTTCAATGTTATATTGGGTTTAAGTTTTAAATTTTTCACAGAGCTTCACACATCCAACAATATACAACTGTGTCATGTGGTGAAGTATCTCCATGGCTTATACATGTTCTTTTAATCCCTTCTGTTGCAAAAACTTTCATATCATAGGGTCACAATGTAGTTAATATAGTAAAACAAAGTCAGTATATCGTGTCTCAAAATGGTACATGCATGGAATATTCATCTCTGGGCTGTAATGTCCCTGTGAGTTGATTTTACATTGAGAAATCCTAATATAAAACACAGGTCAACTAAGGTACCATGTATCTTAGGTGATGTAACCTGACCGTCAGAACATACTGCACGAAATATGTTATTTGGGGAAAGGAGGAGACACCTGCGTTGTTGGCCTTCAGGCATGCAAGGCATTTTGAGAAGACAAGAGGACATGGTAACGCTGACAACAAGGCAGAAACAAGCACAATACTCCAGATTGCATGGGGGGGGGGGGGGGTAAGGTAATTAATATATCCATATAATATGGCAATGACAGACAACCTATTTATAAGACTATTAGGAGCCCTATAACCAACAGAAGGGCTTGAGGACACACAACACACAGATGCCACACCCATAGAGCCCATGAGATCATGCCAGGTAGGTCCATATTGCATGAGAAGAATGAAATACGTTGAAAATTGGCTGAAAGAGGCTAATGAACTTATGGCATATATTGACATAAGAATAAAAATAACATATAGTTAAAAATCCTTAAATTATGGGGGGAATAGACCTAGTAGAGTTCATGGAGAGAGAGGACAAGGTGCTGTTCCAAGCCATATACACAGAGGGGGACTTGCCTGCAGTGCCAGCTGACTGATATGATCAGGCAGTAGACAAGATAGAAAAAAGAGCTGGATAGGCATATGAATAGAATCATGGCAGTACATAACTGTTTTTCCACAAAACAGGGAGACATATCTTGGATTTCATTTGCCATAATGAAGACCATGCCAAACTAAGCCTGTTTGATACCCTACCACATACCCAAAACGATACAGTCAAAGATGTGACAGTTTATGGCATGAACAACCTCAAGTTCAAACAGAAGGTCCTAAGAGACGACCCGGATCTAGACATGCTAATCAAAGCAGGGCAGTACCCTGACAAAGCCCTTAAAGCAGCACGCCAAGTACCACCAGAACACAGTGAGATACTAAATCAAAACCCAACAGAGTCACCAGCAGGCAAATGTGTGACAAATGTGCACAAACACATGACCAGGTCGCTGTGGTGCTTCAGGGAAAACATGTTATGTCTGTAATGGTAAACACCACCATGCAAGGGCACAACCCTACCCTAAATACCAGGCATCCATCAAATATGTGTCAGAAGAAAACCCTGATGACAAGACAACATATTGTACCTAACTGACAAGAGAAAAGCATGGCAACTGTGAACTAGAGACAGGAAACGCTGTTTGGCCAGGGGTCAATCCCAGACGATGATTAAATTAATTCAAACAATGAACAAAAGACAATGTCAAGGAGGTGACTCATGGGTACAGGCACAGCTAGGAGGAACCTGGATGAATCTTTCCTCAGATACAGGAAGTTACGGTACTATCATCCCTCAGCAGCTATCAGTCAGACATGGGACATGTGGAGCCATCAGACACCACTTAATGCACATGGGGAAGCATTCACAACCTAGATATGAAAGGCATGGTGTACATGCACATACAAACAACGACAAAAAGCCCACAGGATGGCCAAAATATTTAGAGTTTATGGATTCACACCAGATCCTCTACTAGGTGACTCAGGTGCCCATGACCTTGGGTACATTATTTTCAATCAAGAAGGTAGAGACCCAGCATCCAATCCAGATGCAGGACCTTAACAGCTACCCAGGGTGGCAGCAGTCAGGGCTACAGATACCACAAGCCAGAACATCATTTAAGATGACATAAAGAAGGGCCTACAAATAAAAGTAAGAACATCAAAATCCCCACCCATAGAAGTAACGGACAGTGAAAAGGCCAAGGTGGAAGCAGATTTGAAGCCAACCCAAAAGCCTCTCTGCTAAATACCATCACACTACCATGCCAAAGTCACAGAACATCTAAAGTTTTTGCAACAGGAAAGTGTCATAGAAGACACGGATCCAAGAAAATCCTACCCACATGTCATGAATGTGGTGATTACTGACAAGAAAACACTGGGAGAAATAGGAATATACCTGGACATCCCCCCATGGAAAAAAGGAATGAAGCACACAGAATGCCATGTAAGGACACCACAAGAAATTAGACATGAACCCAGACAAGCCTGTGTATTCACGGAAATGGACATAGGCTGGGTCTTCCATCAATTACCATTCAACAAAGAAATACAAGAAAGTTCAGTCTTTCAAACACATAAATTGCTGCACAAAATGAAATGTCTCTACTTTGGACCCATCTCAGCTAGTGGCATCTTCAGTCATGAAGTGGTGAAATGCCTACAAGAGGTACCAGGCACAACCTCACAACACGATATCATCCTGTGTGGGGAAAGAATTTTAAAGACCACTACAACAACTGAAAGACATACCTGCAATGCTGTGCTGAGAAGGGCATAACCCTAAAACATTAAAAAAGCAGTTACTGTTTCACAGAGGTAGAGTGGTTTGGACAGAATTTTTCAAACCATTGGATATCAGCAGACCCCCCAAAAATCAAGATTATAGCAGAAGCAGGCCGAACAAAGACCACAGAGGATGTCAGATCCTTAATTAAGAGCTGGCAATACAATGCAAGGTTTGCATTCAACACATGGGAAGGAGAGGCCCCTTATGGGGCAATCACTGCTCCATTAGGGAGCTGCTGCATAAAGAGATTCTATTTCAGTGGACTGGAAAATGCAAACATGCATGCCAAGCACTGATAAGAGTAATCAATGCTGAGACATCTCTTTGGCCTTACAGAAAAGAGAGCAAAATCCATTCCATGGCAGATGCAGGACCATGTGGGATAGTGGCCAGTCTTTACCAGGAATTGGATGAAGGAGCATGGGTACCAGTGGACCATGTCAGCTGAACAATGAAGACAACAGACTAAAATTTCACCCAACTGGAAAAGGAATCCTTGCGCCAATCATGGGCAATGGAACAATTCAGGTTTTATGTAATTGACAATAGGTGCACGTCGTGGACAGACCATGCCCCACTACTAACCATCTACAACAAGTTTAGCAAATTTGTCACAGGAAGAATACACAGACATGGGTTCAAGGTCTAGGACCTTGACTTTACAATGAAGTATCCCCAAATCCATGTGGTTATGCCAGTCACCACACATTGCCGTTTGAACACCTGCCATACAGGTGCACAATTTGACATGGACGAAAAGGAGGAGATATACACCAAAAGTGGTCATGAGTGATTTGTCAGATGCTGTCACCATACTGACAGTTAAGCAAGCCACAAGTCAAGATCCATACAGTAAAACCTGTCCTCGTGGACACCTCCATAATCTCGAGACCTCTGTAATATGGACAGATTTTCCCAGTCTCGAATATTTTAAGTCATTTTCATCTAAGGGACACCTGCCTAATGAGGACACATGTCTAATGTGTATTAACACTTTTCATAGTCTCAAAAGCAAAAATAAGCCGCCTAATGTGAATACAATGTGTAACAAAAACACCAGTCTCACAAATTTCCTTGTTCTCAACCTTCAATAGTCAGTTGAATAGGTGGATACAATGATAATGCCTGAACAAATGCAGACAGCTGAAGCCTCGGAAACAGGCTACTGACCCAGCATGCTTTAACAGCACTAAAGTTATTCATATTCAGTGGACCAAGCAGGCTGTGGAGTATGTTTAAACAAACATGTGGTACTTACTCCACAATGCAAAGGCTTTAATTCTTCAGCTGAGTAGGGTTATCACAGTTACTCAGTCAATCAAAGAAAACAAAGTGAATTGCTAAATCATATCCTGACACAAGGCTTGGCACAGCTTACTCACTTGGCTAATTTTCTGTTTATTTTTTAAAAAAATATTCCTTTTTGTAATAAATATGTATATTAAAACCTTGTGTTAGTTTTCATTATGATGATTTACAGGGTTATTTATTATGTACATGGATGTGTTTATGTTCATTTTACCTACATGTTGCACTAGGTCAGCCAGTGCCTAATGTGGACACTTGTCAATCGTAAACACGTTTGTTTAGTCCCAATGGTGTCTACAATCGACATGTTTTACTCTATATACAGAACTCAGCGCAGCAGTTCAACAGAACCAAAAGACAGGTAATCCTGATCTGATACAATATACAATGTGGGTGTCATGAACCCACAACCTTCGATGACCTTATACTATGGGGTGAAAAGGTGATCATACAAAATGCAAAACGTGCACCAGGATCAAGCAATATCGGAAACTGGATCATAAACTTTGTGCATGAGAGCCAGCAAGCTGCTGATACCATAAAGCAGCTACTAAGAGCCATGTTGTGGTTGCTAGGCATGGACAAAATGATCAACACCAGAGTAAAATTCTGTCTTCCTTGCCAATCAGCCACCAATGTCGTACAAAGAGAGCCCCTCATTCCCACTTTACCTCCAAGTTGCAATGCCCAAAAATGGAAAAAGGTCACATCTCAACTATTGCCCAACTATGACCCAATTCACCTCAATATGGATTCCAAAGCCAAAGCCATAGTCAAAGCCACAGCCACTGACTATTGCAACATATATTCCAGCATGGAAAGTACCAGTGCTAGGAAGCCCCTGCAGGATAGTCCAGAGATCCTGCACAGAGATCACCAACACAGTAGTGGTAGCTCCCAGGATAAGACCCATGCACCAAATTAGACAGTGTCATTACCACATCCGAACCGTAGTCCTAACAAAACAAATCCCAGTCAATTCCGACCAAATGCAATGTTCCTTGGTATGTATAGCTGAAACACGTAAATTTACAGTTCGTATTTACCCAAAAGAGACCAAAACGTAAGTGCAAAGGTCCATAGGGTCGAAAAAGCCATATCTAGTTTTACCATGACAGAATGCAAAAAGTTTTGTTTGAATTTATAGGCCTATTTCAGTAAATTGGCTTGAACAGCTGCATCATTGATACACATACAGGACCATACAATTTATGAAAAGGGACCAAAATTTGCAGCACATCAGAAAGTTTGTAAGCGGAGGTTCTTAACTTGTTGAAAATGTCAATAAAATTCAGTATTTAAAAAGGTACTACTTGCAACCACCATCTCAACAATGATCATCATCCATATAAGTCCACAAAGCGACACCAACACCAACATCAATCCACCAGAAAAGCCCTCTAGGCCTAAAATGACCATCAATAAGAATCCAAACAACATGATTATATAATTCGATGTGTTTTAGGCATGTAGTTAAAGACATGATGTTGTTTTAAAGGAGATAAACTGAGAGTATTTAAAAAAGAAAAGTGTTTGAATTTGCAAATATAGTAAGTACATTGGTTCAAATGTTAAACATCAGCCAGAACCAAGTGACATTAAGCCTAAATCATTAAAACGTAGTCAAAAATGCATTACAATAGTCAGAATTTGTAAGGATAGCAGTCACATTTCAAGTTGGTTTCCAGAAGTATTTTTGAAAGGACATTTAAGTGTTCAAGAAAGCATAGAGTCCCACAAGTCATCTAATAAGTCAATTATTAGGGTAATACTTTAGAATTCCAAAAATGTAGTATGCCATTGTAAGTCATCTGTAAGTCAGCCAAGCATAATCTACATCTAACTCGTGGTTCTATAAAGTTCAAAAGGTCAAATTGTAAAACAGTCCTAATTATTCTAAAATTCTACTACCTTTATCAGAGAAAGAATTCGGTTTTATGAAAAGAAAGAAAGAAAGAGAGAGCGAGGGGGGATCATGTTGAAATTCCTAAAGGTAACTGTACGTATAACTGTTTTCCTGTAACAGTTTTAAATTTTTTCATTTATACTAAGACGTAGTTCAACTTGTCAGTCTGTTGATTTAGATGCTAATTATTTATACAAGAGAGAGAGAGAGAGAGAGAGAGAGAGAGAGAGAGAGAGAGAGAGAGAGAGAGAGAGAGAGAGAAGTACATTAAACACTTTGAGCCAACCTGACATGACTTTCACAATAACAAACTATATTCGTCAGACAATTATAAAAAACAACATCAGTTTCACTACACTTGGAACACTTACTGCACTGCAATATGTGCAGAAAATGGCTGAATATTCAAATTGTTACCAAATATATAAAAGTTCCATGACAAGAGAAGCGGACAACAGTTTTCAATGATAGTGATGAGACCAAACCGAATACCAGTTTAACCTTGTCAGATCCAGGATCATTTACGAAATAGTAAGACATGCTAAAATGCTAAAAACAAATTTAGCCCTTAATGTAAATGTACAGTTATAAAAGGTAATTACCTGACCATAGTTCACAGACATCATCCAAACAATGACAGGACAATTAAGAATTTTAAGTCACACTACTATATTTACATTTAAAGATTATTTCCAGTCAGGTTTGTAGACCTTTACATAAATCATCCCTGCTACAAGTAAGGGGTCCTATTGATTCCTTTACTGGTAGTTTTGCAATCCAGCTTGGACTCAAGGGACGTCTTAACACACAGTACAATAGAAAAGTGGTGCAGTGCCATTTATCTGTGACCAGTTGGTGCAGTGCAATTTATGTCAGGATAGTTAGTACATAGGAGTGAAAGTAGGTGTAGGTGGATGGCTGCCCGGTCTCTGCATAGTAATGGGATGGATTGTCAGCATGCCAGGCAACAGATACTAATCCAGGCATGATGCAGTGCAAGTGATGTGTGTCACAGTGACCAGTCAGTGCAAAGGAGTTCAACCAAGTGTAGGCGGATTGCTGTCTGATTTACTGCATATAGTTATGTGCAGGAGAAACAGTGTAATAGTAACATTCACAAATGGCTCGAGTGTAAACAGAGCATCCAGGATATATCAGGCCAGACTGGAGCAGGACTTTGATTTATTCTCAGCACATGTGTATATATATATATATATATATATATATATATATATATATATATATATATATATATATATATATATATATATATATATATATATATATATATATATATATATTGTGTAGTTAAATCAAAACTAGTTGACAATTATCTGTCTCCAGCCTTACCAGTGCATCTATTTTCTAATTTTAAAACACATCTGATCTGAGTAAAGTACAGATGCAACGATCGTACTGTAAGAACACACAACACGAGATTGTGATTCAGTGACAAGGAGAAGACGCACGCATGATGGGACTTAAGGCATGCAACCTGCAACAAGAGCTGTCAGATATTGCTTGCATTTATAGGCCCAACTAAAAGTCGTTATTGACAGAGTATGTGGTTACATGTGATAAAATGAGGTCATGTATCTAGGTCACAACAAAGCTAAAGTTCGGGACTTATTTTGGTAGCATTTTTTATAGATCAGTTTGGCATGGAGTGTTGACAAAGCTCTGGACTTCAATTTCACTCTATACTAGAAATTTGTATCCACTCCCAAGAAGAAATATGCTGTTTATACCATATTGTCGACATTGTAAAACTACCGTGCAATATTCGCCATCGTAAAACTACCACATGCATTGCTGTGCACTTGATTTTATAATAGGCTAGATTTATTTATTTTCATTTAAGGTAGCAGAGGGGATTGAGCTACAACAGCGAAATCATGACCTGATACAAAGTGACTTTTTTCATTTTTATACAGTTTTGCATTTTACCTTCCTCGCCACGAAACTGGAATCCCAAAATAGTAAAATTCATCTTATAAAAAGGGAAAAAAATGACTTTGTTTTAGCTAGCTCGAGTGCATGCACGAATGTTCACAAACGTATGCTAAATAATCCACCAAAGTTTTGATAGCAGTTGGCTGCTTTCCACAAACATTGGCATAACAACTGTAAACATTGCACTGCACTGCTAGTAATGCTTCTGTATAAATTGCTTGACAAGATTAGGACCACAGCTTAAGTCGTTTATGGAGGGGACCAAATAGCCATGAAGGTAATGAAATTGATGAGTCTATGCTTTTTAATTCCGATAGTGATCGGGGAAAAAAAGGACGATAATACTTATGGGTTCCAACTGTCAAAGAGGCACCTGGCAACCAACCTGGTCTGGGGGATGAATTTAAAGTTGTGCATAACAGGGATAAAAAGAATGATTATACTAAAATAGGCTAGTTTATTGATTGCAATATATAGGCCTATATGTTTATCGATGAAAATGTGTGGGCCTATTGATTACTATATAGGCATATAGATAATATGTTTATTGATTCAAATATATAGGCCTAAATATTTTGAATCTAGAATATGTAAGTCTATATATTTTGAATCTGGTGAGCGACAGTTGACCATGAAAATGCAATTTCATCTGTCATTTTGAATGCACTATTTTATCCGACTTCCCAAATACTAAGAAATGAGTGTGACAATTATTCTATGGAGTGTATCTGTTCCCTGATAATAGGCATTTAGGCTTATATATTTGTTGGAGTCCCATATCTCCAATGATCATGAATTTTTATTATTATTGTCAGTAAATATCTGAAAATGATATAAAAAAATGTCTGTTTTTACTTTTTTTTTATTTATAGACAATGTATAAGAATCACCTCGTGTTCACATTGTCTGCATGATTGTATACTCAACAGGCCGAAAATAAAGCCAACTTTATTTCAGTCATCAACTTTTAAGTACTGAGTCTGACAATACAATATGATACAAACAAAATGAACAAATAGAGAATGTGAAAGGCACGAATATTTTTTACAAAAGATAAGAGCCATGTTACAAAGTAGTACTAAAATGTCAAGACTGTGACAGACTGACCCCTGCAGTCTCCTAAATGCACCAGAATGAAAGACTGTAAGTTACTACATTTATACAAAAACCTGTTAGGCATATTTATTGACAAGTGAATAATTCATACAGGGATAGATTCCTAAATCAATTTTTATTCATTTATGTTTTAACGGCTGATGGAGCATGTTGTCATTTAGCTGCAGGTTTGTTTGAAGTGACAGTAAATGTTGACCAGGCAAGTGGCCTGTCATGCACAGAACAACCATGCAGATGGAAAAAGGGTGCATGGCGGCATGAGGTGACTACTACCAATCGTGATCTAAAAATCGCAGCACCCGTGATAGGACGAGAAGTCCCGAGTGAAATGCCACCACAGCCTCATTGTGACAATTTTGATCCAAAACCCGATTTTCTAACGCAGAGTGCAGGTGCTAGGCTCAGGGCTATAACAGATTTGATAAGAGTGCATGTACCTCTGCTTTTCCACTTCATGTGTTGACAGGTGACTACTCATCAGCAGAAGCTGATGCCGAATCATCAGCTTGTGCCCATGTCTCTTCATTGCCTGAACTAGCAGAACAGTTCAAGAGTACTTTCGACCCCGAAAATTTATCAAAAGATCAAATAAAGGATAACTTTGTTGATTCTCTAAGATTTTAAAGTGACAAAGTAAAAAATCTTGAAATGTTGACCAGGGGGCAAAGTACTAATGATCGGTGGGCAAAACAAAAGGCCAAACGTGTCACTGCATCGAAAATACACCGTCTTTGTCATATGAAAGTTAATACAGATCGATCAAAATATGTGGATGACATATTGAAGGTCAATAAAAAAATCATGCCTATACCAAGGAACAACTTTATCATGGACTGCCCAAAGAAAATGCTGCTCCTGTAAAGTACATCAAAAGTATGAGCAAGAAACACAAACATGTAAAAGTGAGTGAGTCAGTACTACATCTGTTGTTAGGTGCCCCTTATATTGGAGCAAGCCCTGATGGCGTCCTAGAATATGAATGTTGCATCCAGCGACTAGTTGAAATAAAATGAAGTAACCCTCCAAACACTTCCCGGATGATAAAAGCACAGTGCGCAGCTCAGCGAGATTTTTTGAAACTGATAGAATTACCATTTCCTATTATCAAATAGGCACCTGGCAACCAACCTAGGACTAACAAAGTGAATAAAGGTGGTCTCAACATGGCGGCAGAAAAATATTTTTCTTCCTCCATGGTTTCAACCTATGAATTTATCGTCATTCAGAAGCAAAGCATTGTGACAATGTAAGGTCAACCAAGCCTATAGTCTTTCCCAATACATAACCAACTAACTTTACTGTTTGGTGGCAAACATAAGCACATCGATCGAGGAATTCCTGCTTCACTAATCGATTATACTGGATTCTCTTTGGCCTCTGTAACAGACCATTAGAGTCTGATCAAAGACAACTCCTTCAGCGATTTAATGATTTTTGGTCTCATCACTATCATTGAAAACTGTTATCCACTTCTCTTTTCATGGAACCCTTATATATTTGGTAACAATTTGAACATTCAGGCATTTTCTGCACATATTGCAGTGCAGTAAGTGTTCCAAGTGTAGTGAAACTGATGTTGTTTTTTATAATTGTCTGATGAATATATATTTTGTTATTATGAAGGTCATGTCAGGTTGGCTCAAAGTGTTTAATGTACTCTTTCTCTGTCTCTCTTTTGTATAAATAATTAACATCTAAATCAACTGAATGACAAGTTGAACTACGTCTTATTATAAATGAAAAAATTTAAAACTGTTACAGGAAAACAGTGATACTTACAGTTACCTTTAGGAACATTTCAATCTTGAACATTTAAATGTCCTTTCAAAAATACTTGTGGAAACCAACTTGAAATGTGACTGCTATCCTTACAAATTTTGACTATTGTAATGCATTTTTGACTACGTTTTAATGATTTGAGGCCTAATGTCACTTGCCTCTGGCTGATGTTTAACATTTGAACCAATGTACTTGCTATATTTGGAAATTCAAACACTTTTCTTTTTGAAATACTCTTAGTTTATCTCCTTTAAAACAACATCATATCTTTAACTACATGCCTAAAACACATCGATTATATAATCATGTTGTTTAGATTCTTATTGATAGTCATTTTAGGCCTAGACGGCTTTTCTGATGGACTGATGTTGGTGTTGGTGTCACTTTGTGGACTTATATGGAAGATGATCATTGTTGAGATGGTGGTTGCAAGTAGTACCTTTTTAAATACTGAATTTTATAGATATTTTCTACAAGTTAAGAACCTCCGCTTACAAATTCTCTGATATGATGCAAATTTTGGTCCCTTTTCATAAATTGTATGGTCCTGTATGTGCATGAATGATACAACTGTTGAAGCCAATTTACTGAAATAGGCCTCTAATTTCAAACAAAACTTTTTGCATTCTGTCATGTGAAAACTAGATAAGGTTTCCCCCCCCCCCCTATGGACCTTTGCACTTACGTTTTGGTCTCTTTTGGGTAAATACGAACTATAAATTTATATGTTTTAGCTATACATACCAAGGAACATTGCCTTTGGTCGGAATTGACTTGGATTTGTTTCATTAGGACTACGGTTTGGATATGGTAATCACACTGTCTAATTTAGTTATGTATTGAAATTTTGTGTGATTTATTTCTTTTTTTGGTAACTTATTTTTAAATGTGCATTTAAACCGCTTGGTCAAGTGTTTTGGCACATCATAGGAATACCTCTGCATATTCCAAGACGTTAATTTATTAGAAATTGGTGCTGCGATTTTTTTTCTGAATTTTAAGATTTTTTTGATTAGGTGGTTTTTATTTCTTCGTATAAATTAAAAGAATACGCGACTAAAAATATTTAGAATCGTATTCTCTCAATCTTTAAGTGAACAATACTCAGAGAGAATTGGAACTATTTTATGTGCAATATATTAGGCTCATACGAGAACATTTACAGTAACAGCTTTGGTGATGACATGGAAAAGTGTTCGCCTACCGTCACTGTCTCATGAGTTTTGCAGTTGGATCAATAATACAGAAAAAACCCCGCCGAAATCTTTGGAAATGGTTTGAATTAATTTTCTGCTACCCAGAAAAAGTTTGCACATAAAGGAGACCCCGGCTTGAAAAGGGCTAAGCAATTTAGGCCAGCTGCCTATGAGCATATATTTGGAAACAGTTAGATCGTTTCACCGCCTGCAGTGCAACCTTTGAAGCAAACACCTTGAAAATACATTAAAATATAAGGGGCAAAAGTAATCTCCTTACAGATATGAAACAAGCAGGTAAATAGCAAACGTTGGTATGGACAGTGCAATTTTACTACAAATTAGATATTTGCCACAAGAGCCCGATAAATTATGAAAGGAGGTATTACAGAAAGATTCTTTGTGAAACTGAAACTAAAAATTCATAAACCCTGTATAGATGCCTCACAGTTTGTTTAGCAGAGAAAAAAACTGTTTTCAGTTGAATAGCCTTGATAGTGCCAGGTTAAATTTGACAGCAAGAATCTGATTTAATTTATCTATAAGTGACTTACAAAGATGGAGCATGTCAGAAAATGATGAATGTTTCTTGTCTTTCTGTAGTCTAAGATAGAGAGTATTTTTCTAATATTAGTCCTAAATATATTGATTCACCTATTAATTATTTTAAATTGTAGGAGTCCAGATATATTACGACCAATAATAAATATATTAGGTATAGATTCATGAATGGCTCATTATCTTATAATTGTGCCTGTTTTAGAGATTTAAAGATTGTTTAACATGACTTTAGTTCAATGCGAGTAGTGCGGTCACTGTGCCAGAAAGCACACAATTATTCCCCGGTTTTGGGAATGTGACAAAATATAGTTGTTTTGGTGTCAATTTCAAGGCTAGTGGAATGATTGTCATCCATTATCAAATAATCTAGTACTTTCAATTGAAATGTCCATTTTGGGTGCTTTTTCAACCCCAAACAGATATATTTTGAACAACTGTATTCTTCAAGAAAAGTTTGCCATTCATAAAGCTTTGTGCAACAAACAAAGTGTAAACTTTCAAGGTTTTCCAAAGTTCCTCAGACTTAGACTAGCAGTTGAACAGTACATATTATGTTAACAAGGTAAACAGAACATTTTTTGAAAACAGATGGACATAAATTGAAAATCCATTGGAATAGTACTGCCGTGGCTTTGACCATTTCTTTGATTATTATCTCACATATGTGTAATTGTATGTTATCTCACATATGTGATATTGCCTAAGAGGCATGAATCTACCACCGCGTCCACCAATAAGATGTTTTCGAACTTTTGGCAATTAAATATCGTAATTAATTTTTGTAAATTCATTCCATTATAATGCAAACATATAGTCGTCCCAAAGAATACAATCAAAGTAAGGAAATCATGTTTGTGTTGTAAGTGTTTTAGTAGAAGAAATGGCTGCCTTTAAGTTTTAATTTCCAGACGATTAAAAAGTCATATGCAAAGAAAGCAGCTGGTCATGAGATGATTCATGATTGCATGTGGGACAAAGGGTATTCTAAAAGTTTCATTCTTGTGCTTGTAGTGACAATATCTTTGATAATTGAAATGCTGCTTGATCAGATAATGTGTATGAGTGTTGTAGGCATATGAAACACACGTGTATAATGCAAATATTTCAAACGATCCCAACTATACGTTGCAGCTTACATCATCTCTACACTTGGAGTAGGAAAAATATAATGTAGCATGCTATCACCTGTTTCTGACTGCTTTCTTCACTTATTCATCAATATGTTACAAAAAAGGAAACGTGTTGAATGTTTGTGATAAACATATGAGGCAATCATCCGTGTATTTTGGACCAGTGAAAACCTTAAAGTGTTGCGAAATCGAATATGTATTTACATACGCATCTGTATACCATCTGATTATGAAATACGGTTTACATCAGAGGACAAATGGTTCTATACCTTCGGGTGTCACGAAGTGCAAAGGGTGCAACGGTTTTACATTTATTTTTTGTAATAATATTTTCACTCCAATATCCTCAAAGTTAGGTGGAGAACACGTGTATGGCTAAATTCCAATCAAAAGTGAATGTCCATTGCAAGAGATCTCAACTGCAAGAATATTTTGGCCTCACGTTTGGTGGACACATCCGTGTTTACCATCATCAATAATTCAGCGCTATATATGTCTTTTAATGCTTCAAAAGGTAACTATATTTGTAGGGAACCATTCTTCATATTTTTATAATTTTGTTTTTGTTCTAATGCAGTGATCTTAAATGAAGCAATCTCGTCTGTTCTGTTACAGAAGGAAAGTGGTCAGTTTCACATATCACTACTTGAAATGATAGATAAACAGTAACAGTGCTTAGGATGAGTCCCTTTGTGGTTAAGCACAGATTGTTCATCACCCTTTGCCAAATTGCATGGTGATAATCCATGCTTGTTCAACATAATACAAGGTACCAAGTTTACGGAATGTAGTTCAAACTTTATAGGGGCGAGGCGTGACGATCGTGTGCATGACTGATAATTTTTTGCGAACATGAAAGTAGTTGATTTAAAACGTTATCTGAAAGATAGAGGGGTGCAATGTTCGAAAGGGACCCACATAAAGTGATTGTACATGATCTTAATAAAACAATTCCTGTATATTTAAAGGCAAGTGCCTCCAGCCTCGCCAAGGTAAGAAATTAAACAGACTTAAAAAGAGGTAATGTGTAAAAGGGAAAAGAACATACATTTTCAACATGTTTCAACAAATGTCCAAGTTACCCAAGACCTAACAAAAATAAATGTGTGGGTCCGGTAATCTGACAGACCATGCTAAAAAGGACCAACCCTAAATTTAATGGAACAAAAAAAAGTCATTCTAAGCTCCCCTTCCCTAATAAATACTGGGGCACCCAGGCCAGTGCTACAAACTTAGTTAAAGACCCAAGTGACCCCAAAAAAGTACATATTTTTTTCAGTGGCCCAAATGTGGCCTACACGGCCCAAAGGGCCGATGGCATGCTGGCGGGGTGTGGGGGCATCCTCCCTACGAATTTTTTTTAATTTGAGCATGCAAAATGGTTTAAATGGGGCGTTTCGAGTATCTTACCTTCATATGGTTGACGAAAATACAACATTTTTGTCGTTATTGTACTGATTTGGCTATTTTCCCTCAGAATGTACAAAACTCTGATCTAAATTAGCAAAAATTAGTAAAAAATGAATGAAAAAAAATTCGCCATGTTATCAATTAAGATAAGACAAATTTTGCATTCATACATGTAAGGCTTCAGAGATTTTTTGCACACATATCATGTTTATTAATTCGGGGCAAATTAACAGATAAATTATCCCACAATCAGTAAGTTGTGTATTTTCTGTGCAAAAGCAAGGAGAAAATATACATTAATATAGTCAACTGGCCTGAATGTACTAAACTTGAATCACTGAATGTTGATTCATAATATTTTATGAACACATATGCCAGGATGGTGCAATATAATTGTTGAAAGCTCACCAAACTATGATGCATGAAATAGGAGTACCAAATGCCTAGGGAATTTTGCCTTGGCTTATTTCCATGGTGGACCACAACATGAAAATAGCAGAAATAGAAGTATGAAATCGGGGAAAATATTCAGTTGCTTTGCACAGGTTTGTAGCTGAAATGCTTTAACTATTTATGGATTACGGTTGATCTAAATGTTAAATAAATTAATCAATAAAAAAATAAAATCATAAAAGGCTCAATTTTTGTAACTCCAGGCACCAGCTATAAATATAAATTGCAGGTCTCTGATAACACTAAGATACTGAAACTATAAATATATATATAAAGCAGTCCCTCTCCATTACTCCCATCTCATGCATCAAGAACGATATCACCTTATTTTTGAAAATGTTCTTACATTCAGTCTCTTCGATACACCCTGGCAGGTTCTGCATGGGAATAGGTATAATCATGACAGAGTAGTACCTGAAATTGCCGACCTCAGTCCCCCGCTGGTCAACATGACCAGATTTCCATGGCACAGGTGCTTTTGCAATGTTAAATGACCTGACGCGCAAGACCACAGTGCCGTCCAATTGCAGCAGCTAATTTACATCCCCTGGATCATTTTTTCAATAAACTTCTTCACATGAGAAACACTTACTTTGGCTAAATTCGGTAGCATTTTTCAAGAAATGTGATGCAAAATTTTGCTACAATGCTCCAGTTGGGCAACCTTGGACCAGCTGCAACACGTGACCGACCAGCAAAATCACCCCACAAACAACCACCTGTAAAAACGGTCTTTCTAATCAACAGTAACCAGGTTGTAAAGACAAAGTTAACAAAAAAAAAGGTCAATGTGTGCCGTTATTTTGCAGTAAAGTCAACTAAAACACAGCACTTTATTTCAACTTGTCTGGACGGTCAACTTGGGCCGGGGAAAAAGCATAGCGCCACGATAGGTCTAGTATCGGTATCTAGTATCGCTGGATTTTAGGTGTCCGTTCTCCGAGCTACCTGGGCAAATAGTCGTCAACGTATTATTAAAAGATGACTTACATTCTTAACTTTAATCTGCGAGCTTGGTTGTGTCTGAAGCAGTTATCATCGTTAGTTATAAATCCAAATGCAACACGAAGGCATGTGCATAATGCACGCACATTGAGCGCCCATTTAAACATGGTGCAATGCATTATGGGAAAGAAAAATCACAGTGAATGGTGGCCACGTGTTTTCAGCACAGTTCTAGGTGTCTTTTTACCGAGTTACCTGGACAAATGGTCGTTAAAGTACTTTTAAAACATGAGTTACTACCTTAACTTTATTTAATCTGCCCGCTTGGTTCTGTCTGAAGCAGTTATCATCGTTAGTTTCAAAGCCAAATACTACACTGCATGCTCGAGCGCCATTTTGAACATTGCTCAATTAATGCATCGATTGCGGGACAGTATCACCAAATTGCACTTGATTTGGATATTATGCGCCATCCATGGATCTGCACAATCAGGCCTTTGTTATTACCGTTATTTAGTAACTGTACATTTGTAGCTCAACTGCCTTGATTCTACGATTCTACACTATACTCAGCCTTACATTAAATCCCTACGGAAAAGTGCCGGCAAACGATCAGTACAAAACACGTACACAAACTTTAGTTAGGATTGTAATTTGTAAACACATCTAGATGAAAGTAAAATGTTAAGTAACGCCAATCAATCGATAAGTTTGCGCTTCGAAAGGAAGCCCGATCAATGTATAATTCAGTTTAAAAAAATTGTAATCAAATAAAGTGGTATCAGATCTGCCTTTGTTGTGTGATAGATAGATAGATAGATAGATAGATAGATGGATAGATAGATAGATAGGTTTGTCAATAAAGTTATTAAAATGGACCTAATTTCAGACACATTGGTAATGTAGGCCTACATACATGTGAAACCACAAATAAAATGCGGATTATAGTTGTTCTATCGAGTGAACAAGTGGTGAAATCCAGTCATATTTATACCCAGAAAACACTCACAAAAAGTATTCTAAAAGTACACAGCTCGAGCAAACACTCTCACAGACTGAAAGTGACATGTCACTCAAAAAACACTCAATTTGACAGATCTGTCAATCGACGGTGCAGCGCCAGCAACACTCACGAAGTGTCACAACAAAGCGATTGTTCGCGTAGCGCCATCTATCGATTGTTGCACGAACAATACATCCATTGATGGCGCTGCACGATCGGTCGACTGTGCAGATCCATCGATGGCGCATAACATGGATATCAAAGTGAATGGCGGCCACAGCATATATACCATTATTGATGCTTTGAAATGATTGCCAAAATATATATTTTTGGCTTCATATATAATAACCCTTTTCACGCCCCCACTCGGTAAGATCGTCCCAATGCTCATTCACAAACCATTGGCATTGGGTGCGGACCTCTCTATTTTCACAATGGTAGCCATGTCGATTGGATATTTTGAAGGGGCAGTGTCCAAAATATATATATATGTGTGATTAGTGTTAAGGCAAGGTTAATTTATCGAATGAATGTAATGTACAATATAATGCGGGACTTTTCCAGAGTGAGCATTACCTGAAAATGTAAAAACAACGACAGACAGTCACCAGTTGAAGCCTCCAGAAATAGTATCTTGTATCAGACGTAGAAGTCGCCCTGAGGCAATGAAATAAGGATCAGGAATAGGCTGAGTGCCAAGCGCCCACTGCACCAAAGACGAAACTCAATGGAGAAGGTTGCCCCGATAGTGGATACAGGTCCAAAGTACTGGCGAGTTTTTATATAAGTGGTAACAATATAGCCATGCGCTCAAAAGTTATATCTTGCAGAAAATTTTGATCAACACTGGAAAGTTACGAATTTGAGGGCCCGGCTGATTTAGCCATCACCGACCATGAGCGGACAGAAACAGTGCACCTGATACGACCTTTGTTTATGTTACATAAATTTATAATGTAATTTACTCAACATACTTGGTGTCTACAGGTTTAAATTACTTTAAAAGAGATGATAAAGTGGTTATTTGCTGGATTATTTTTATATAAAATGCTTGGTTATTGTTGAATTCAGTTTTGCCAGGAGACGACGCATGTTAGCCTAAAGAACAGAATCTGCAATGATCTTAGAATAAACAAAATATAAAATATTCTTTTAAGTTTTTAGTGGTTATTAAGCTGTAATTTGACCTGTTTCACGAGAAAACTCACGGAATACTCAAAGACGTTTTCGCATTAGCGCATCCATGTAAAATCCGACGATGATGGAAATGGCGGCAGCCAGAGTTCATGATATGAGTTCATAGCACCACCTCTTATTTCCCTTCCGTATGCAAAGTAGGCCTACCATAAGTACAGAGTATGCATATCGTATGTATCCCTTTTGTCCGATAGATAAGCTTCAATTTGATATATAATAATAGAAATTTGGCAGAAAATATTGGAACCTATCGCTTCTACAAAATCAGGTAGCAATTACAGGAACATGCTTGAGGCGTATGGAGGCATGCTGTTGAGACTAGTGGGTGAAAGGTTATGCTCTATTCGGCATTCACAGCCACCCCCGGTCTTGGCAGGCTTCAAGTGATTTTCTTCAAAATGTCTCGACACGTCATATCTTCTATATCATGGGAAAGATCTTTGTAAGGGCGATACAGTGCTGGTATTTTTATTGCCGTAGCCTCAAATTTGTAAGATTTATTGACGCTCCCATTTTTGTGTGTTCTAATGTGTAACAAAGAAAGTCATGAAACACTGCAGTACAGTCCATGCCCTATATCAATTTTACTGATGGCATTTTTCCAATTATGGTACAGGGTTGGCAGGGGAAACTGTACTGTTGGTCCTCTACCTCCAACGAAATGCCGGGCAGCTAGAGCAAATTTGGTTGAGTTTACTGGGGTCCCAGTTTTTTGGCCGCCTGACCATGACATGTTGATCCACTCTTTCTTAAGTTGTTTGTCTCTCTTGGGGGAGAAAACTGTGAAAAGTAAGCCCTTCTATCCATGGATTCTTTTCCATGTTTGTAAATTTCCCTGCGTCGGCATAAGAGCCTGGCACCATGCAATTGTGCCCTGGCAGTTTCAAGGTGCAACCTTGTCAACAAATGCACAAATAGCTACGTTTTCTTGTGTCAGCTCTCAACCCATTCGCTTTGCAATGGTGTGTTGTGGCCGCTCCAGCAACTGCCGTAATTCCCGCAAAGTACCGTGGATTGTGTGATTCTGGTGGCAGAAGCAGGTACTATGAATTCGTAAATCTGGTATTGACTATGCGTCTACCACGATATTCTGCTGGAGAAAATGATGCCACCCCTTTGTTCAACATTATGTACGTGTAAAGAGGATCTGTGTGGGAAGTATGTTTACTTTATTATACCATTGCCTTTCACATCCCTTTGGGAGGGAATGATTTTCCTTAAAAGGACCATTTTGTTTATTGTTGTTGTCGGGTGGCTGTACGCATCAATAGCGGATGTGACCACCATGCTTCTGTAAGCATGCTTGGATTTGCCTTGGTATGCTGCTTGTCAGCTTGGTGATTTCAGCCTGGGGAATTTGATTCCACTGGTCTGTGGTTCTCTGTGCCAGTTGGTCCAGGATGGCTGTGGGCTCTTCATACTCATTCCTGATTCGATGGCTAAGCACATCCCACAAATGCTCGATAGGGGACAGGTCAGGAGAACGGGCTGGCCATGGCAACAATGGGATATTGTGTTGATGTAGATACTGTACGCGGGGCAGGGTGTAGTCATGCCTTACCCTGTAGAAACAGTAGCCCTAGATATTGTTGCATCCATTGGGCAACTGTGAGCAGGATCTCATGCACGCAGGCCTAACCTTTTAGTGTCACTTTCACTTTGTTCACTCTGCTGCTGTAACCCTCCCCCCCCCCCCCGAAACGCCAGCCTTCAGCATCCCAATGATTCTGCCCCTGTCAAATTGCGATAGTTGTGAGTGACCCGTACGCTGTGGCATTGTGGATTAACTTTGATGGCAGTAGTGCTTGACCCCCTTATAATACTAATAGGTACCACAGAGAACCTGCCTGTGGGACCTGAAAAGTCCGAGAAAGCGGCCTGAATAGCCCATTTTTATGCCTCATTTTAACAAACTTATCCCTGACACTTTACAATAAAATTTACATCACAATAAAGGCCTAAATCTCTTCTTTATTGCTGTGGTGTTGTTATTTTCATCAATATGGATGTTATTTATTGAGCGCGATGTGAAAAAGTGACATTTTCAGTGCTTTCACACCTTTTTCGCGTGTGTGGGCAATGGCCAAATTTGACCCTTTCCTTTGTTTCGGTCAGCGTCATTTTCCGAATGAGTGAGTAAATTCAAAATTGCCATAGATAGAAAGAACAGATTCTAAGCTTTATTTTCGTATAAAAAGCTTACGCGTACCCCCAGAAGAAGATTACATAAAAATAAATTGAAATCTTTGAAATAAAATTTCAAAATGTTAGAAAAATAGTACATGATAAATTTTTATATGGTTAAGAAGCTTGTTTAAAACAGAAGAATGTGAAAAAAGAATTGAGTTTGTATTATGCACTGCAAAAATACGCCGTTAATTTTTGTAACTGGCTCAGCCTACCTACAAAGCGAGCAAGGAGTTCCGCCATTTTTTCGTGTCGCCGCCGACAATGCACAGAGCGACAACACGGATCACACCTCCGAAATCCCCTGGACAGTTTGGTCTGAGATTGGTAAGTTTTATCAAGTATACATAATACAATGTCCTGGTGACTTTTCAGAGGAATCTTTCCCTATTTTAGCGAGAAATTTTAGTCTGAAGTGTAACGCGTGTAATTGTATTGACTCGATTAAACTGATAAATCGGCACTTTGGAGACCAGACCTCGTCAACTTGTGCGTCGTTTTACGCACGATCTAGATTGAATCATGCTTGTAAACAAATAGCTTTGATTTACAAGAGTGTTATAAATAATATAGGCATCAACTTGTATCAGAACTCGATGATTTTATTGACAAAGCGGGTCTTCAAAAATTTTTGTGTCGATGAAAAATGTAGAATCCAATATGGCGGATGTGCCATATCGCAATGTAAACAAACGGAGCGGTCACAGATCGCACTCCCCTTTTTGTTGGATTTTTGTGAATTCTTAGCCGTAAATTAAGCTTTAAATACCGGCAGTCTGCTGTTGCATCATGTCCAAATGAAATTCAATGTTTTCATGTGACATTTCGGATAAGGTGTGACGATGAAATTTGCCGAGAACTTTGTGCGTTTTATTTTTATAGTTAGGCCTAGTAAGTTTTGAAATTCAAACTGGTCGATTTTTTGTAAATATGCTGAACATTTGTCAAATATTTCTCCTGATTTGGAGACAAAAACCTTCATCTGACGTTTATACAATAAATACTTGATTTTGGCAGTGGTACTATTTCCCCCTCCAACAAACCAACCAATACAGAACTGTGCAAAGTGAGATAATAATTGTTCTAATATGCCTGTGGCTTCATATCTGTTGGATCATTTTTACAAATACATGATACCCACACACATGTGGCAAAAACTTCTTAGTGGTACCCCCCCCCCCCCCCAAAAAAAATATAAAAAAAATATAGAACTGGGACTTCGCTGCATGAAATATTGCATTTTAAATATGCCTAGATATTTTATGTTGGAGATTATTAAGACTGGGTCCAATTGTGTTTTAGAATTGGTTAAGCACGTTTTACTATACTAATGCAAAGTAAATAGCTCTACATGCATGTTACAAAACAAGACTTGCTCAGCATTGATTTAATTTTCATCACAAAATTGCTATGTGATGCCAATTAAGCACCTGTTGTGCCTTGCCAAGTAGTGCAGTATGGTAAAATATATAATGTACACTTTTTTTTCAGATGATATGAAGAGGCCAGATTGTTTCAAGCTGTGTTTTTAGCCAAGGGGAGGGGAAGCCGTCCCAGCCTTCCAAGTCTTAAGTCAAAAACAGACAACTGCTGTAATTGTACCACATATGGAGTCATCAGGGTCTTCCTGGGACCAGGTTGACCAGTGGCTAGGTAGGTTTATTTCCCGCCTATCCCAGGAAGAAAGCAAGGCATCTGGTGGAGACAGCTGAGCAGGGCATGCTAAAGTGTCCAGTCAAAGAAAGACAGTCTTTCTGGCACACCTCATTGCACCTGGATATTATTGGTGTGCAGTTTGTTTGTTTTGTTGAGTATTGAGAATATATATAGTCAGTGACATAACAAATCAATGTATGTTGATTTATTAAAACAAAACAAAAGAAAGAGAGAGAGAGAGAGAGAGAGAGAGAGAGAGAGAGAGAGAGAGAGAGAGAGAGAGAGAGAGAGAGAGAGAGAGAGAGAGAGAGAGAGAGAGAGAGAGAGAGAGAGAGAGAGAGAGAGAGAGAGAGAGAGAGAGAGAGAGAAGAGCATGGATAGGTTCAGGCCAAAATTATTTTAACTTGAAAAAAAAGTATTTATTTGGATGTTAATAAATTCATCTCAAACAAATTATAAAAAGTGTAGAAGACTTAGGTGTATGTGAGTTGCTTTCTTATTAATAACCTATGAAAGTTATATCAACTGATAAATATGTGAAATTAATTTTCTGTGTTTTCTTTCTTTTCAGGACCACAGAGCAAACCAGCCGGCTTGACCCACAGTGTTGTCCGGGATGTGGATTTCCAGCTGGTGCAGTGTACCAGGGGTGATGTGACAAGGGGACTTCTTCGAGAGCTATCAACATAGTATACATCAGAACTCTTAAAATAAGTTGATTTAGTATGCCCACGAATTCGTCAGGGCAAGCCAACTAAAATCAGAGATTTCAAGGATAAAGGCAAAACCAAAAAAAAACTTCTAAAGGACTCTCACAGTAATAATAAAGCACAACTGTATTTACGAGAAACATTGTGCCAAAATCAAGAAAAGGTAAATAGTCAAGTCGAAAAAGAGACTGTTACTGCACATAAATTTTGAAAAATTTGATGATACTAATAGATACACACATTAATCTGTTACGTGATTAAGATATATTACAGTATGAAATAGCGTAAATATGTTAGAGAATTTATCTTTAGTCTAATTTTAGAAAGAAAAAAAAATTGACTTTTTCTGTAAATTAACATGTACTTGCAGTTATGTAAAGTTTTCAGCTTAATTTGCATATTTTTCAATGGATCATATGCTGTATGGATATTGCAAAACATAGCAGTCAAGGTAATGAATCTGTGTGACACATGTGAAACAATTATCTGCATTAAGTCAATTTTGGTGAATGTTTCAATATGTAGGAGATTTTTCTTTTTTTCTGTTAACTGGTTATTTAACTTGTTTGAGAAAAAATCAATATTAGTCTTAATTTGGTGCCATTATGTTGTTCGGTCAATTTTTGTATATCATTTATTTATGCAAATTTTAAATTTTGATTTGCATACTGGTAACAGTCATGGATCTATTGTATGATTAAATAAAATTATAGTATCCAACAGTAGGAAGCAGTGCAATTAATTTGGTGAAATTGTCTTTGCTAGTTCAATTTTGGTGAATTTTTCAATATTTCATATTTTCTTCATATTTCGTGTGTTGGCTAATTATGTAGATTTTCACAGCTAATTTGCATATTATTGTCACTACATTATCTGCTTTATCATTATTTTAGAACATAGCATTGATTCTGATAAAACAGTGTAAGAAACGTGGAGAAGTTGTCTGTGTTCTTTCTAAATTTGGTGGCTCTTTGAATATGTAGGATTTTCTGTCATTTTGGGCATTTTGCGGACATTGTGATTTTTGAAGAATTTTCAGTTTTTGAGGACATATATCTGAAAATGTGTAACAGGCATATACTTAAAAAAATAGGCATGTTATATGGATCATTCTACAAGTACAATTCTAATTTTGGGCTTCTTGCTTGTGTATTTCTTCTTCTGTAGTACCCTGAAAATGGGAAAAATGCTAAAAAATGTGCATAAATCATTCGCAACATTGAAATAAAAGTGATTTTTGTGAGCCTATAACAGTGAAATGTAATCTATTTCAGATTTTTTTTTCATTTATAATAAAACTTGGTTGTATAATGAAGAAAAAGACAGCATTGCTGAACCAAAGGTGTTACCTGTGAAGTATATATGCTGAACTGGGCCCATATATGGAGCGATGTTTTTACATGCGCACTGCGCACATTGACCTATATAATGTATAGATGTCTATGTGCATGTAGAGGGCATAAACGTATTGAAAGAAATAAACACCTGGTAAGGACACGCAGAAGTATTAACTATTAAAACCTTAACGTGCCTCCTCGAAAACGTGTTTTCAGATAGAAAGAAATACGTATAACAGTTCATGGGTATCTCAATATAAGAGAAGATATACGGCACACTTGATGACTCACTTCACATTTTTACTAATGAGGAATTCCATGCATTTTGCATTTGTTGATCACAATTCCATGCAGGACTACTCAGCTTATATTAAGCGTTGTTTTGTGGTTGATAAAGATACGAAGCATTGGGAGTGGGTGCTTAGGCTGTGGGAAGGACTTTCATGTTGCTTCCATATGTCCGTTTGCCTCTCCTTCCTGTCTCACCACCTACGGAGTGTAACGACAGAATGGCCTGAAATTCTGCAAGATGGTGCCTCTCAGACATCAGTGCCAGTATATATAATGTAAGTTAGGGTTCAGAAGGAGTGTTGCAGGACATGATCCCTAACATATATTACACTCAATATGCTGTCTATGCTGTCCTGTTGTTGGCTCATTGAAAAGGCGCCGCTATATCCATGTCTCTGTGTGCCACTGTGGTTTGTCCGATATTGAGTAAACACACAGACACACAGACACAGACACAGACACACACGGGCTCGCGCGCACACATCCATACATACATATATATCGGTCTAATTTTATCCATTTAAGTCTTAGCATCATTTCCTACCATACAAATTTTGACCATTGTGCATGGTTTAGGTGACGTACGCCTTTTAGCCCAGTAGTCACGTTCTTTTAAAGTACACTCATCAAATTTGAGAACTGCCACACATTACCAGTGTGATAGTGGAAGCCACAACCGTCGAACAGAGCAGGATTTTACAATTCAAGATGGTGTCACTACACACTCAGATGTAGCTGATCATGCAATAAACAGTGGTATGATTACGATGCATGTTGTTGCGGGTGCCCTCCATGGGTCTCGTGCATACAAATGTGCAAGAACATGGGTCCACACACATGCTAGTTATACTGCCAGTCTGTATGCTAAAGATGAGTACAGAAGTGTTACATTCTTCATGTTTTTTATATAAAAAACCATTTCAGTCTGCTATTTGTCTAAGCTGGATGCTTTTCCGTGAGAGCCTCCATTAGTGTTAAATTCTACTGTTGTATATTTTCTCCCTAGTTGTAAATGATCGGTGTGCCACCCACTGGGTGCCAGCCTACCATGGCTCCCGCAAGACTTTGAGGAGTCACTGTAGGTGGGCACACAGTTTACCGAGTACTAATGGCACATAGGTATAAAGGTACCACAGGTTTTTATTCAAGATTCTTTATGGTTATGACAGCAAACTTTCATTTACTACTGTCTTGAGTTTTTTTATTTGCTCACTCCTTATGCTAGTTTTGTTCAGTCCTGCTGCTTGCAGCAAAGTGGCAGACTTGGTTGTATACTTAACCATCCCATTCCTCATTTTCGTTATTTTTACGGCTTGTGCCATTACCCAACTGTCAGCGTTACGCAACTCTGACAGACACGTCGCATGCTCAATCATAAGGTCGATTCTACATCTTTTCAACCGAACTGAGAATTCCCATTCTTTGTATTGTATATGTATTTTGTTACTTATTATTAACATGTATCTTTTGCATGTTTATTTGTTGGGGCACTTGATTTGAAAATTTTCAGTATCGCAACGTTTGTTGCTGTGTTCATAGATTGCTGTCGAGAACATCTATTCCATCTAAATCATTTCCTGTATATTCAAATTCTATTTCATGTATTGAATGAAACTATTCAGATGTTTATCTGTTTGTCTACATAATTTTTGGAAACGTGGCATCCTTCTTATTTTCCTCCTGTACAAGCTAATTTTATCTTTCGAAATGAGAGGAAAACCTTCATTTCTGGTTAACATGACATTTATGATCTTGAAGCATATGATTTTATCTATTTTTGACAACCTTAATCACTGTACAGACGTTGGGAAACATCAGATGGTGTCTGTACTGCTTGTACGATCATCAGGCTTACATTGCATATCGTTGTTAAAAGGCAAATGTTACAATCTGTGGCAATGTTCTTACGTATACACTTCATGTTTATTTTCATGCTCATTGAAGTGATTGTCATGTTTACAACCTTCATGTTAAGAATCGCAACGCATAATATTATTCTCTGGTCATTTCTTAACATATTGTCAGCTTTCTAGCGCCATATATTCATATTTTGGTCTTATGCTAATTTAGCAATCACTTCAGGGGAGTGAAGTGTCACACTCCTTTATGATACAGTCAATGTTTGCATATATATATATATATATATATATATATATATATATATATATATATATATATACATACATATATATAATTTTTTTAACAATTGTTTACTATTGTAGTTGATATTCTGTCAACTACTCAGGTCACTTTCCTGGCAGCCTACTTGGCTGTGTGCTATCATATGGCCCTATGCTGCTGCCTGTATTTAACGCAGTTTTGTATGGGTGCTGTCTTTGCATACATGGACATAGGCTTCTGTATTATGGTATTTATCTTGAATGATTTTTTAGTATATATTCATTTCACCAGGCTGTCTATCGGGAAATTTGCTGTTTATGCAGGAGATTAGGGTAAATTGGTTACATATTCTTATTTTACGATTGTTCATCATGCTTGCTCTCATCATCTGTGGTATAAGTACATATTTACTATGATTCACATATGCACTTACGAGAGTCATTAGGGTGCGAGCGCCAGGTCCCATTTTCAAAATGTTACTGTATCACTTGTGCACAGCTGTCCCAGAGCACAAAGATTATCTGTTTTTCTCTTACTTTTAAATCCATTTGTTATACATAATATTCTACGTTCGGCTTGCCGGTACAGTGAAAATGGTTTGTTAACACCATCGGTTCCTTAAGAAATGTGTCCGATAGCTGAATATGCCAGAGAAATGAATAAAAAAAAACTCTTTCCCATGAAAATTTGTGTCATTATATCGAATATGTCGGATATTTGAGTGTCATTATAAAGAGGTTTACCTGTACTTTTAATATCATATTCTGTCCTTAGAATATGCAAAAGCAACTTGCTACTTTAAACGTGTGTATGTATTTCTATTGTATCCAGGAAGAGTTCTAAGAAGGATGTTTACCTACTTATTGTTACGCCCTTTCTGATGTCATTGGTAGGCGACATCCATAAAAAATCCTGGACCTAATGATGATTACCATGGTATAAGTCTATGCCATATTAACATTCGAAACTTGTCACAAGACAATTTAAGGCATATTTGTGCAGATATTGCCCAAAATATTGATATAATAGCTCTAAATTTCTGAGACCTTTCTCTCTGACAATATTCCAGATGACGATCTTACTCTACCCTATTTCCATACTACCATTCGAAGAGACTCAACAAATGAGATGGGAGAGGGTGTAGGTGTGTACGTTTCACATCAACTTTTAGTTACTAGACGTCATGACCTTGAAAGCGCTGACCTTGAATTATTATGGTCTGAAATCAAGTTACATTATAATAAATTCCTATTTGGAGTTATCTACATGCCCTCTGATTCCCCAGTGTTATTCTGGGACAATTTACAGTGCAATCTTGACTATGCAAAAACTGTCAGTACCCATAAGCAGTCCAATCATGACTATGCAAAATCTGTCAGTATCCATAAACATCGTTATAACAGGTGATCTTAATGGTGATTTTACCACAGCACCCGCCAGAAGATTTAAGTATTTCTGTTGAACAAATTTCTTTGTGCCCCATATTCAAGAACCCACTCTTACAACTAGTAAAACATCGTCGATGTATGACTAGTTGTAAGGCCCATGATTTTACCGCATTTTAAAAATACATTTTCCGCCCGCAGTAAACAAAAAATTCCGTGTTTTACCGTAGTGCCAAATTTGTTTGCTTCCGCCTTTTACCGCATCAATTAATACCATAAATAGTAAGCCTAACGGGACAATCAATTGTTAATAGATCTGATTGTGCTACAAAGAATTAAGAAAGAGTATATATTGTTGATAATATGTTTTAAAATTCATGCCCAGGAAGCGGTGCACGTGCACCTATGTGGCGTGTTCTTACAGGAAGGCACATTGCGCATGCCCCTGATCAATTCAGTGACACAACAAAAAAACTTGCTAGCTGTGGTTCAGCGCCTTGAACCCCCTAGAAATTTCGCTGCAGCCTTTGACAATGCACTTAAAAAAATTCAACGTTCAATGGCCCAATCATCAAGCCCGCGATACAGACAAAGCGTGCTGTATCTTCGAGCCACGACGTATGGCTTCATTGCCAAGAGATATTCAGTTATACAAAGCTATATTCCCGCCTTTGCCACACCTTCCCTTAGATTATCAGGGAATGGTCAGTCTACAGATACATGCCGGCAAGTGAGCTACAGTTTGCCAAAACAATCAGAGCCAAGGAATCGGTTGGCGTCACCATGGAGACAGACAATGGCCCCAATGATGGGCAGCTCCAACATGCAAATGACCGCCAACGTATTGCCACGTGGTGGCAAGCTCAGGCAGTGCGCATGCCCATTATGACGGCCTTGCCCTTGAAGTATATCTTTTTTCCATGGTCGTCAGTTTAAGTGCAGTGGAGCTTTAGTGCATATGGGAATTTTTTGGAGACAAGAAACGTAACTTTACAGACTAATGTGAATCCGCCAGAATCTGCTAGCTTTCCGTAATTCCGCATTTCTTGTTCATTTCCGCAAAAACGGCCGCGTTTCCGCCCATGCGGAAAAATCATGGGCCTGCATGATCATCGAGCTGCCTTGATCAAATCATTTCTTACATCCCCAGATATATTCACTAACCTTGTGCATGACCACCAATTGTTAAAAAACACAGTATAACGTCAGCTAATATTTTATTTCGGTAGAACAAGAAACTGCTTACAAACTATATGGATGATACATTTAAATTCTAATGTTAAACTTGTGACAGACGACAGATCCCTTTACCTTGCTTTTGATGTCGCAGCCTATGCAGGTACTGTTTTTTCATCAAGATCTTGCCTCTTTGGACAATGGGTCCAAACAGTGGTTAAGTTCCATTAATGCCTTAAAAAGTGACACTATGCTTGTCTCCTTCAATAGACAAAATTCTTACTTGTTTTCCAAGGACATCAGCTAGAAAATATGCCTGAACACAAACATCTAGGTGTCACCTTGAAATCCTATTTAAAATGGGATGCCCATATTAAAGAAATTGCAGCCAAAGCTTCCAAATAGATAAACATAATGAAGTCTCTTCAGTTTCAGCTTGATCGCGTCACTTTAGAAGTTATTTACTTTTCATTTATTAGTCCCATTTTAAAATAAGGCAGTGTGGTCTGGGAGGGCTGTGCTCAGGCCGACAAAAAGCTTTATAAGGTTTAAAATTGGCTGAGTCCTGCATGGTTACAGGAGCTATGCGAACTACCCCCAGTGTTAAGTTATATGAAGAAACCGGTTGTGGAACTCACTCCAATGGAAACGATCTCGAAACTTTCTATGATGAATAAGATAGTCCAGAAGTTAACCCCTAGTGTTTGTATACTGTTCTCTGCAGTGTTCCAGCACAATCTGACACCAATAGATGTTCTGACTTACCTTTAATTCCAACCAGATCAATGTTGTTTGATTTCTTTTTTTTTGTCTTCTACCGTCAAACTGTGGAATCTTGTTCCACATGAAGTGCAAATTATACCGACTTTGTGCCAGTTCAAAAGGAGAATTTCTAAACCATTGAAATGGTCGTTTAAATATCCCGAACTTCTTAAGGTAGACAAGAGATATCTTTCTATTGTACATTCCAGACTACGCATGGGCCAAAGCCAATTGAATCAACATCTTCTCCAAATACGTGTCAAAGAGTCATCAGTATGTTCGTGTGGTGCTGCTGCCAAAAGCGTATGGCGTTAATTCCCTACTTGCCCTCAATATTTGTTTTTTTTAATGCAAAGATCTTCATACGTCTGTTCATTCAGTTTATGCATCCTTCTGTTTAAATACAACTTTGTTCGGTGATTGTCACTGCAGTCTATGAAGATAATGTTTTTCTATTTTTCCAGGTGCAGGAGTTTACACAAAAAAACCACGTTTCAAAGTTGATTCATTGACATGGTACATATATTTGTAACTTATACAAGCCCGTCTGTCTGTGTTCCGGTCTGATGGAGTCCATGTTCTCGTTGTTTTGCCCGTACGTCACCACACCTGTACTGCTTCTTGCACTCGATGTTTGGCGGCGTATCTGGTGCGCGTTACGTCTGTCCTGTGCTGGTGTGTTCTCTTGCAAGAGGGATTCGTACAGGGCTCTGCCCGTCTTCCCAGTTGTGGTTTTTTTGTTCATATAATATGTTTAAACGAACTTGATGCAATGGAAAGTTTTAAGCTTTTATGGAATTTGGCTTTCAACATTTGTAGCATAAATAATCTATCAGCTGTTAAGTATTCTTCGCACACACACACATACACACACACACACACACACACACACACACACACACACACACTTTATTTGTTGAGAATATAAAAATGTAAGTTTAACACAAGATATCGTAACATGTTGCTAAGTGTTGAATGATTTTTGATGACATTAAGTTTTAGCAAGCATTTGGACATCTAAAGGAATATTAAGAGCAATTTTCTCAATGCTCAAATATACACATTTACACTTACAGTAAATTATATACATATATATATATATATATATATATATATATATATATATATATATATATATATATATATATATATTCATTGACATGGTACCTATATTGGTAACTTATACAAGCCCGTCTGTCTGTGTTCAGGCCCAAGGGTTGACAGCGTTCCAGAACGGTGTGTGTGTCAGCCACACAGACTATATATATATATATATAAATATATATATATATATATATAGTCTGTGTGGCTGTAACCTGCCAGGCTATTTGCAGACTATCAATGAAATTTGTACACCTGATTGCAACAGTATGTACTGGAATCTGGCATTTCTTTGATATGTGTGAAACGACACATCAGAACATGTAAAGTGAGTACATATTGTTTATGTCTATCTATATTTGCATGAATTGTAAGAAAGTTAGTTTACTCACAAGAGTATAATATAGGAACAGGTCCAATGTCAGGTGGCATGCTTTGAAATAAACATTTACGGTAGCGGAGACGATTGAACTGCGCGCTACGGTTTCAGCGACTTTGACTTTGCATACATCAACCATGTTTCATATTTTACCCACAAAACCATACATTTTATTTACTACACAGATATTTACATTTGTCAGAAACAGGTTTCGTATCGATACGACCAGTTTTAAGGATTTCATAAGCCGGTTTACAATAGGGTATCAGCTAGTACATTTTGGCAGCATTTCCTAAAAAAAAATAAACGATGAAAAAGTGTATTGAATATGTAAAATTTAAGTAAAGCCAAACATGCAGGGACTGTATTCTCTGTTTAGAAAAGAGATACATAATTGCAGAATAATCAAATTCTTTGATCATCAATTTTAACATCACAAAAGTCTCGGAAGGACCCATTGAACGGAACAACAAATAATACAGTTTCTAGATAATACAGTTATATTTAAAAAGACGATTACTTGGAGCAGATCGACCAAGTAGCTCATAATTAATGCTGTTTAAAAATTGATTGAAAGGAGAAATCGGTGTTGAAAGATTCGAGGCGCACTGCTGGTTTTTATGACAATACTGATCTCCAACCCGGTTCAGTTTTGTTGTATACTTCGAAGTCATCTCAATCAACATCTATGATGTAGAGTTTCCAAGATGCAATGTTGTTAATTGGCTTAAAAAGCAGTCATTTACCCTAATGACATCAAAGCCAGTCACAGTAACGAGCTTGTAACTATGGTTTCCCACCTGATAGTAACAGTTTCAAAGTGGACTCGAAATCGGATAAGTCACGTGACTCGAAGGAGCGTTCACCTTGACCCTAGCAACATTGTTTGAAAATGGCGCTGCTTGAACAAGATGGGTTTGCAGTTTAGCAGTTTGCTTCAGTGAGATGATTGTTCGAAGGACAGGTGTTGCTCACTTATATCTCCTCTACTTGGATCAAAGAGCGACATGTCTATATTAACGGAACGGACGGGGCTTTGAACATTCTGTGATTACTGGTGATCATACCAAAAAAAGGATGCAAATTCGCATACCACGATAAGGGAAGAAAAACCAAACAAACAAATAAAAAAAACACCCCCCCCAAAAAAACCAAAACAAAACAAAACAAAAAACAAAACAAAACAAAAAAAGCCCCCCCCCCCCCCCATGGATGGCCATGTGCAAAAATAGGAAAAAGTTGACGAACAGGCATACAGTAATTCTAATTCTTTAATACGTTTTTAGGTGTCCGCAGAAGTGTACAGGTGTAATTTTGAAGCAATTGGCCAAGTATTTCAAGAGAATAAGATTTTAAAAATATATTTGCGAGCCCCCTTCCCCGATAAAATTTCATCAGAAATCCCTAGTTAGTTATGCAAGTTATATGTGCAACAAGTTTGAAGAAGATACAGCCAACCCATCGGGAAAAGTGAACGATATCAATTGTGCACAATGTATGATGGGCAGCCGACTGACAGACAAAACCCCACCACATAACCTTATCACAAACACAAACAGTTTCAGTTTAATATTGTTAACAATCCTCATATGGATAGTAATATTCCTATTGGGCATGCTTATGACGTCTTTCTGTCACGGTTGATTGCATTTGCAAGAGTATGCACTGATTTTGACAATTTCGAATTCCGCCATTCTTTTATTTGATAACTGGTGAAGCAGGGATATTCAAAAATGAAGTTGAATTTTTTTGTTGTTGAAAATTTGTAGAAAAAAAAGTCCTTATTGCGGAAATATAAGGCAGATTTGTAAGGTTATATAAAGGAGGTTGTGCGCGAGTATTAAGTGTACTCAGCAATAATGGTATATGTATGGAGCAAGATATCTCTGTTAAAGTTGAAAGTTGCACGCATCAAATCGATTAAAGCTAATACTGACTTTTAGTTAGTACCTCTCTGTAGTTAGCACAGAGATGTTTACCTCCATACTATATTTATGTCTTGTGTATGTCTATATTCGACATGGCTTGTTGGATGGATGGCAATTTTGATCATGGTTGATTACACAGAATTTGGTTTCAGGATAACATTTCCGATGTACTCGTTTCAAATGATTATATTCTACATGCTTACAAAATGGACACAGTCACTAGGCTCGTAGTGCTTCAACAATATCGATTATAAATTGATTAAAAATGTCAGATACACGGTGATGTATTTGACATTTTTGATCACCTTTTTTTCGGCATGACAACTTCGAATTCCGCCATACAATTTTATCTGATAAACTGGTAAAACAAGGATGTAAAAAAATTGAGTTTAAAAATCATTGTTGAAATTTGTGGAAAAAATGAGTCCTTGTTATGCAAATTGATGCGAAGCCAGTATTGATCGTACTCATCAATTTGATGGTATATGCATGGTGCAAGGTACCTCTTAAAGTTGGGAGTTGCATGCATCAAATCGATTTAAAGTACTACTGACTGTAAGTTAGTACCTGTCTTAATTTAGGAAAAAGATGTTTACTCCAAGCTATATTTATGTCTGGTGTATGTCTATCTTGGTCTAAATGGATTGCGACATGGCTTGTTTGATGGCTGGCAATTTTGATCATGGATGAATATTGATTGCATGGAATTTGTTTCTGTCTCTTTGACATCATTGAAAACTGTTGTGGGTTTCCATTTTTCATGCCAGTCATTATTGATTTGTGGATATTGTATGTGAAGAGTTTGATGGCAGATACATGGCTTCATGAATGTTCAGAAGTTGTATATAATTGTTCATGTTCATGTTTATTCGTCATATTTGGATGTAGCAACATTGGACCGAATTGGGATATTGAACTTGATAAGTAATGGTCACTGATTGTTAGGTGACTGTCAAGCCCCCTGAAGTAATTAAAATCAAGCTACGATAATGGTATTAACAGCTGTCTATACAAAGTCAGTAATAGCCTCTTCCATTAAGTGGGCATGCTCCTGGACAGGTATCTATCAGAGTTGTCAATCCTGTTTTGTTCCAGTGATAATTTTCATATTTATAGTTTCAAAAATCGAATTAGGTAAATGACTAAAATAAAAAAAAGTAAATAAGTAAACAAAATAAAATAAAATGAAATAAAATAAATAAGTAAATAAATAAATTAAAAATAAATAAATAAATAAACGAACATACGAACGAACGAACAAACAAACAAACAAACAAACAAACAAATAAATACATAAATAAATGAAGAAAGAAACAAATAAAGAAATAAATGAATTACATCTTGTGTGAAGTTGCTCAGTTCGTTCTTGCAATCACTACACTTCGATTTGTTCCACAGGTAGTAAAGGAAATCTGGTCTACTTGTTATGAAATTTGATGTGATTTCTGTTCCTGAGTTTCTTCAAAGCCACTTCTGGGACTTCTTCAAACTTGGTAATTTTTCAAAGAATTAAAGATGTGCTATTTTTGAAGTGTCAGTGGTATTTTGTGGTGTTTGATACAGTCAACCTCTATTTGATATTTTGTACAACTTTCCTATGTCGAAGAGGATCCACTCTTAGGTACCTAAACATTATGCATTTTCTGCTAATATTCTATTTCTTTGTCCTTGGGGTGGTTGGTCCTAATTTGAACTTATGTTAGGGATGTGTTTAAGCATAGACATTAATAAAATTGTGAGTATACGTGAGTTTCCTCCTGTGTCAATATATCAGGCAAACACGTTATAACGTCACCCTGGGTGCCCAGTCAACCATTTCTGTATTTGTCGGCAAGGTTCAGAGCTTATAGTGTTGAACTTTAGATTCACTGGCAAGCAAATGGTATCAAAGGTCAAGGGTTCGAATCCCATGGTACTATGAGGAACATTATGGTGCTTTACTTGTAAAGGATAAAAAATTGTAAGGCTATGGAAATTACCCAATCTATTAATATACAAGTCATTCGGGCTTTAACATCTCCCTGAGTCCTTGGTCAACATTTTATGTGGTTCTTCCAATGATTCTGTGGTCAGAGGGTTGCAATTGACGTTTTAACTTGGTAATGGTCGCAAAGCTCAAGGGTTTGAATTCCACAGCAGGCTGACAAAATGATGTTATTTGTAATTAATTGATAATATTCTATTGGTCCCTTTGTGCTGTGAGCCATTGATCCAATGAAGAGACATTTTACATTGTTCTCTATTTCAAAAAGAATAAGAATTGTGTCATTAGCGTACTGGGATATTTTATGTGCCATGAAATCAATCACAATACCGTGCATATTAGCATTTTTTAAAACAGCTTTCACTAAAAATTCTTGCGCAGAATAACAATATATGACGGCAAGGGAGAGCCTTGATGAACGAAACACCTTTTGCAAAATTGATAGTCCTTTATGACCAATCATATGATTGATGTAGCTTTCAGTATCTGTATGAAAAGGGTTGACCAATTTTTGTACTGAGGGTCCAAGATTAAAGAAGTCTAACATCTGTTGCGAAAAATCTATCCAAGACGTTCAAATGTTTTTTTCATTGTCAACAAGTGGAAAGAAGTCAGGAGTGTCTTCCTCCTCAGTGTTTAAATTATATTCAGATAGATAGATGGATAGATAAATTTAATTTTTCTCGAACATTAGTCCATCAAGGACTAGTATTATCGATGTGGAATAAGAGGTAAAATACATGTATAAAATGTAAACCTTGACACATGAGACTAAAATATACACAATACACATCAGCATACTTCCGCTTGACCATGGCCAATGCCTCACTCATGGTGGAATGCGTATACTGTGTAGGTCTTCATTCGACGACAACAAGAGGTTTTACGCCGATGGTTACCAAAAAGGTATATGAGTTTCATGAAAGAAGTAAACAATACTGATGAGAAAGATATTGAATAGTGCTGGCCCAAGGACATAACCCTGTGGAGCGTCCTTCAATACTTCTCTCCGCGTACTTTTGGCATTGCCTCTTTTGACTCTTTGGAATCTACCTCGCAGGTAACTGCAAAATAGAATGACTGATTGTTTTGACATGCCATATGCTAAGAGTTGGCCACAATGAGATCATGGGGTAGGCTGTCTAAAGCTTTAGACAGATCCATCGCAAAAGATCCGACAGCCTTACCTGTGTCCAAAGCACTGCGCCAAAGCTACATAAGCATCAAAAGAGTATGTTGACAGATGTTATTTTTCACCAATGCAATGACTTTGAGAAAGCTACCCCGATTTTCATAAAGTTTTTGTACCTGCATGTTAGTGCGCCAGTTTATAATGTGAGAGAGTCTGGAAAATAATATGATGATCAATAAGGGTACAAGTTAGTATGCTTCTTTCACAGCTACTGGTGTAATTGCATGTACACTGTTGTCTTGAAAATATTTGACTGATTCTTTTGGTAATTAATAGGGATAGAGGGCCAATCCTCCATATTTGGTGGTATTTTTAACCTCATGGTATCGCTTACTCTTGCGTTGTATACCGTGATTGCGACTATTTTCAGATGCTGGTGGACGTGGTTTTGTTTTTCCACGTCAAGTCGGCGAAAGACTAGGGGAAAAAATGTAAGTTTACCTGTCAGTCTTTATTTCCAATATAATGTATAGAAACAGAAAACATGACAAAGCACAATCTTTTATTAAATGTAACTTTCATGATATTCTCGACTTACCGGCATCTGAGCACCTACTATCAAAATGATCCAGTGTTGACATGTATTCTGCAAAATGGGGTAAAAAATAAAGCCCTGTGACTGAAGTTGATTCGAGGGGAACTGGTTGCTATTTTGTGTACATCATTCATTCCAACCGAGGTGATACAATAAACGTAAAACAAATGTTGAATATACAAATCTAATTGATATCCAAGTTAAAGCTATGGTATATTATGAAATTCCCTTATTATAAATTATGGTTTATTTCAAAAGACGATGCTCATGAAATATACTGCTTGAAAAATAATCGCAAAAGTAAGCAACACAGATTGGAACAGACCTGCTGTTAATCTCAAAAGAGACTTTTCAATAAGCTGCATTTGCCCATGCATATTGGACACTAAACACAATGTGGTTCAACTTTTCATTGGTATGCTATATATTGTCCATATAAATGTATTAGTCATATGAATTTTAAGATTGAGTTTTACCTGTGTGAGGTCTCTGTCAGCATATCTAGCATTTTCTGTGGGGGTACACAGAAATGGACTCTCTGTATTTCAGTGAGGGGACGATGAGTATAGAAAGTTTGCACGTTATAGGGTCAAACTGAAGCTTCTAGCTTCCCTTTTAGCTGTAGGAAATGTCTAGCATTACATCCGAGATGGGCACATTTAAAAATAAATTCATTGCTTTTCCACAAGCCAATATGCCACACAAAACTATCGCCTGTGAATATGTCAAAAGGGCTACAGTTGCACAAGATGATCACAACAGGACTAAATCAGTCCTTCAATGCATTTCTCACATTTCGTAATATTAATAATAATGCAATAATGCTGCAATAATGTAGATAATACTGCAACATGTTATTATCTGTGGTCCGTAGTGCAATTAACACATTATTGTTTGTAGATAGCATCCTGCCAAGGATGCTTCAGTCTTCCATTAAGAAATTGATTTATATATGATACTTTAAACTAACATCCATGATTAAATAGCATGAGTTTTGCTTTTGTTTTTTTTGTTTGTTTGTTTGGGATTGATGTACTTTGCATGATGATATTTACACAATGAAACCTAATACAGGTAAGGTATTTTTCTATTTCAGTGACTTGTACATACTACATCATTCATTGTTCATATAAGATTGTACCCAGCCCTTTTGGGCTTATAAGTCACTATTTGGACATTGTACTCTGATGAAACTATCATGCCCATGCCTGCTGCACTCACAAAACCAAGAAGAGAATGAGAGAAAAACAAACAAACAAGAAAAAAAAATTCAACCCCGCAAACATTTGCTCGTGGGCAGACAGAGGACCACATTTGGGATTCATGACCCACCAGTGAACCCTCAGCTGAACACCGTCAAACGCTTGCAGGGCTAAACCGTAGAGTAAAGTTTGCAATGCCCCTCCACCCAAGCATGAAACAAAAACTTAGATATAGCTTTTCCGTCAACATTCTTGAATAAAAAACAATTTTCTCTTCATTGGTCATCTCCAAAAATGCTTCATCCAATTTCATTACTCTTCTAAATAATTGTTGTCTTAAATCAAAATAGAACGGACACTCACATAGAAAATGGATGTCATCTTCAATTACTTCATTAGTGCAAAAGCTACATACTCGTCTCTCTAGTGGGACCCCGTTGAAACGACCAGTCACTACTCTTAATGGCAATATACCTACTCTGAATTGAGCATACATTCAGGGCTCGTGCTTGTGTAAAAACGAGGTAATATATGCTTCGGGCTCAAAAGCAGTTTTGATCTTAGCGTAATTCCGTAACTTTGGCTTTGACTGCACACTAGTTTTCCATTCATGATATTGCTTTTCCACAAATTTGTCACGAGCATAATCTAAACTACATAACGCCAGGTTATCAAATATATGAGAAGAATCAATTTTTTTTCAAAAACATTCTTAATAGCATTTGACCAGCCCATTTCCAAGTTTAAATCCCACATAAAAACTTGCTTTGCTAGCCTCGTTTCATCCATAAAAAATGGTTCCATGCCTTTATTAAACCTAAGTAATGTCTGCAACGCGGCAGAAGCCAGCCTACGTCTTCCTGCATACCCGAAATAGGTGCCTTTGCGTGAACACCCAGGAAATATCTCATAGCTCTATTCTATACTTTATCAGCTCAAGTAAATTTTCCAGCTCCCCAAATCCCAGAAAAATTGTCAGATATAGGCACAACACCACTTTTATATAATTGAGCGAATCTTTCATACCCAGCATCCTTTAGTGATTTAAATCTAGCAATGACTCCTCCCAGAGCACTCCCTGCCGCATTAGATAGTGTGTTCACTCCTTCCTTAAAATCTAGATGGGAATCAATATTAAAATTCTAAATACTTGTATTTCAATAATTTGAAGTTCATTATCATGTGAAAAGAAACGACGGCCAGTACAATTTCTACCCTTCTTCCTAAAGGGAATAACATTGGTTATACCTAGGTTAATTTTCATTCTCCACTTACAGCAACATTCATATAGACAATTCAGCATAGTCTGAAGGTCAATTTCAGATTCAGCTATCAATGTTAAATTGTCGTCATACAATAGTAAAGATATTTCGTAATTATCGAACTTTACACCACAGTGCAAACTATTAATTTTGCTGGCCAAATCGTTAATAAAAATATATTATAATGTAGGGGATAAAGAATCACCCTGTCTTACCCCTGTGGTTGTTTTAAACCATGCGGTCAAATTTCATTTAATCTAATAGATGCAACTCTATCAGTATAGAGTGATTTTACAGGTATGTAAAACTTTCCATCAACATTATACATAAACATTTTGTATGCAAGCAAATCTCTATTGATCCAGTCATAAGCTTTTTCGAAGTTGACAAATGTAACAAAAATAGAATCCCCATTTGCAATTCTATTGTGAATGATTGAAGTTAAAGGTAAAAGCGTGTTCAAAACAGGACCATCCAGCTCTGAAACTATTTTGCTCGTCGGCTTACAGGGCCCAAAACAAAACAAAACAAAACAAAAAATAAATAAAAAAAAGCAAAAAAACTTATAAGATGCACTACACCGAGGCTCTGTTTCGTGCTCATCAAATAACATAACAACTGTCAACAACAACAACAACATAAGTTTAAGTATAGTATTATCATATTATACTTGAGTTTTATCCTCTAGAGTCACTTCCTAGTCATCATTACCCGATTCTGCAGCTCAAACTTTATACTCTCCATGTAGTTATCTGTGCCAATTTTATACTTGCTCTTGCAGATCTGTGTCAAAAATAGTTCAGGGCTATCCACTACCATACCCAGCTTTCTACTCACGTACATTCAAGGCACCAAATAGCCCTGGCTTTCCTCAGGATACATTTCTCAATATGGAGGGTTGGTTTAAGGTAGGTATATGTATCATTAACTAGTACGCAGGGTTTAATTGATTTAAAGAACGTATGTTTCCTTTGTAGGTTATCAATAACTGAATGGAAATTGCAGACAGCTCAAATTTTATCAGAGGAAATGAAAGGGATTGAATATACATGCATTGAAATGTACATGATGTATGAGAGGCTGTTAATTAGTAGCCACTAAGTCAGAAAATGTTTATTAAGTACAGTAAAATGAAAATTTCAGAGTTCTTTTGTGCATTTATATCAGGTCAGGATGAAACATTTTCAACTTTAGGATGATGTGGTTGTTGTTGTCTATCCTTGAGGCGATTTGAATTAAAACTTGTCAAGGTTGTATTTTGACGAAAGAAGACACAGGGTAGTCTATGTTACACCAGGGGGAGCTGAAAGGTTTCGAATGACTGGCTATTTATAAACATGCATGGTGTGGTCTCACTACATGATAAATTGAAGCCATTTGAACTACATGTATCTGGCAGGTCGTCGATGTTATGTATAAATCTATTGTGTGGTTTATGCATTGAAGTCAGACCAACTACGTGAGATATCCATGAACTGGGAAGTGGTGTTTATCTGCACAATGCTGATTCACTTTAAATCTGTGATGGCAAATATGTACTTGAGGTCAGTTGCTAATGGATAGTTGATGACCCGCTTAAGCTGCATAAAGACTCCACACTCTATCCTTGCGTTTCGTTGAGCACAGAAACAATCCATTACGAAAAGATAGTGTTAATTTGCAGCAGACAAGAAAGCTTATGCCTGGTGGTGCAGCCGCACCAGATAGTTTGACTTACTCATCTCATTTGTTTTCTGCACTTGCCACATTACTACTTTTCAGGGTGAGGCTTTCATGAATGGCTTCAACCTTTGGCGCTACTGGCCAAAGAAGAGGCCACAGGTGACTCTGTTTGTGCCAGCTTGTGCACTGAAGCCCTACCCGGCAGACAATACTCTGACCATGCTAGAATTCCAGTGGTCTCCATGCAGTGGGGGCAAGACTGACTGCTGTGTACACCTGACCACCCAGTACATCATCAATGCTACTGCACCCAATGACGACACACAGCCACAGCAAACTAATGATGCGTGGGAAAGTCATCATCTTCATTTGCCATAGGAAGACAAAGCAGGTTCTACAGAGGTAGGCATAGAATTTCCTCATCTGAATTCAACACTATCTCTTCCCGTGTCTGCATAAATATGTATACATTTTTCTCTAATCAGAATCCTGAACTTACTGGATGATCCCATTCATAGAGTGGCCTGCTGGGAATAATAGTCAGTATGTTATCAGTTGCTCAGCCAGTGAAGTTGCAGCTGCCATTAGGGAGCCAGAGCACGACTTGCCATGCAATGGAAAACAAACCATACCAAAAACCACACTTCAGACTAGCTGCGTTAATGATTGAATGAAGGGTTCTCCTGACTTTTGGATAAATTGTATATTTGCTTGCAAAGGGCCTTCACCCAATTGGAGAAAAGGACTGAAGGTCATTGCCAGAGATGCCTATAACCTGGAATTTCCGCGACAACCCAGTGTCTTACGTCTAAGAGGAAAGTCTGCCATAACAAGTCAATTACCCTGGAACATTAGAGATTATACATACTACCGATTTGGGAGTCACTGCAATTGCATCCATGGACCTGGGATTACCTTCGACCAGTCTAATCCTGGGTCCGTGGATGCCCCTACAATGACTATTGCATGGGTAGCAAAACTACAGTTGAATATACAATTCATGATGAATTGTGAGGCAAATGTTGACCACCAGCTGTCACGGAAGAAGGTAACCTGATGTCACCCTGTTAAGGTGACCAAAAGTTGTTGAATATAGCTTTAAACTAGTGCTTTTGCATTGATGACAGACATTTTTTACATGAATATATTAAACTACCAGTTACAGCTGACATAGACTGCATGTGTACATGTATGCATTCAAAATATCTCTTCTATCTGATATACACTATATGTGTACATGTGTAGAGTAAATGTAGTGTTTCAGCATACATACACTGTATACATGTCTATATTTTACATTGTATTTCAGCTGACATACATACTATACTTGTATATTTTAGAGCACTTCTCTCAAGATACATACATTGTATACATGTAGGACATGTAGCTACTACTTTCTGTATACATATACTGTATATATTTTTGACATAAAAACAGCTGATGGATTTACATGTACTTGTATATTTTTGATACAGACAGGAGCTTACCTTTTTTTAGCCAAACTGACAAGATATTAAATCTCCAGGTATAAAATACATGTAGAGTGGAACATGAATATCATTATCACTGGTATTATCTGCCCATCTGGCTTCCTGGGCTGTTAAATTTTGCTCTCTCCTTGGTTTGGATAATCATCACTGTTCCCTGCAAAGAAGCTACAGATGCTGGAATGTTTGGCTGACCAGACAACCACTGATATGGTCCCAGGGTACATGTAGCTTCTTTATGGTTCCAGTGTACATGAAGCCTCTTTATGGTCCCAGTGTACATGTAACCTCTTTATGGTCCCAGTGTACATGTAACCTCTTTATGGTTCTAGTGTACATGTAGCCTCTTTATGGTCCGAGTGTACATGTAGCCTCTTTATGGTTCCAGTGTACATGTAGTCTCCTTATGGTTGTAGTGTACATGTAGCCTCTTTATGGTTGTAATGTACATGTGTCCTGCTTATGGTTGTAGTGTATGTGTCGCGTCTCTTTATGGTCCCTGTGTACATGTGTCCTACTTATGATCCTAGTGTACATGTAAGCTCTTTATCGTTGCAGTGTACACGTAACCTCTTTATGGTTGCACTGTCCATCTAGCCTCTTTATAGTTGCAGTGTACATGTAGCCTCTGAATGGTTGCAGTGTATATGTAGCCTCTTTATGGTACCAGTGTACATGTAGCCTCTTTATGGTCCCAGTGTACATGAAGACTCTTTATAGATGGTGCAATGGAATTATAGAGGGAACCCATTAAAATACAAGCATCTGGGGCAGGAAGATGCAGGACAGATCCCACACTTGTACAGGAGGTCCTCTTTCAGTTCAAGAGACCACCCATTGGGAGGTCCACACGTGGTCGGACAAAGTAATGCACTCCTCATGGAGGTCAAATAACATGGTAAAGATATAGCACAATGAAAGTACCAGATGGATGTGGTTGAAACACAGGTAGTCTATCATTGGAGTGGTCTCTCCAAAGATAGACTGCTGTACAAGTACCCCTGTAAAAGGGTCATGATGTATGGTAAAAATAAACTGGGACCTGTCCAACCACAGATCACATTCTTCAAATTTCATTTTTCATCTTTTCAGTTGCCAAACTTCATTTAAGGTCCTGCCGGACAAGAGCCCTTCCCTGGTCAGAAGTGGGCTGACTCAGCTGATTCATTTGTGGTGGGTTGGGAGCTTGGCATGCAATCTTCACCAAGGAAAGTTGCTGACCTGAGGTTTTTTTATAGGTCTGGTCAACAGTTCTCATTCAAAATAATGATGTCTTAAAATCAAGCCTTTGTAGACATTGGGTAAACAACTGCATATATGTCAAATTTTGCATCAGGACCATATTCTTATAGTCATTTTGTAACATGGAATTTATGTGAATTGAAACGTTTGAAAAAAAAAGTAATTAATTTTTTTTTTGTATGAGAAGACAATTTTTGTCGAAATACAAGTGGTTTTGAAAAATAATCGAGATTTTATACAAAAAGCACGTGAATTTGAAAGAAAATCAATTTCTCTTTGACTAAATATGTTGGAAGCTGAAATGTTTGAAACATGACAGTGATTCAGCAAATATTATTGACGGATGATTATATTGAGGCCTAATGTTTCCTATTTTGATTTTAATGTATGTCCAGGTGGAAGCCTGTTACAGCTTGCTAATAACAACCCCTAGATATATAAAGAATTTGCCAAGCATCCTCCAATTGAAAAAAATGTATGTTAAATATAAAATACTGTGAAAAGTTACACATTAAAACCCTGTTTTATTTCTTGCTTGATACTGAACATAGAAATAGCTGGTTCTTTGGGACATAAAAGATGGTTACTGTTGCTGCTTTCATCCCGAAGTTCAAATACCATATTCTTCCCATAGAGCACCTATGGTCAAATAAACACCCCTTTCTGCACTGAGTCCAGAAAAGCGAAAAGACGAAAATTCCACGTTTTATTATATCTGTGGTTGTACTTTTATGTGTGTGTGTGTGCGTATACCATTGCTTTATTTTGAGTGAATGCCTTAATATCTCAATCAGGATGAACATTTCTGACAGTAGGGAACCAGTTGGAAACAAAATTGAAATGATTGGAAATGTGTAGGTTATTGATGGCCGCAGGGATATACATGTACATTTGTGATATTCTCAGGTTAAATTACTGCAGAACGGATTTGGCTTGCAGTATAAAAGTGCTTTTGTTTAACCCTTTCCCCTTTGAATTGACATTCGAGTCAACAACTTTCTTTGGCATGAGTTGAAATAAACTCATGCCAAAGAATGCTTATAAATAACTGAACTTTTAGGCATTCATGTACTATTGTCTTAAAATTTGGTTATTTGAAGTATTTTCCAGCACACACATCAAATTTTGAATGATTTCATGATGTATGTACAGATCTTGTGTTGATTTTGCAGAGTCATAAGTGCCTTTACTTCTATTACTTTACAGCTGACTGCAGACTGCATGTTAGAAACATGGACACATACACAACACACACCCTCACACGCACACACACACATTAGTTCACTGAGACACACATAAGTACACTAATACACATACAAGTACACATACAAGTATTGTGTATTTCAATGTTGTATTTGTCCGCTACATATCAGAGCATATCCCAGAAAAGTATCAAATACAGCATTTCAGGTGCATTGTTATGCATGGTGGCGCCACCTCTTCTTGTTGGAAGACATTTTTAACCAATGCATCAAGCATGTTTTGTTTATATCCTAGGTGTCTGCATCCATAACAGGTGGATACCAGAAGTTAAGTTACCCATAGTACCACTTATAGGCATCATGTTCAAATTGATTTATAGGCCCTTTAGGCTTGCCTGCTTAACTGACATTACTGGGCTCTTGAATTTGTAGGTCTCTGTGGGTGACCATGTCTTCACGCTCCATAGAAACTGCAGGAACTTGACTCTTTCAGTGCCACATTTTGGACTGAGTCAACAGCTTTTATGGTTGCACTTGGGGGTGCATTGCACCCAAAGTGCACTGAGAAATGCTGTTGACCTAACCAGTTATATTGTACATAACTGCTGGCATGCAGATGCTTGGACGAAATATCGATCTTTTTACAAGAATGATGAATCTTGCATCCTTATTATAATTCAGGGCAGTTCCTTTTATGTAGTTTGCACTGAAAGAGATAAATGTCTGCCTAAGCAGTCAAAACCCCAAGCAGTTTACATCAATATTATTTCGATGGGATGAAGAAATGGGCTGCAGTAGTGGCTGCATGTACACATTTCAACAAAATGTGCCAATACTGTGATAGGAATCAAAACACTGTGACAAATGCATCAGATAGAGTATCTACATAACACTTTTTGTGAACATTTCCAAGTTTTAGAATGTACATTTTATTCTATCATTAATCCCAAGCCGTGTCTTAAAATGAGAAAGTATTTGTGACATATCCACAAAGCAGGATAGAACAAACTCTTTTTTTGATATGCTCTGTCATCTAGTGGCCTCTGTCAGCACAGATGACTGGTTTTTCATGAGTTCAAGTCAGACTTCTTCAGAAATGCTGATGTGCGAGAAGCACAATTCACTATTTATTGGATTAAGTACAATGAACTGGGCTATGTCCAGTGTGCCATTTGTGTACAGCTACCTGCACTGTACCTTTTAATAATGGGGATTTGGTACAGTTCATATGTGCATTTCCCATGTTTGGCTGGGTGGTTTCTGCCAAAGGTTGCTAGTTCATGACCCAGCCATTCTATAGTCACAAAATGTATATATTTTTGGCGCTCCTTTGATGGTGGTGGACTTATTTACATACAGTCCCCGGTCTGGGACAACTCCAAACACAGTACAGTTACTGTACTGTATTTAATGAAAGGAACTGGGCCATGTGGATTATGGCATTCATGCATATCTAACTATGTTGAACCATTCTTTTTATGAATGGGGATTTGGTACAGTTCATATGGTCATATGTATCTTTCCCATTTTCAGTTAGGTGGTTGGTGCCAACAGTTGCTGGTTTGAGACCCGGCCATCTGGGTCACAAAACAAAAATAACTATGTCAACTTTTACCTTAAATTCTACCTTCTGGATATTGTCTTGATAATGCAGCCTATAGGTGTAATCTATTTAAATTACAAAAATGTAAATTTGTAAAATGCCAAACATGTTGTGAGTAAACTTAAAGTTACAGCTGCAGAAGTGGGTAGGATGTCATTGTGAAACCAGCAAAGGCTTAAAAAGTGTGTTCACATTTGGTCGTATGGGTATACTGGTAAAAATGTACCTGCAACTAGAATCGTTGTCTTGACCTGGTTAACACAGATTATTGTTAAACTACGGATGGAAATATTTGTGCAATATACTGTAGAGTTTTGAAATAATCACAGATTGTTGCCGAAGTGTTGGTGGAAATATGTGTGTAATATACTGTAAAGTTCTGAAATTATCATTGCTCAAGCATGTACTGCTTGTAATGAGAACCTCAGAAACATGATTCTGGATGTCTCATTTGGACAGGGAGCAGGCAGTGCAAGAATACAAGTAAGACTGGAATAAGTGTAATATGGGTAAAGTGCTTTTGTTATGCATGAAAATCATGTTGAATCCACATATACTGTAAAGGATAGAGAAAATTTCCTGTTGAATCAGCACATGCTGCACAACGCAATTGAATGTTATGCTGAGTCACAGATTCTGAGAAACACATCTGTAGACCTTATTGTCTTGAATCAAGAGATGTCGAAAAGTGCATTTGTATTATCCTGTTGAATCACCAGATACTGTAAAAGACACAGCCATCATCCATGGGATTCAAAAGATATGGCAAACCAATCGACATTGTCCAGTTGAATCGCCAGATACTGTAAAACACACATATGTTTATCATGTGGTATGAACAGATATTGTAAAACAAATTGACATTATACTTTTCAGTGAGCAGATACTGTAAAACAGGTGTTGTCCGGTTGAATGAAGGAATAGAGAAGCTAAGCTTTAAATGTGATGTTGATGTCGATATCAGCTGCAACTATACTGCAATGAATAAATCTGCTTGTAGAATGACAGTGGGAATAGTTTTTCTTTTCCTTGAGGGTCTTCGTGCTCATCTGTCTACACGCATTTTTTTCTATTGAAATATTGCCGCCAGTAGGATCATGATGATCATGTGCTGTGTTGACTGGAATATGCTGCTTCTGCAAGAGCAGCCTATAAATCTCTACTCATATGAAGACTTAAGACTCAAGTCATATTTATTCAACAAATTGACAAAGTAACAATGGCCTGTTTAAGACAGCTTACACATATTCATAGTTTACGTAATTAAGAAATCAACACACAGAAACTATTTGCAATCCATTGTCAGAATTACTCCAACTGCGGATTGTGATCTGCTTTTGCTCAAATTACCTGACAGAAATAATTTTGATAATATAATAAGACACCTGGTTTTGACATGACATAGATATCGAAGAAATTGCCATGACAGTAAGGAAAAAACAAAAAATGTGTGCGTGAGAATTGAGGTTAAAAAGTTATGGTGTATCGCCAATTAACCAAGATTCTTATTTCCAAAGTCCAGAAAAATTTAGAATCAATATCACCTGATTACAGAAGACTAGTTTCGATCACATATAGAGTAGTTTGTTTCAGCACATTTCTCAGAATATTGATGGATAAATTGGAATTTAAGTATCTAGAAAAACCAAAGCAGAAATGTGGGTGATGTTTTTCAAGTACAAGTTTATTCCAGGGTGTTTAATTAATGCAGAGATGTAAAATTGAGCTACATTTTCGGCAGCACTTCTTTGGGGAAGACGGGCATGAGGTGTATTTTATTTATAGTACTATGCTGGTGAGTAGCGGGTGGCACCAAAAATATTGTCAAAATGGACAAATAATTGCATCAGAGACCCTTGATAATCAAATTTTAAAGCTTTTATACGCAATAAGTCTTGCTTATTGAATATATTAGACTCTTAAATAACGGCTTGATGTGTGCTTTGGAAGTCATGTGTTTTCTTTGTGAATTTGGTCATCCTCTCACAAGAGTGACCCCAGGCTAATGGAGAACTGTTTACCTGGGACATAAATAGAGAATTATATAGAAACCGTAAAGATTGTGAGGGCAGAAAACTATGAACTCCAGTGAGGGTACCACTTACCGTTGAAAAGTTTACTAACCATTTTATACATGTGTGGTGTCCATGATAAATTGTTAAATTGTAGGACATGAAGTTAATGAATATACTGTTTTGACTGGGAGATTATTAATTTGAAGATTCTAGTATAATTGTAATTTTTTTATGGAAACGAAAAAAATCATGTAATTGGTTCTGGTAATGTTAAAGGACAGTTTGTTACAGGTTAGGCATTTATAAACTCTTTCAAGTTCAGCATTGAAAGTTTCTGATATACTTTTTGGTGCATTTCTGTCTAAGAAAATCTCCGCCAGCAGAATCGACGTAGCCCATGGTGTGAGGAGAAAATAAAAATCTTATGAAAAAATGTGATAATTTGCTTGAGAGAGGTGTCACAAAAATATTCACCCCCTACACATGCCTAAGTACAAATGCACTAGAATTTGGAGCTGGCACATACTACATGCCGTGGTACAGGGCTATTTTGAACATATTGCAAGTGTAGTTAAAAATAAACCTGAAAAATTTTGGGAAGACATTTGAAGCATTTTTCCCTCATTATTCATTCATGTATCTTAGCAACTTGTGGTAACAGTGTGAACAATTTTAATGATTCGTTTTGTAGTGTTAGCTGTTGACCACAGTTTGCCTAGACCTCTAAATCTGGGTGTAATGCTCATTAAATTGAGTTGAGTTTGAATCAATTGATTCTGAAAACTGAACAGTCCCATGGTGTCATGTCTCAGTTCTTAAGGAACTGATGGTGACTTCCAGTGGGCATGCTCCCCATATCATCCTTCCTCTTTGGACGCCATTACTGGCTTGCCTTTTCTAGTTGAAGCTCTGTGAAGTTTTGTTTAATCATTGCAATAGTGCTTTATGCATTTCCAAATCTGCAGAAAATCTGTTCTCAGTGGTCCAGGGATCTGGTTGTTTTGCTTGAAACCTAAATTTTCAAGGTGGCATCTCAGCAAACATTGCAGAGAGAGAGAGAGAGGGAAAGCAATGAACAACAGGGCATTGCCTCCTTTCGGAGTCCGGCAATGGGTGTTGATCCAGTGACTACTCTGCAGCATCCATCTCCTTGTTGGATCGTGGGCAGAATACGAGTCTTGGAACCAATACATGGAAACTTGGAATGACCATCCACACTGCTATGGATGTCGCCGGCAGTTCGGTCAAGTTTGCTCTCTTCAGCGAATTTACTTGCAAATACTGTCAGGACTGGGGAGAGGACAAATGGTTGGTCTTCAAGCAGGCATGGAGGAAGTCAGATCATGTTAGGCATAGGCTGCAAGTTGAAGCTGCCAAACATCAAGCTAAAATGACTGACTCCATAGAGTTTTCCCCACAGACACCCCATGAGAAAAAGCGTAGAATTACTTCAGTTCATCCTCAGTCCCAGTTGAAGGATGTTTCAACACCTGAAACCCCATGGGAAAGTAAGGTTAAGAGATGTTGGAATTGAAAGTCTGGAAGCAAGAGATCACCACATGGCGATTTTGAGCAACCACTTTACCCCAAATGGCACCTACGTCTGCTCTTGGCATTGAACCAAGGCTTGCCCTTGCTTTGGATTCTATGTCACAGAGCATGCAGATGCAGGCTGAGATACTCTGTGCATTACCTGCCCCCACACAACAGGCTGTTCCTTCTGTGCCAAACAAGTCAGGCAAGTGTACATTGCAGCCGTTCAGATCTCGGTTTTTCAGGTTTCAGGGCTCTGACCAGCAGCAATTATGCAAACAGGTGGGTCTGGAGAGGAAACTTATGGGTTCCCATCATCAGCCAGTCTGAGCGCTTGGATCGTACGTCAGAGAAGTACAGAAAGCCAGCACCTTGGCAAGTCTGAGTGCCCAGGTCCGAGTGCTCAGATTCTAATTCTGGAGTGCCCAGCAACACACCGGTGCCTACCCTAGTCCAAGAAAACTGATTCCTTTTTGGATTACATTTGGATTTCTTCTGCAGTTCTAAGGCAAACTGGAATTTTTTGAGGATTCTTTTGGGATTTCTTAGAATAAAGGAATCCTTTGATGAGGAGATACATATGATATGACAACATTACTTTGGATTCTTTTGCATTCTTCTTGGCATTCTTTTGGGGTGACTTGCTTTCATTTGGATTCCTTTGCATTCTTTTTTTATTCTTGTTATATCCTAGCTGTCACATGATATGTGGTTGTTTGAATTTTGGCGGTTGTATGGCCATAACTGCCATGTTGAGTTGTGTAGAGACATACCTGCTGATCTGACTCCTCACATTTACACAATTGTGAGGTCTTGAGGTAAGTTAACTTAAATGTAAAAAGAGAACTGTGCAGAGAACATTCAGAGACAAAAATATGTGGAAACTTATGATTGGAAGGCTGAATTGCACACTGCATACACTTTACATGTCTACAAAGCTTGGATTTGTGTAAGTGTTCTTGCTGATTCAATTACTGCTTTAATTGACAAAGACCAAAACGAAAGGATGCATTGTGCAAAATCTGAAGAAAATGTTTCGTGCAAATTTTTATCCTCTGGCAAAAAGCTGTTACGGGTAGAATGTATGAACGATCTATAACCTCATCATTCAATAAACCCCAAGCAGATTTATTTTTCCAAAAACGACATAGCAACCCAGTTACACTGAACATGACAAATCTCCAATGGTTCCCTTTCCTACCTGTGCCAGATAGTTCCAGCTTTTCAATGCAGCCTTTCAAGCCAAAGGACATCATAAATACGTTGAAGGGAAAACTCACAAGATCTGTCCATGGACCAGACGGAATCACATATGCTATACTATGAAAATTACCATGCACCTACTATCTCCTACTCACCCTGTACAGCAAATTGATACATTATAGCATCCTTTCCTCCTCATGGACAGAATGTAAAGTCACTTTAATATACAAGAAATGCAAAACAAATGAGCCATCAAATGTCAGGATGATTGCCCTGTCCAGTTGTGTCGGCAAATGTTCCATCAGCTACTTGCAGACTGATTTGACAATTACATTAAGCAAATCAAGCTCGTTAATACAAATTTCCAGAAAGCATTCCTGAAAGGCAAAAAAAGGTTGTATCGAACACAATCAGGTACTTCATGAGTATATCCGCCATAGCAAAAGCAAAAAACGCACCTGTAATATCACCTGGTTCGACTTGGAAGATTGTTTTTGGTTCTGTGCCTCACCAACGGATAACCCACACGCTAAAACACACTGACATCCCAGTTAAAACTACTTCCTACATCAACAACCTGTATGCATCTTTATATGGAAAAGCTTTAACAAAATCATGGACATCTGATAAATTCAACTTTAAAAAAGAATTTTCCAAGCGATCCACTAAGTCCAATCATCTTCCTTTTATGTTTCAATCCTATCCTACAGCAGAAATGGGGCAAACGGCTGAACGATGCATGCAAAATTTGTAAATATAAAGGAAACACTACTGCATGCCCTTAACAATTGCCCAAAAGCTTAAGAAGGAAGGAAGATTAACAATGGAGACACAACAACATCCTAAACTTTTGGAGAGCTGCTCCGAAGGAAAACGTTTACACAAGATATCATCGGACCTACAGCATTCAGGCCCACACCCTACAACTACCCCCCATCCAATGTACCCAGACGCAACTAATCCCACAGCCGACGATATTTTCCCCTGAAAAACAAGAACTCTACATTATTGAACTTCCAGTACCATTTGAAACAAATATTGCGATAAAAGAAAACTATACCATCAATAAATATACCCCGTTTGTGAATGACATTGAAAAAAAAAAAACAGGTTTAAGGTATGTCTTCATGCAATTGAAATTGGAACCCAAGGTTTTCTATTCAAAGAAAATAGCCACCATCTCCAATCACTTCACAAACTATGTGCCATACCACCCTCATTCGAAACGTTTAACAATACAAGTAAAATAGCTATCATCAGCAGTTTTGGCCTCTTTCATACGAAAACCCAAATAACTTGGGAGAACCTACCACTTTTGAAAGTACACACATAATTCTAATACTCTTTACTTCGCCAATACTGTGGATTGGTGGCAGCGGCAGCGGGAGTGGCTACGGACCCACAGACCAGGTGCGATAGTAAATGTACACCTAATTATCATGTTTATTTTAGTTTACACATAACCTATGGACAATCTGTGATACTGCAAGTTATATTGATTTTACTGGACGTTTTACATTGGACATTTGTAGCATTAGCTGCCAATACATACATTTTTTTTCCTTTATTTTATGAACAAAGAGATATTTTACCACATGCATCCACATGTACACATTTGGTGAGAATATACATGTTGTTTCATTGCTGTGCAGGGATACTCCCGTGGCCTTCTGAATATCGGCCTTTGCTATAATTGTGTTGCAGACCTGTGTCTGTGCTACATGGGAGTATCCCTGCACAGCAATGAAACCACAAAATTTCATAAAGAATTTTAGTTCTGCCAAGCTACTTTGCCAGACTGCCAAACCATGTCACTGGGACTTAAGGAGGTGAGCAGTCAATCCACTGATGCAGTCTCGTGCATTTCACTAAGGAATACAAAACTGTGCACAGGCTAATCATTGCAAGAAACTGACAGAGCTCATCAAAATATATTCAAACAATGACTGACCTAGGGTCATCGAATTTTTTTAACTGTCAGACAAGCCTTGAATTGGATTATTGCCTGTTGTTTTTGAGGAGCGGGAAGACTTGGATCCCACTATTCAACGACAGCTGGGCAAAAGGGTGAATTTCTTTTGCAAGGTACTTTTGTTCGCCAATTTTGACATAGAATGTGGCAACGTTCATTCAAGCCTTCAGGTGCCATAAATTCATGCAAGAATGCATTCAAAGCACTGACCCCCACAGGTAGTGAAGGATATGGTATAGCAGATCACAGCAGTGCTGTGCCTTCATGGCAGCGAAGGGAGAACAGACTACATGATTAATGTCGATCACAATAGAGTTAGAACAATTCTTCCAGGTTGCAGCAGTCTTACACCACATCGAACATATTGTAGTATCTGTGTTTGGCCTACAACAACCCAATGATATTCTGAAATATCTGATGATTGATCAACAAGAACCTCTTTATCTGGCTGAATGCAGGGTGCTCGGCTTCAATGATGAGATTATGAATGGTCCCTTTTGGAGGCTTGTAAAACAAACACAAGGCATTTTATATTTGATTGATGATTTAAGGACAGGTAAGCACCAAAAATAAATCCCACTTTAGTCAATCCAAGCTTAAAATGTATTTGCATTAGGATAACATATCATATATGTGTGTGGTCGTCATACTCGAAACAATTTGTTCGTTCCGTATTTGGGTGTCTGTAATGTTAAAAGTTGCGCAAACAATTCAAAGTTGATCACAAAGCATCCACCCCATAAATGTAGATATAAGTCACTAATTATTTGTGATAAAGTCATAATTACACTTGCATCTTAATTCTGACATATTGGCAACAAAAGAATATCCTGCGATTTTTTATGTTTGGTTTCGTTTTTCTGTTATCCATCCTCAAAGTTTGATGTTTCAATTTTCCCTTTGATTTTCAGGATGTTCATGTTCTTCATTTCATAGAAAAAGAACAAAGCAAAATTTAGAAAATCGAGTATTTGCAGTTCAGACATAACAGAATCAAAAGCCGTTAACCGGATTAAATTTTGCCAAGCTGTTTTCTTGAAATAACCTTTCTTAGATGGAATTCTCGCCCTATTATCCTTTCTGAGAAAACAAGCTTCACAGGTATTTGATGTTGATCATTTGCCTCGGAAACAATACCATTTGCTCAAGTTAAGCTGATATTTGTACAAAACGTAGTAAACATCGTCCCTTAACATTTGGGGAGGTTGTCAATCAATTTTTGGCCAATGACATGAATAAAAGAGCCTTTGAAGTATGGAAAACATTATTCAGCGATTTGTCAAAGGGCGATAGCGACAGCCTGGTTTCAAAGTGTGACATCATGGAGGCGGTCCTTTGCACGGATGGAGGGTTTGGTCTTCCACCCCCTGCCTCTTCATCCCGTTTTTTAGGGATAGTATTTTATTGTATTTACTGCTATTTGTATACTTTATGTCGTTAGCTTGTTAGACTCGTCTGTACACTTTACTCAGCTAGTCATAATTTTGTAGTTATTTTCTCAATGAGTTTCATTTCTTATTCCAACCTGAGTTTTGTAAAGCTATTTTGTGTGTTTTCTCTGCTGTTCATGTTTATGCTTATTTGATGTGTTCATCTGTACCTTTATTCCCTCACCCCTGGGTTTCGATAAAATATTATTATGTACGTGGGCATCGTTGATTAAGACGCCAGTTTTTTTCCCCGCCTGTCTTTGGTGTGCAGGACCACTGCGGTAATCCATCGAGGCACGGCCTTTGAAGGGACATCGTCTGACAATTCCCGCTCCTCTTGAACATTTAAAGTCTCCCTTCATTAGAACGCAAAACAAGAAAGAGAACTATAAAGTAAACCACTGAGGCTATGATGTGTAAGCATGTTTGCATGTTTTCCCTGCCCACAAACATACTTTCAGCATGCCGCTTTATTTTGCATTGCCGCCCTGATACCACTCTCCTTTTGACATGGACCGTTGCAACCTGCAGCCACGTGACAGGCTCTTAAGTATCATTGACGGGTGGCATTGTTCTGTTTGGCGGCTGAAAACCAAAAGAATGACACATGGACGTTCGAATGTCCACATGCCTGTGTGGTTTTTGGCGTTTTTCTCATATTTCTACTTTAGCTAATAGCTTGAAATTTGGACAACTAATAAAAAGGACATTAATCTTGTAAAAACCGTTAAAATCGTAAAATTGACCAAGCAAAGGTTTCTGCTGTCTTACCTGTCTTTAAACAAGCAACCGCAGAATTAAATTGGAGGAATGGGTTGCAGATGCAACTACTCTCCTGGAAGGGACAAAGGCTACTTTTGATAACGTTGATGTCCACCAGGATGCTTTGTATCAGGATGTCTTTGACCAAAATGATAACATCCAGGGGATCACTTTCACAGATGTGGCTTTCCAAAGAATATGTCATGGCATCCCTTTGATTCCAAGAGGACAGACAAAAAGCCAGCTTACAGGAGGGAAGTGCTTTTCTCTCAATTAACATCCAAAGTAATTGGCAACCAATGTCAATGGCACAATGATTGTCTCTGTATGAGACCTTTCCAAGCTGAACTGGCTACTTAAAATAAAGCCGGCTGGGACAATTTATGTCCTGAAGCCATCTATTTTGTGGAGCAATGATAAGACCTTTACATTGCAATGCGTTAGAACCGGATAAAAATATGAATTACTTGAGAGAGCTGGGAAGCATGATGTTTAAGAAAAGAGTTAATGAAAGTATATTATATATTCGTCCACTTATATTTTAAAAATATATATGGAAAATATGGAAGACTTTTGTATTTTGCTGCAAGCAAAAAATGTAATCTTATTATTTAAGTAAAATTTCAAATTTTTGTAACGTCTTTTCTTTAGATATCCATATATCATTGGATTCTTTGTCTTCATAGTGTGAGTTATGTTACTCTTAAACATATCAAATTATCGTTGATTCTGTGCCTGTATAGTTAGAGTTATCTTACTCAAGATACCTGTTTTGTGAAGTGATATGTTTTGCTGACATAAGTTGTTATGTCCAGGAACCTGAGACTAATTGGGCGTGGATTTGACCTTTGCAAGTGAAGGCCGAAAAGATCTTTGGATCAACACGCAAAAATGACAAAACAGTTTCACCATATAAACAGCATGTACAGTTACGCCCGGCTAAAAGTTAACAGCCAAACGCTTTTTTCGCGTTTTGCTGGTGTTTGGCTTGTGTTTGGAAACGTTTGAAAACGTTTGGAATGTGTTTGGAAAGTGTTTGGAATGGGTTTTTGAAAGCGTTTGGAAAGCGTTTGGGAAAAATCTCAAACACTTTTACAAAACGTTCGAACAGTTTCACAAAGCTACCGAACACCTCTCCAAACGCGTTCAAACACTTTCCAAACGCGTTGAACAATTACCCGAACGATTTTAAACACTTTCACAAACGCATTCAAACACTATGCATTTCAAACACTACCATTTAAATGATAAAGAATCTCCAAACGTATTTTCAACAGGTCCAGCAATATATGATGTACCTGCATGTAAATGTGTACTAATCCAGCATTATAGGTTGTATATATTTATATAAAACACGATCCAAACACGTTTACTCAAGTGTCTAATTCAACTAAAATTAATTAAAGACTTAATTCTTCATTTAAGATGTCATGAATACTTCATCTTTCAAAAACTGTTTCGGAGTAAATCCTTAGGCAATATCATGATCAGATCATGATTCATGATCTGATCATGATATTGCCTATAAATTTATTCCGAAATAGTTCCTACTTTTCAATTAAAATATATATAATTACTCCAAGGACCAATGGAGTCTCGCCTGGCTTACTCCACTGGAGCTAATTCTATTGCTTGGCTTAGTAAGCCAAACAATACTTAAATTAAGCTGCTTCTGTATTTCCATTCGAAATTTTAAAAGTAAGCCTTTTTTCAAGAACTTCACTTTAAGAAAAAGTATGATAGCGACTGGGTATACCCGCTACTGAAAGATCTGTAACTTTATAATAAATGAAGTGTTAAACCTGTTAATGTAGGCATATTATTTGTTTTCTTCTACCTATACTTATTTTCTTCCTTAATTAGGTATGACCATGTCATAATATTGTTGATTACCAGTAACAATATAAATATTAGCAGGTAAAGGTGACAAATACACATTTCCAGGAATTATTTGTCACTGACTCATTTTTTCGGAATTTAATATCTGGAGCCAGATTAGTGAAGTTTGCATCCCTGAAAATCCAAATAGTCCGCATAAAAATGCAGTGGCAAATGCCAGGAAAACGCAGATGAGAGCATCTATTTTTGATAATTTTCTGGGGGAGGCCCCCCAGACCCCCCCCCCAAAAAAAGCTTCGTGCCGTCGGCACTCGCATTCGGGCTTCGCCCTCAAGTCGCTGACACCACCATCACCACCACCAGGAAAAAATCTGGATCCGCCCTTGAAGGCAGTATATCTGAGGCTATAAACACTTTCAAGTCTGAGTCAACAGCTTTCCTCGCCCCGCTCTGGGCGCCGGTGCCCAGAGCGCGCCCATAAAAGCTGTTGACTAGTCGCTAATGGCAAATATGGCATGTTGGTATTCGTTGAAAATGTCTTTTGGTGAGGAATTCAAATATGAAATCTATTGATAGTACATCATCTGTGCGAATCCGCATATATGTGGAGTCAGACTGCAAAGTGTTAATTTTATGTCCCCACCAAACAATCAAATAACTTATGGGCTGCTCATACCTAAATTCAAATCGAACTGACTGAAATTGCGACATTTTAAAAACAACACAAACTGGTTATCGAGCAACATTTGTAGGTGATACTATATGTGTTATGTTCCAAAATATCACTTGCCGACCCATTTTCCACTTTCCCGTGACCTATGGGACATATTTTGTTCTTCCAATTCGAATTGTATTGATTCAATGCGTATCGAGCACTCCGGTATGAACAGCCCATTAGTTACTGTAGCTTACACTGATCCCAATTAGCTTAATTTGATTCACAGATCCTTCGCAGAGAAAAACTTATGAACTGTATAGGGAAAATCGAAGTCGCCTCTGTAATTCATCTTTATATTTGGCTATAAAAACATTACCTGTTCATATTTATCAAAACAGCTTGAAAGAGAGAAGAGGAACTAATAATTAATGTTGGCGACTATTTGTCCAATCCTCGTCACATCCTACGAAAATTTACTATTACTAACATCTAATTGAAAGAAATAATGTAACCATACTATGTTGGTCTATACGACACACAGTCCTTCAGTTCGCAACACACCGTTGATTGCAAGACGGAAAAAAACGATATACATGTATGTCAAGTCCTCGCTAAGTTATGTAAGAAATTATGCCAGCTGCATAGCCTGTTAAAACGTCTAGCATCCAACATTAAGTACAGCATCAGTCATTTAATGTAGGCCTAGACTTGAACTGCGTGTTTTTAAATGAAATTGGGAGAAAGGGTACCAGCAGCATAAGGTAGCCTTCCAATCCAAAATTCATAAATGCACATGTTTGATATCTTAATTTACCAGGCGTGGCATAGGAAACTAGTTTCATATTCAGTTTTGAGAAAATTGTAGGTGGTCATTTTCAGATTACCATAATTTCGAAACGATACCTGTATTCGCCACACCTGAGCCAGGACTCCTCAGTTTTCATGTTGTATCTCGATGCAACAAATGTGCTAATGAACGAGATAAACTTCAAAGCCTAAGATTGAGTTTGTAAATATGGACCAAGATTAAATATTACGATATTTCCAACTTCAACAATTAGTCTACTCTTTAAAAAGGTTAATACATTGGGTTTCATCATTTACCACTCAGTAATAAATTATCTTTAAACCAGAGATATTCATAAATATTATACACATTCCTGAATTAATATGCTCCGACACTGAGTTGTTGAAACACTGCAAATAAATTATTTTTGGACAGAATAGGGACATTGCCGTATAGCAAATCATATGCGCTCACCCCGTATACATTGAGTGATGATTTTTGAAAAACAAATATGGTGAGCACATAAGAGATAATAAGTTTGTGATCTTGGTGCCATGTGTTCGTTGTCTTCATTGTTAATTTTCTAACAGAAACATGAAGAAGAAAGCATCCATTGACGTTTTTGCCGGTCACTACACACGTGTATGAACTAAACGAAATTGGCGGTTCCAGAGAAAATTTAGTCAAATCTTAACGAATTTCCATGAAATGTATGATGCTTTATTAATCAGAAGTATCCATTTTAAATTTTGGGCTTATGTGAAGCAGACGTGAGAACTACCCGCGCAAAAAATAAGGAGGCCTATATTGCGTGTCTGATATGGCAAGCAAAGGCCAAAGCCATGCATTTGCCACATCGATCTTCATTATAATCTGCCTTCATCAGGAAAAAGTGGGCCTTCAAACCCTCAATGAGGTGTCGTGGTGTAGGCCTATATTTTTTGTCTTATCTCTTCCTTGTGCTGGATGAAATGATAAACATATCACCTGCAAACTGCGTAGTCCATGTTAATATTTTTGCCGCCATTTTTTCTGTAAATACAGAAAAAATCGAAGCCAATTTGCCAAAATACAAAAAGCTATATATAGGTCTGGGGTATTTATAATGTACACTTATGAAGTTCAACTCGAGAGCATACAAAGGCTGTTAGTATTTCATTCATAGTTGTCTGTTTCTAAATATTTCGTTCCTGGTAAAATTATTATTGACCCAAATGGATGAAGACGAGTTTGTGTCGACCCTAGAACAAGCATAACGTAATCCTTCCAGAAGCCATCCAATGGCAAACGTGGATATTGCCTGTGGATGTTGTGTCCTCGTTCCGGGTCAATATACCCCTGCAGTATGACCAATTTTCTGGACATGCAACTCGCTAACGTGGAATAGCTCCGGGGATTTCGTCGTAAATTATCAAATTAATATTTATATAAATTAAAGTGACTTGTAAACTGGTCAACGTCAATCTCCAAAATGGGAGAAATTGCGTAGAGCTCATTTGAAACGTCGGCTGAAGTTCTGAATCCACATGGCTCATTAATATTAAATTAGCACCACGCGGGGCTTACAAATTTTAATTCAGGGTGGTCAAGCCAAAATTGCAGCAGGTGATCAGTCCTGTGATGAAAGTCTCTCAATAAAAGGAGTTGCTACATGCGGACTTCACATTTGACAATTAAGTACCCGGACACCATGATAAGCACACGGGGGGGGGGGGGGGGGGGAGGGATTAATCCATGCATGTGTATAACATGCGGTCAGGCCGCTCTGATCTGCATGTATTTTTGAAAGACCCAAACGAAAGCTTCTTCTCTCATGAATATGGTTTCGTTTTTTAAACTACATTGGGCCTAAATCAATGAAAGATACTCTTTTTATATTCATTTCTTTTTTCCCTGAGAACTTTCTTATAATCTGGCTTCTATAAGGAAACAACAGAAAATAAACGATGTAAATAAAGTTTCGGTATCAAATCGTGCATTTCCAGACAACGCTCATTAATGATTATGTAGGCCTACACGTTTTTAATAATAGTTGTAACCAGAATATTATCAAAAGAACATTAGGCGGCAACTGCCAGAGCGGATTTTGGCTGGAGGAACACACACACACACACACACACACACACACACACACACACAAAACTCTTTTGGTAGTTAAATGGCAAATTTGTTAAAATATGTCCGTACGTTTGTGAAAGCAGGCCCCGTGAAATACAAAAGGAAACCCCCATACAAGTACACGGCCAGCAGGTCACATGTCGTTCTGCACTTCTTTGTTGATAAAACGTAGCTTTTTGGCACACACCTTCTTGGCTGATCGATAGTTTTGAGTGAGGTCTTCTTTAACAGGAAAAGACTTAATACAAACTCTTTTAAAATGAATGGTAATTTTCTTTCCATATAATTTGGCGGCCTGGCCTGTGCAGTTAGAGAAGGGATAGGAAGGCCGGGTAACAATTCATGCCATGCTCTTCTTGCCTGGCCTTCCATGTCTCCTGCCTGAAATTGAATCTTCGCTGCTTTTACATCAGTGACAGTGCAGTAACCTCTTTTATTATCATAGTTTCGATTTCCTGCTAAATATTATTTTCACAGTGCTACACGTAGACAAGAAGACTAAATAAAATAAAACTTCCGATATTTTGTGTACATTTAAAAAACAGAAAACTGGAAGACTGCTGACAAATCTCTCTCTCTCTCTCTCTCTCTCTCTCTCTCTCTCTCTCTCTCTCTCTCTCTCTCTCTCTGGTGGAAAACCAACAAAGAACAGCTAGGCCTACAACAGGTTATGCGCTATACTATCTGTCCATCGTAGATTTATTCGACTTAAATTACTGTCGACAATCGGACATAAATGCAATGCTTTCGGTGCATAGGTCTAAAACAATAAATTATTGACTTTGTAGGCCTATCTATATGAATTCCTTTTAACTACTGGAAAATGTCAAGATGGAAATAACAATCTCAATTAGACAGCGCTTTAAAAATTTAGGTAAACATAAAACTGTCGTCATTTGTGCTCATTCGCTCTCAACATTAAATCATTATGACCCGCCAGATAGAGGTATAGGATGTCTGGCCGCAATTGAAATTATAATACCAAGATGTAGCTTCACTTCGGTTTCGTTTCCTGTGTTCTTCGAACGATCTACTGTGCGTACACACTACTTTGAACATGGATTTTTCCCATAACATTTTGGATTTGTTATGACTTGCTTTTGTATTTATTTTTGCATAGATCTTACAAACCCACGACCGTATAGAAGGTGAGACAATAATTGGTTTCTTTCATCGATATCCATGTTGCTTGCTTCAAGTTCAAACGATACCATGCGCATGTATGTGTTTTTCCACCTGGTGAAAAAAATTCAGATTGACTGGCTGAAATAAGTTTACGTCCACTGAAGCAAATTCAGTGGGTAGTGTCACGTACATCTTAGAAGGTAGCTTTTGTTGCGTTTTCCACTGTATCACAGGCATAAACCAGTTGCAATTTGTCACGCAAACAAGAAAACAATGATATAGCCTACAATATATACACATGCATTGTAAGTGATACATGTACAAACTGTTCGATAGAACCGATTTTTTTGAAAAAGCATAATTTCAACTTTATTGTGAAATATACATAGTAGAGTTTTTTGGCTTATCCATAAATGAAGGCATGCACATGTTGTTGAGATTTTTAGGTGCTGATAAGCTTTTTAGACACTTGTTAAAAAATATTCCTGTCATTAGAATTAGATTACCAAGTGTACATGTACATGTATCACATACGTTTGGCGCAAAGTGTGAAGTGTTTGAAAGCGTTTAAAAAAAGTGTTTGAAAACGTTCGGCTTTCACCAAAAGCGTTCGGCAAAGTGTTTGAAAGCGTTTGGAAAAGTGTTCGAAAGCGTTTGGCAGAGTGTTTGTAAAGCGTTTGGAAAGTGTTTGCAAAGTGTTTGCTACGCGTTTGCAAAACGTTTGACTTTCATTGAAAGTGTTTGGGAAACGTTTGGGAAACGGTGGTGCGTTTGGCGTTTGTTAACTTGAACGCGAGCGTAACTGTACGTCTGGATGTGCTTCAGGGAAAACAAGGGCAGAATGACCTGTAAAATCTCACTAGAAATACCAATACAATGAAAACAATTTAACCCAGGAAAATCTATGTGCTGGATATTCCAATCTGAAAGCATACTTCACGTAGCTATTAACGTTCCTTCATGAACTGTATTGTTTGATTCTCATCAATTGAAAAAGACATTGCTCACTGTTCAATTATTCATTCAGGAAGATTCACACTGTTAACATGTAAACTATTCATAAAAAGAGAAACCGTGGGTAACACATATGTCGTGTATCAGGTCAACGTTTTGACATGCCAGGCAAAATTATTCTTTGGGTTAAGAAATGGAAATTCAATGTTCTACTGTTCCTGAGAGAGTTTATCAATGCTGGAATGGGCAATATTGTCAGACAGAAAAGGGCATAGTGACGAAGAGGCATACTTCTTTCATTCCAGAATATAATTATTAGAACTAAATGTAAACTTTGGAGAAAGCTTGACAGTTCTGCAAAGCTAAGTGTGACGATTAATTCCCTATGTTTACCCTTTCTTCCACTCTTGACACTAGACATTTTCACGGATCTTACAATATATGCTTGACATATTGAAATAAGACAAAAGTTCATTGTTATGAAGCCAGCAAAGATATATCGTATGGCAATCCATAACCTTGAACTATCGACATATAATGCAGGTAGGCATACAGGAAGTTCTGCTTCCTTTGATGTATTCATGGCAAACAGAAAGTTGTATATAGCTCCTGCAATACTAACAGTGGAACCCACACAGATCCCCACAACTACAAGTATGATAGCTTGGCGTAAATTTATCCTTTGTACTGTCCAGACAAACACAATACCAATAAACTGATCAACTGTTATTAGACAAAGAATCCACACAGAAACTATATTTGAAAAAGAGGGTAACAAAGAGGCAATAAAGCACAGTTCACTAGAGCTCCAATCATAGTGGTGGCTGATGTAGGTATTTCCATAAATAGTATCGACTACAGCTATTATGAGCAAGTAAATACCTATTACACAGTCAGCATAGCTGAGAACAATTACAAAAATGTTATGTGTATTTTTTACACTGTTGCTCATCGCGTTTATACCAACTAGTGCATTTAAGCTAAAGCTTAACAGTCCCAGTACAGACACTATTCCAGATAAATGTGGTGTAATTAATATTCTGCTGCAAGCATTAGTCTGTGGATTGGGAACACACGAATCGACAGATGAACAAAGTAAGCAACAGAATCGAAAACTATCGGTTGAGAGGTATTTCAGAGATTTGAGAAACAGCAGATATCCAGGGAAAGACTCTCCTAAAGAATTATTCCTAAGATCTAGATCTTTTATATTGCTGTTTTCCCCAAATGATCTCACATCCACATTAGTAATTAAGTTATTTGATAAATTGAGAACCTGTAAGTTTTGTAAATAAGCAAATGAGAGAGATAGCAAGTATCTGATATGCATATATACTAAGGCTAGACTATGGAGATTAACAAGTCCATAAAAGGCAAGCTGATGTATACTGTGAATTGGATTACCTCGTAGATGAATGATAGTTAGAGATACTAGTCCCTGGAAAGCATTGTCTTCCAATATAGAAATCATATTGAAACTTAGATCCAGTTGTAGCAATCTTGGCATGTGTTGGAAATATTGTGGCATTAATCTGCATATGTAGTTCCATGAAACATCAAGACGAAACATATTATTCAATTTCAGATCAAATTTGTTGAGAAGATACAGGCTGTTATGTTGAAATTTTATAGCCCTTAATTTATAGGAAATGAATGGAATGCTGGTCATATTTGAATGCAGACATTCCAGTGCATGACCTCTACAAATACACAAAGGTGGACAAATCTTAATATCACAAGCATCTTCATCGTCCTTCGATTCTATACAATGAACGATCCCGTCACAGACTTCTACGCTATGCAAGCAAATATTCTCCCTGGTACACAGGAAATAATACGGACATGAGGTTATAAAACAGGACAATTCATCTTCTCCCTCTGGGCACTCTATCTTGCCATTACATACCAACCGGAATGGTACACAAAAGCTTCCCGGACATTTGAAAGTCCCAGAGCACTGAAATTGCTCACATCTTGAAATATGTTGCCCTTCAGTGCAACCAAAATTATAACCAGGATTGTATATACATACGTGATGAGAAGGGTAGCACAGTATAGGATATTCCTCATCACACTGGAGCCAGAGTGGAAAGGAACATTCTGTCATTGACGAACCTTTGCTTGGTCCCACTTTTGAAGGAGATTTAAGGTGGGAGACCTTGTTTAAGAAAGTCGTCTCATAAACAAAACAGACTGCATCTATCTCATCACTGTTGTCTGTGCAGTCTGCATAACCATTGCATACCAGTGAAATAGGAATACAACCGCCAAATGCGCACTGATAGTAAAGGTAGCCACAAGTACAGTTTGTCACATGACATAGAGATAACAAACAAAATTGGTTTTGGTGGGTTGCCACACCATGCATAGTGCATATATTTTCACATCCAATTTCGTCACTGCCGTCTCTGCAATTCCAGAATCCATCACATACCCTTGATTGAACAATGCATTCTCTGGTGTCACAAGTATATGATCCATGTGAACACACTTTGGTAGAATTGGATATATTTCTTTCACATACTATGTGACCAGAAGCCTTACTGCTATTACAATCTGGGAAAGTGAAGTCAATTTTCAAATACGGGACCATTTTTACTCGTTGTAGACATGGAGGTCTTCTATAAGTTCCGGTATAGCGTTTCCAGTACCATAGAAGGAACCTGTCAAATGGGCGAATCAAGCCCAAAGCACACTTCTGTGTGTCTTCTCTCTCCACCAGAAACCATACCCACAGAATTCGTTGTGCAAGGCCAATCTTCTCGAAAAGAAAAAGGGCTTTTAGAACAGGTTTTATATGCTGTTCATCAGCTTTATGTAGGCAAATAAGTGGATTTTTCCATGCAAGACTGGCATATTTTTTCTGCAGTAATTTCAATGAGAAAGATGCTCCCCCAACTAAATTACATGCCACTTGTGAAATTCCATACCCATTTCCTTTTTTTGAAGAAAGCAGGACTCGTATACATTTATGACCCAATCTGTACCATGCCTTTGGGCATACTGGTTTGCTGTCATACAATGTGAAGGCAGTGATGTTACTAAACACGGCTTTGTTATTCGTAGACACTTCATTAGTCTCACATATATAATTAGATCCAGGAAACGCGGCCGTACATGATGTCGTGATCCAGTTCGAACTAGCTGATTCCTCTATCACAACCATCGCTACACATTGCTTTACGTCATTCCAAAGCGGTTGATATATATCTTTATTTTTATTAAATTCAAGTATTGTGTATTTGTTTTCCCTTTTCCACTTAAATGGGTGACGTAGTTGAACTTCATTAGGTAGATTACGTTTCAGTGGCCTTTTCCAGTCTGTGTATGTAACTGGTTCCCCACTCGTCCATTGATGTTGTTTGTACTGTAAATATAATAAGCATGTAAGACTGAAATTTATTTCACTTATATGTCTGTGTACATGTATATATTTTCTGCTTTAAGTTTACTTTTAAGGTTACCAGCTCGCTGCAGGTAATAATAAAAAGCATTATTCATTATTTTGGTCAATTTGAATAAGATGAATGAAACAAAAAAAAAGTTCATCTTCCATGCAGTCGAGTTTCTTTCTTTGCTATCGTGAAAAAGCTGCGACATTTCATCACATGATCAAGTTCCAATTTAAACTAAGCAGTACGCATTTAGTATTATCGTCTTATTACCACGGGGGCCTCAAAGTTCGTAGTGGCAAATCATTTTCTATAATGCAGCATGATCCATTGATGCTCCTAGTAAATTGCATTTTTAAGATTTTGTTTCATTTGATGGGCCAATGACATGGTCCTGGTAAACATAGCCGACAGAAGACAAAAGCTAGCTACCCTGATATCAGTGTAAACATTTAATTACCACTCTTTGTTTAACAGTGGTACCAATGAAGAGAAAGATATTACGTTTTGGTAGAGTAGAGATGATACTGAAAAAAAAAAACGATAAAAACAACAACATGGAAATGGAAAAGAGAGGAATGCATGGGCAAGCAGAGGTTTATTGCTTGTTATAAGACACACAAGAGCATTCTATTCGGCAAAGACTCCTGCTTTTAATTATTGCTACTGTAAAACATTAATTGGCCCACAACTGTGTGTATCTTTCTTCTTCATAATTTTAATTGGTAAAAGTTAACTGCATGGAAGGACAACGACTACATACAAACCAAAATTGTTCGGATATCAAATAAAAGCTGGTGCCCAACCATGTTTTGCTATTGTCAGAAAGAAGGGGCAAAACACCTGTGTCAATGTAAAGTTTGGTCAGTATTAAAACAGGCCATGTGTTTGTGAAGGGGAGAATTACCATGGGCCATTATATACCATTAGAGAGAAGGCGGCATACAGTACCCAACCATTTTACACATAACAGAAAAAAATATAAATTACAATAATATGACATTACTAGTGATGTGCTGATAATTGAATATAGTCGAAACTCAGTCATTGTTTGTGCTGAAGTAAATGGAGGGACGCTTGATTATCATATCAACAATCCATTTAACCCACCATTTTCTCATGTGGCGAGAAAAATTCCAATTGCCGAAAATAAACCTCTGTCAAGGTCAAGTTAGTGCACAGACATACATGCACAAAAATGGACCTAGAATATCATATATGTGCAGAAAAAACTTTGTTAGATTTAAAAATGGAATTAAAATGTTGGTAAATCAATTAAACTTGTAATAATATGGTATAATGTGGCCTTGGTCAAGAATATGGGGATCCCTTTTCTTCCAAAATTGCATTGCCAATGTGAAAGTGACAAAAATACACTGCCGGAACACATACATTTTGAAGTTTGTATCTCAACTTTTGAGTGCAATTTTGATGCTATAACAAGACTATTGCTGCTGTTCTTTTGATCATGTTAAATATTTCTGAATCTTTGAAGTTTTTACCACTTTTGAAGTAAAAGAAAATGTTGTTTTACACTAATGTCAGCTGCAAGTATAAATTATTGCCCCTGCCCCAATACAAAAAACCAAAAGCCCCCCCCCCCCCGAAAACAAAACAGATTCAATTGTGTATGTAGGATCAGGCACGAGTAGATTACATTTATGTTCTTGACTAGTCAATAACAATGTATCACTGAATGGTGTTGCCCTCCAATCATTGATGGTGAAATCACAACTAATAACAAACATGATACATCAATCAGAACATGCCATCATTGCTCATACATTATTTCCGATAAATATTTCAGAAGAACATAACCTGCATTCAAGTGGTGTTTTAAACCGGTCCTCACAACCTTGGAAATATTCTTCATCGGCTACCGACTTTAGTTTTTTCACAAAATATCGTTCTTCTCCACAATAAGAAAATTCATCACTTCCACCAAAAGACAAAAAGGGAGATGACATGCCTGTTACTTTTTTGGTTCTCTTGCTTTATCAGTCAGCTGAGGTGACATCAAAAGAAGAAAGTGGACCCAGAATATGCAATCACATGCAAGGCTTATTTGTAATACACTTTAATCTGTGGTAGTAGAAAAGTTTTCTCTCTGCACTATTAGTTGAAAAAAAAGGAAAACTGTTCATCCCGATATGGTTCCTCATCACGTTATTATACTAACACACATTAACTAGGAATTATTCACTAGGTGGCGCATTATTGAAATTGCAGCTGATTAATAAGACAGTAGAGCTATGCAAAGATTAGGTGCAATGTCAATTGAGTTGCCAAAATGTATGAACTCAACTTGTGTTTGCCAGCCAATTTTTTTTTTTTTTTTTTTTTTTTTTTTTTTTTTTTGTAGTTTTTTTTTTTAATTTTCAGGTAAACAGACATCTACGGTGATAATGAAAATATGTGCTTTCTGACACAGAAAGCACCATAATTGGCTAGGGATTTCCACGGATTACAAGCCTGAAAAAAAATTGTAAATGAAATGGGTACAGCAATATTTAATACTCCTTAGTCTGGGCAACATATGGCACATCTAGTCCTTGAGTCTAATTTTTTTCTGTTGATGTTTGTAAATATTTTAATATCCGTGATAATTTATCATTCAAGAATGTAACTTTATATGAAAAATGTCATGGAAAATTCCTTCATTTGTGATATGACCATGAAAAATAAAATGAAACGAAAAAAAAAACCAGTAAAACTATCTAGAAAGAATTTTGCCACAAGTGCATTTTCTATTGCAATATGTTTTAAACAGATTTCTTCTTGGCACCTCTCCACTTCATATGCCACTATTCCTCATTCTGATTTGAAAGAATGTAAAAAGTCTCTCATACATAGACCATATAAGTAAAATAACCTCCCAAGAATGATCATATCGTACGAAGGTCCATATTTTAGAAATGATCTAAAAAGATGGCCGGTTTGCACTTGAATATGATTTTGTTGGGTGGTTGAACATTTTGATTGATAACATTAATGTCAACTTTGGAGGTTCCATCTAGTGACAGACAATTGGTATTCCAATTGGCAACAATTGTGAACCTCGTTAGGTCAATTTATATTTATTTTAATATAAGTGTATGTTCCGTGTAAAGCTGTTCAAAAGAGAAGAAAATTCATTATAAATGTTTTCAGGTGATATTTCTATACATTGATGACCTATAAAGCATCACTGGTAAACACTTTTCAGAATATATTTCACAAGCATACCCTGATGATTTGGAAGTTTCAAAATATACATAAAATGACATGGAATGTTCAATTTTAAACATAATGCTGTAAAATGATAATAGAAAATTGAATTTTAAATCCCATAACAAGCATGATGATTTAAAAATTAACGAAGTAAATTATCCCCATACGGATAATAAAATTTCACGCTAGCCAGCTTATGGTGTCTATTGATCAAAGTTTATTGCCTTTGCTAGAGTACGCACTGATGTTGATAACTTTGACTCCCCCGCCCATTTATTGCTTTCTGAAAATCTCGTGAAATTGGGGTATTCGAAAGTGAAATTGAAAGGATCCTTTCTGAAGTTTCAGGGTACAGATGAAAATTCGTTATATAGATATGCGGTGAATGTTAAATGTTATATAAATGATATATTAAATATGAAAACCTGACTTACATTTTACACAAAGTGTATGAAGAGAGATATTTATTAAAGCTGAGAGTTACATCCATCCGATGGATTTAAAATACTAAAAACTTTTATTGGTATATGTCTCAAATCAGGAGAGAAATGTTTTTCCATTTACTGATATATAAAATATAAGTTTGTTGGTTGGTCTACCTAACACTTCTGCATTTTGACGTCGCCCTGCTTGTTTGATGAGTTAAGGTTTTAGGTCATAGATAGTTCTTGTTTACTTGGATTTTCAGTGCAGCTTCTCTAACATTGATGAAACTGTTGTCAACTTCAATTTTTCATGACAGTCACTATTAATATGATATCTTCTCTCTAAGATGTTTGTAGAATATGTATTGCTTGATGACCATTCAAGTCTTGCTGTTGGGTCTTGTGATTTTCATGTTAATAGACTTGTCAAGGTTTGGACAGTTTTAGACCTTGACTTATTATTTACGACAATGCCGACACTTTATTATCTCCCTTCCATTAGGTGGAAAGTGTTTTTTTACATATATTTGCAATGGTAACCAGGTAACCAGAAGAGTGGACCCAAAATGCAGAGGCCAATGGCATGCATCTGCATATATGTGGGCCCTGACTTTTTAGTGTGTAAACTCTACTTTATGCTTGTGCAGCATTTTGAATGATAACAAGTGCCTCTGGTTGTGGCCAGAGAATTATATATACTGATATCAAAGGAGGTAATGTGTACAAAAATATATGTGTGACACCGGTCACCTGAAAGACCCTACTAAAAAAGCCACACCATAAAATCAATGGAACAAAAACACAAAGAAACAAAAGAAAAAACAAAAAACAAAAACAAAAAAACAAACAAAAAAAAAAACAAAAAAACAAAAAACAAAAGAAAAAAAAAAAAGAAAAAAAAAGACGGACTGACTTTTTTCACAGTATCATTAAAACAGACGAACTGGCTATTTTCAAGGTATCCTGACTTTAGCGAGAATTCTGTTTTCATGGTGGGTTTCAGCCAATTAGATGTAATTGGGTCACATTGACGTATTATTTCCAGTTCACTTCCATCGACCTCATTCCACTCAACAAGTTCAAAGTATACAGATGTATATGTGGTGGTGTTTAAAAGTGCAAAGGGGAATGGAGAGATGCCATGGATAGTTCTAATGAATACATCAGCCAATAACACTTTGCAAGCTCACAAATACACCATAAATTTGTGGTCATTGCTGTTGGGGCAAAATGCGGTCATTTTGTTCTATACAGTACCTGTACCTCCGTATCCTTGGGGTGTACTGGACTGGTTAGGGGATGACCATTCAAGATTCAAGTCAAGGGCCAAAACATTTTTTCCTAAGAAATCCCCCCCCCCCCGATACATATGCTATACCCTCTATCTTGCTAATCAGTTTTCAATTCAAAGTTTACATACCCCATTACCAAGTGAACAACACCTATCTCAGCAGTATTATTGATACCCTGTAATGCAGCCGGAGTGCCTGTCTACCATGTGCATATATATTTTTACAACACATGGATGGCACGCAGTCATGACATTGTGCAAACGGATTATCTATTGCCTCGGTGTCACGTGAATAGGCAAATAATTGTACACCATGAATATCACCTGTACTGTGAAAATAGACGGCCACTCTGCTGTCGCGGTACCTTGAAAATACCAGTCTGTCATCAGGTCACTGTGAAAATATACTGCAGGTCAGTTATCACGGTACCCTGAAAATAGACTCCCAGTCTGCTGTCACAGTACCCTGAAAATTAAGGCTTCCAAAAAAGATTTTTTAAGCTAGGAATCCCTAATAAAAAATTGGTCCACACAGGCTGAAAAATTTTACCGAGAAACTGGTTATCATGTGCCTCGATTTTACAGTAACGTCAACTCAAGCACATTTTATTTCAACATGTCTGGAGGTGTCTGGAGGGGTTAACTTGGGCCACAGAAACAGCATAGCTGCATAGCCACGGTTGTCTGGTAATTGTTGTAATATTTTGCAAGGCCCCAGGTGTCGGTTCTCTGAGTTACCGAGCCAAAAGTCGTTAAAGTACTTTTAATACATGCCTTACTATCTTAACTTTAAACTGCCCACTTGGTTGTGTTTGAAACAGTCATGATTACTAGTTACAAATCCAAATACGACATGCTACCTTGAGCTGCCATATCATGATCAAGCACTATATTGAGCATTGCAAAATGTACTGTTTGTGAAAGAGTTGCACAAACACACATTTGATTTGAAAATCAAAGTGATTTGCCACAGCATGTATCATATCATTCTTGATGCTCAGAAACATTTGCAAAAAATATATATACTACTGGTTTCATATGTAATGCTCCCCCATCATCCCAATATTAATTTACAAACTATTTGGTGCGGAATTCACAATTTTCAAAATGGCAGCCAATTTAATTGGATATCTTGAAGAGGTGGTTAATTGTCTAATGCATGTAATGTACAAAAGATAATTAGATTTATCCAGAGTGAGCATTACCTGAAAATGTAAATACAACGCCATATAGTTACCAGTTCTAGGCCCCGGAATAGGGATTTTGTATCAGACACTGAAGTCACCCCCCAGGACATGAATTCAGTACCAGCACAGGGCACGCAAGGCAAGACTCCCCATTTAGTCAAATATAAAGCTAAGGGGAGCAGGTTGCCCCGATAGTGGATACAGGTCCGAAAATACTGGAAAGTTTCCTTATGTAAGTGGTAAACGTATTACTTATGCCCACAGAGTTACATGTATCAAATCAAGATGTGCACAAACATGGGTCACAAAGTTTCTGAAACCTATCTTGGAAATACACCCACAGCTCTGAAGTACTATGTGTCAGTTTTTCAATTTCATGGTTGCATAGGTGTTGCATTTACTGTGTTGCAATCTACCTACATGGGGCTTCATTAACCAATCAACTGACTGACTAGACAGATAAATGTTATAATATGCATATCAGTTTACCATTTCTCCAAAACAGGAATGATTTACACCTTCAAAGCTGGTATAGGTGCATAGGTGTTGCATTTACTGTGTTGCAATCTACCTACATGGGGCTTCATTAACCAATCAACTGACTGACTAGACAGATAAATGTTATAATATGCATATCAGTTTACCATTTCTCCAAAACAGGAATGATTTACACCTTCAAAGCTGGTATTTAGAACAATCGATTTGTGCTTGACATGTTTAAGGTACAAATAAATTTGGTATATCAAATGTGAGAGGATTGCTAAAAACCATTGTTGAATAATAGTCAACATCTGCTTACAGTCAGGGCTGTATTAAATTGCTTCATATTGCTATTATGTGCAATGGAGTCAGGTTTGACGTGTGGAAAGATTACAAAAATTGATACATATACTCATCATTACTTTATTAATAACACCAGTTAATTTAATTCAGCCATGCACTATGGTTGTTCACAGTTAACTTAAAGTTAAAATGTACACATCGTCACCCTTTCTGTTGGTCTGCGTAGTGTATATAACAGCTCTACAGGCGTTGTCAAGTGTCAAAGGGTTGCTTATTCTCGTCACACATAGACAAAGACACACGCACACACACATATAAACAAAATAAATGAATAACTTAATTTATTAATTGTGTAAACTGTGCACTTTTATTGTTTTTATATTATTATTTTTATTTTTTGGATACGCAGATCTTGCCCTGGACCAATGTGGCTTTTTGGGTATTTTGAACGGAGGTTGAAAGTGACAAATCAGCCATAGCCTCTCTGACATTATTATATTTCTTACACTCTTTTGATTTAGCCCAATATAAATCACTGTTGCCTGTAACAAAAGGATGGCAGGAAAGTGCATCTGATGAAAAAGTTCCGAGTACTGTATCACATCCATTTCAAATTTACTATTTATTGAAATAAGAGAACGTTGAGAAGAAATGCATTTGTGGTGTGCCTCAATCCAACTACCCTGAAATGACGAGTTCTTGACATAATAACTATCTGGTAAGGCTTGATTCAAATATGTCCAATAACCTAGGGACATAAAGACAAGTGAGATGCTGTCTCTGTACTCATAAATAGCTCTTATTAACAAAGATCTTGGACTTTTTAACATGAACGTTGCATTCATGGCACAATCTCTTTTAGAGTTTTTAACAATCTGAACTAGGTAAACGTTATCGCTTCTAAAATCCGATATAATTCGTGTATCTTAATGAAAGTTTAAACAGGCGAGTTTCCATATCCATTTAAGGGGACAGTTATAGTCGAATGAATAGTACAACATGGTTTCATACATGATCAGTAGAGAAACTGTGAGATGATATAAGTTGATACAAAACTGTTCCACCCAAATAGAAAGAACTATGGGCAAAGAGAAAGGTGCCAACGTGGCTCTATATCTAAAAATTATTTCCTCTACTGACTTATCAAGGTGGAATGTTTTGCAAACATGACGTGATAATTCTATCGTTGGTGGCATAATTGCTGATATTTTATATGCATTGCATACTTTCCATGGTAACAACCTTAAGAAAACTTGATCCCCAGAGCTAGAGTCATATGTAAAGTTTGACAGATAAGCAAGCAACTGAAAAAAACGTAAATGAAATAATGTACGGTTGCCATATATGTGTATAACACTGTTTTCAGTAGCAATTTTTATGGTACTCCCAGTGTGACTATCTTTTTGTTTAATGTTGGTATCCAAAAAAGAAGACATGTTAACATTCTGCATGTTGACTAGTAATGTTGATTGTGATATAGGTTTTGATCCAGGCAGTTGGGAAATGACAATACATGTGGGCTGTATCACCTTTAAAATAGTTGGACACCCAGATTCTTTGATCAAAAGAAATTTATCCGTTTCAACATTTTTGCTATGCAAGAACACATTTGACAAACCACTGCACTGTGTGGCTGAAACCCTTAAACGGGCATGTATAGTGGTGAACACTGTGAAATGATAGGAGAGAACGAGGATACTGGAAGAAACAAATGGAATATACTTATCTGACCACTTGCCTGAATGAAAGAATCGATTACAAAATGGTCCAATTATATTGATATCTAAATCGATATCTGCTGAAAAAAAGACTATCCCGCCATAATCACATCCAAAAAGAACAGGCCCATTCCACTTAACCTCTAATAGTTCCACATATATGTTGAAGTATTTAGGCACGGACAATAAAAGGCAAATCACACCTCTGTCATCCGGTTGGCTAGGATGAACCGCAGGAATTATGTATGATTTCTTTCTATTTATTTTAATTGTCATAAAGTTTTGTTTCCCTGTTAATACCATATACCCTTTCAATAGGATATGTATATTTCCATTACCAAAATACGGGACCCAAATGATCGAGACTGAAGCCCGAAATCCATATGAGCACAAGTTATTGCTACCTATATGCAAACGCTTTCTCGCCAGGGATGATTTATAGAAAATGTTGCCTTCTTGAAAAGGTCCATTGTAAAACTGGACAATGATATATTTTTCAGTCAGGACATTTTTGATTATTTTAATGCTTACTTTATTGGTGATTGATATTTTAATCTCCCAGATGTACCTGAATTGTATATATGTTTTAACCCACCCAAGCAAAATAATCTTTATGCAAGGAATGAAGTGGTCCATTTGAGGATAATTAATATATTTTTCTCTCATTTGATTTTTCTTTGAAACAAATTGATACCAAAAATGTACCTGAACAATTGTATCCCTTGCACCTAAAACTGCAAGGTTAATGGTAATTGTACTTGATTGCATAATGAAGTTGAGTTTTTTAGTTTTCTTTCTAATTGCATTCAAAACGAAATACTGTGCTGCCCCAAGATCTGATATATTTAGCAGTGATATATCTCTTGTGTCGACTAGAGGAAGTTTGATGATAAGAATTTGGAGAATTATGCTGTACTCTTTGGGAGCATAGATATACCAAGTTTTATACAAGAGAGGATCAACATGAAAATTAAAAATCATAATTTTTTTGCATGTTTCTGCCATACCTCGCAGATTTCTAACATAAAAAACCTTTTTGCAAGGTAAAAGCAGCAGAATTGGACTAGGGATAATTGGATATTCATGTAAAATATCGTTTTTATATAATAAGCACGATTTCCACTGAACTTTAATTTCATACGCTAAATTTTTGTACGAGTTAATGAGGTGAAATTTGCGGCTCCGGGTTATAGAGAATGATGTGGTTTCATCTATATATTTAGATAAAGTTTTTATCGTTTGCTTATACAATGTGCATAATGGTATTAACTGGTATCTGGCCAAAAGGCGGGAACCTGCATAGAGTTTATGTAAAATAACATCTCGAATAATACAAAGAGTTGTAGAAGATGATATAATAGTAACATTGTTAATGCAAGCGCAAGGCCACATGCCCTTAAGTAAAGGTTGAGAGCATCTATCTAGAAATGTATAACTGTAATAATTAGCAGAGAATTTACAAAGTCTTTCTATAGAGTCAATTGTAAAATTCCAAACCATATTTATTGGAGCAATGAATTTGATGCTCAAACTGTTACGTGCCACGTTCAATGACCCAGAAGGCCGATACAAAGTATAGAATTCTCGATAGAGTCTATTGTAGTCTTTTTCCAGGTTGTCGACTTGTCCTGCTGTTTCCAAATGTTTAAGAACTCGGTCAGTTTTACAGTTTGATATAGAGCTAAGGCATGCATGAAGAACAAATAACTTTATCGTAAGGCCATATTGTCTGTTTTTTCTGGCATATGCAATTTGTTATAGAGGTTTCGACAAACACGTTTAGTCCACACCGAGTGTAATTCTTTGTTAGTTCTCCTAATTTGTTATGTGCCATCCTTATGTAGCTTGCTTCAAACAAACTCATCTGAAGGTCTCATTTTGGCTTCTCCATTGTCGTGTCTTATAAGTGGATCATGTAGCATTGACAGCTCTGTAAAATTGCTTGATATTGTTCAAAACATGTAAAACATACAAACTTCAACTGCATATTCATGTAAATTGTGACAACAAAAATGTGTCAACTGAAACAAGCTGTATGAAAGCAAATATGTGTTGCACAGGCAAAACTGAAAAGGATCCATAGATGTATCTTCAGCCAATTATGAAAGCTATTACATCCTTTTGTGTCAGATAAACTTATGGTCATCACCCTACAAGGAGAAAAAGAATTCGGACTCTAATATGCAATGCTAATCAATGAAACACTAGCAAGGTCGGCATTGCCCTTGTCTGTAGAAAGCATCATACTCCAGTTAAAAAAAGGGTCACGCTTAATCACTGTGAACTGACACAGCAGGAGACGTATGGCTTTAGAAATTCTTGCTACAAATTCAAAGTGAGGAATATTTAGTATGATGCTTGGTTCTTGGTAATTTCTAAGTGGAGCTGACTTTTATAAGGGCAATAAACAAAAAAAAAAAAAAAAACATAAAAAAGAATTAAGTCGCTCTCTCTCTCTCTCTCTCTCTCTCTCTCTCTATATATATATACATATATTTATTTATGTATTTATTTACATGTAAAAATATAAGTATGTAGGAATGTGTATGCCTTTATCCGTACCATAAAGATTGTTTAATACAGGCTTAGCCTGTTGCCTGTATTGCAATCCATGTTAAAGATCTGGATATATGGTTTTATATATATATATATATATATATATATATATATATATATATAGATATATGGTTTTATATATATATGTATATATATATATATATATATATATATATATATATGTGTGTGTATGTGTGTGTGTGTGTGTGTGTGTTCATGTAAATATGTATATAGAAGCAACAAGTACTGATGTACACTGAACCACACATGTTTGAATGTAACAGCCACACAACGACAGTGGGGTTTTCTATATAGCCATACATTAGGCTAAAATTGTCTAGGGCGGTAGAAAAAAATGGAACAGTACTTGGGGGTATTTCGTGTTTGAGTGCACATCCGGATAATTGGCCTCAAGTATTGGTGGTGCAATTTTTGCATTGCATATGAACTTGCAAAAGATAAATGAAGTAGATTCCATACCCTAACCAGTGAAGAGACAGAGAGACACAGAGAGAGAGACAGAGAGAGACAGAGAGACAGAGAGACAGAGAGAATGAAAGTGATAGTAAGAGAGAGAAAACAAGAAGACAAAATGAAAAACAACAACAAAAATGAAAATTAACAAAAAGGAATGTCAATATTAATGCATTGGGAAAGACCGGAACCATTGTGTTAATGTGCCATATTATAAATCGTGGTCATTGCAAACTTTCCAATTAAAACACAGGGCTTTTAATTTGATTAATTAGGATATCCTGTCCTTGAATATATTTTCTGCTGTCATAAAAATTCTTTGAAATGAATTTTGGAGACTCTCTACAAGGTTTAAATACATTTTTATACTTGACATGGTAATTCACCTTACACGGTATGATAAATCTCTGAAAATACAATAATTTGGTTAATTTTTCAACACAAATATTAAAATTGTCTCGACTGTGGCGTGACCACAGCGCAGATCGTACATCTCTGTCAACTGCATTAATTACAATTAAGATATATTTTCGTTAGACATACATGTTGGGTAAACACATTATAAATAACCTGTGTACTTACAGATGGAAAGTGTTCTGCGGTTCATGTCATGACACAAAGAATGCTTTACATGCTGACATCCATTTATATGTATGTACAATAAGCAAAATCAAGGCCATCTTAGGTCAGACGTCACGTTTGATTGATTCAATGATATTGCTCTGATGATAGCTACATGGGGGTCAAAACCAATAAATTGAAAAATGCTAAAAAGACCAGCTGAAATTCAGATCACAAGTTTTAATAATTTTTTATGTGTCTGCAACCTAGGTTCATTAAGTATTTACAAACACTAGTTATGTACCACAGGCGGGCAGGGTGGTGGGAGAGGGTGTCAGCTGATAGTATATGCTGAGGAATGGATACAATGGCTTTAGAAAAAGTGTTGGTAACTTATGTATTTAACGATGAATCAAGGGATTTACCTCTGTGTTGCCATCCTAAATGTAAGTGTGCATCCAATGCTATTAAGACCACAGGCCGAGGATACATCCTACTTTGGTGCAGCGATTGGGATGAGTACTACCAATCGGCTTGAGACGTTGCGAATTTCAGCTACTGCCAGTGGTCCTGTAGTATTCAAGTTATTCCATTACACATGACTTATGGGACCTCTTCATGCTCAGAACATATTCGAAAATTGGAGTCAGAAATCGAAAGGAGGAAGATACACAAAGGATACCCTTATTCGTTTTTTGCCGTTCAATCATGCTTAACTCTTTCTAGGTTTGTGCAAAAGCTTGCATTTTGTATTTTTCTCTGACTTTAGATTATTACCATGATGATAACTCATAGCTCTGTGACCCAAATGTCTCATAGAATTAGCTGGGAATAATTTTGATGGGTGTGAAGAAACTAGGGTACATTGTTCAATATATATATATATATATATATATATATATATATATATATATATATATATATATATATATATATATATATATATATATATATATATATATATATATATATATATATATAAATATATATGGATTCTAGTTCTTCTGACCTGTCAATCAGCTTATGAAATCCATTTGGTCTGTCATCCCTTTGTGTGTCCGCACATTAGATTTTTCATTATTCTCAAAAAACGTTGCATGGAATGTTTTGATATTACAAATGCATGTTTCCCGGCTGGTCGTCGACCAAGTTTGTGAGCATTCTGATGCAATAAATTTTCTACTTTACATAAATTTTTAAAATATATTAAAAAAAAATGTTGTCCTTACGAACTACTTCGCAAACTTCTTTGATATATGCCAAACTGCTTTTTTTTTTGTTGAATATCTAGCAGTTTGCACCTTTAGCAGAAAATGACGGTTGCTCATTGTAACATACCATGTGCAAATTTGTTGGCACCGAGATGTCTTTTACTCTTGATAATGCCTTCCATTTTAATCAATCAGACTTCCTTCCTGCTTTGATACCATCCTGGTATCAAAGTGATTAGATTTCCATGGCAAAACATTATCTGTTGAACGGGATATGATTGACATGAAAGAAAATGTTTTTCCTAACAAACTTTTACAGGGTTTAGCTCCCTCATGATTCCACAAAGGGTCGCAGGGACAAAGCTCCAAATTAATATTTTTACACAGCAGCCATGGCAACCGACAAAAATTCATAAATCTGTAAGGGTTTCCTTATCTTTTACCAAATATTCTTTGTTCTTGTCACCAGCCGTATGTAAACAATCACCAGTCAACCACAAAATTGACCAGCATTTGGCTGGTGGCAAGTACTTATTTCGAGCCCAGATCATGTAGTTCACATTTGGACCACCATGTTGCGCTGCAATTGTCTTTGATACTGTTAATGAATTTTTATCTGTTAAAGGTGTTTTCAACTTCTTCCAAACGACTGAACAGATTTGCTTGAAATGGTATCCGAATAGAAACTTTCCCAAGAATACTGTGCTTTAATTTTAAGTTGCACAGGGTGATTGATGGCAGATAAAGTGGGGCCCATACAGTGGTGAAGACAGACAGCCCTACCTAAGTTGAAAGGGGGAAATTACTGTTTACATATTCAGCTTTGTCAGCAGATCAGACTAATAATTTAAAGTAATGAAGTGGAAAATCTTGAAAACTTAAGAGCTTGTCCCATAGGCTTATCGTTTAAACTCTTGGCATCTACAGAAGAACCTCCACATTACCCATGTAGAGTTTGCTTGGGAAAAGGCAAGGTTGTGTGACAGGTGGCTAATGTTTCTTCATGTACAAGGGGACTATCATAAGCTAGGTGAATTGTTGTTGTTGGAATATTTCGAACAAACTGTACTTCAGGATATAAGGTCATATCTCGATGAGCACAAATATGAGCACTTGCAGATGCAGCTGTATCGGCTGGTTAGTTTGCTTTGACCCACAAGCAGTATGAGATCAGCAGGGGCCAAGGTCAAAGTCCAGGGAAGGCTATGGACCTAAGGGCTGATAGTTATCAAAATAGTGGTAAGGCTGGGAGCCAAGAAGGCAAAGCTAGTAGAGTTGAATGAAGTCATTGTCACAAGTTGCGTGCCACTGAAAAATGTAGGACATTTCACCCTGAGCTTAAACCTCGGTGCACTTATTGTGAAGGGTCACATAAAACTGAGACTTGCTATAAGTTGCATCTGGAGTTAAAACATGAAGTGGCTAGAAAAGCAGTAGGTTTAATACAGGGTGGTCACATGTATGTAGCACTCCTCACTGAAATAGGGCACATACCATGGCCAGTAAAAGACTCATACATGAAGTTTACGTCTGAAGGCTCAGTGTCAGCAGGTGAAGGTCAGGGAAAAAATCCCGTCATGACATAAAGAGACATAGGAAGTGCTCAATGTTTGATTCTGGATAACTGTAGGTTCCAGTTGGGGGGGGGGGGGGGGGGGGGGGGCGGTGGCCTTTACCAATTTTCCAGATGTTGACTATTGTCAGATGTTGGTTCCATTATGTAGTGTGTTGCTGGAGTCCAAATAAATAACAGGTTTAGTGACAGTGGGAAAGGTATCCCCTCTTACCATGGAAAGAGTAGATATGATCCTAGGGAATGATATAGCAGGTCCCAAGGTTAGGGTCATACCTAGATTGAACTTACACCCATGCATGGATATATGCACAGAGACGTTGCAAATAAAACATCCACGCAATTTTTGTGCTTGTGTGACAGCAAGTTCATAAAGAAAGCAAGCAGAAGAATTTGAGAAACTTGAAAATGATTGTAGTCCTAGGGAAGGGAGAGAGACAGGTGTAGGTGGTAAAGAATTAGGAGATATTTTGTAGCTGACCTATTCAGCAATGCAAACAATTGTGGTCAGAGTGGTACTAAGGTAAATAGGAAAAACATCATATCAAATTTAAAGTCTGATGACAGATTGGAAGCTGCTTGGAATAGTGTTTTTCTTGGGAGAAGGCAGAGAACAGTCCTGTATGTTATTATGTGAAAAAACTATATTTTGGGTGAGAAATTAGAGAAACACAGTGAAACTTCCACTAATGAGAGTTGAAATGAAGTACACCAGGTAGTCCTTTTTACGATGTACAGACAGGAAGTAATTGTCACTACCTCAGTAGACATCGTGATGATTCATAGCATATTGAGAGTGCCACCCAAAATAAAAAAAGAGATGATAGGGAAACTAGTGTGAATAGTTAGCTATTCAATTCTTTTGATGAATAATGGCTTCGCAATTGTGCTTTGTTGCTCCAGAGTCACCCTGGAGATGCAAAGATGGAAGCCCCTCATATGAGACTGACTTTTCTCACAAACAGTAACTTAGTATGCATATCTACTAGTTTGTACATAAACCTACAGAGTGATCTCTGAGACATGAATGTAAGTGCTTTTTGGCACTTCTGGTGAAATTTCACTGGTATGAACTTTTTTTGTGTGGGTGCACATATATATATATATATATATATATATATATATATATATATATATATATATATATATATATATATATATATATATATATATATATATATGACAATGTAATGGTTTCAAGTGTATGAACTGAAATGAGTTAAAATATATAAATAGTAAGATTTGAGTATATCATTAATTGTCACGAAGTTACAATAGCTTTTAGCTTAATCAAGAAGTTAAAGAGTCAAAAGAGTTAATGTGCATGCATTTGCATGAACACCAGGATTTGGTAGGTTAAGTGAGGTTGGGTCACTAGTAAAAGTTATTGAAAGCTTTGGAAAGTAATTACATGGTTTGTAATAATTACAGGACCAGAAATGAAATCTTGGTCTGTTTCACCCGAGGAATTCTGACTTTGCATACATTGGTAAAAGTGTTAGAAAATGCTAGTTATATTTGAATATCCTGTGAGAATGTGGTTCCAGGTCCATCTATTGGGTAAGTATAGTAGCCACAAGTGTCTGTGCTCACTTCAGAGGCTCCAAGTTATTTTCTCCCAATTCAGATGTTCCTTGTTTATCTGTAATAATTCAGAATATTGCATGGACGATGGGGGGTGGGGGTGGAGGGCTCTGTCGGGGGCATGTTGCCCTCCTTAAGCAAGACATTTTTGTTATTATACAGTTTTAAAATAATGCATTCTGGTGGTTTAAAATTCCAAAAATCAGCTGTATGAAAGAGAATTGGTAAACGCATGTGAAATATTGTTAACCACAGTCAGCAGTAAATACACAAAAACACTGTCACAACATCTACAATTCATGTAAAATGTAATTTTTTTTCAACAGACAAAATAATAATTCGGGAGGTTTTTTATTCAAGATTCGGGATATCAAGGGACTTTAAGAAATACGTGAAATTTTTTTGGGAGATTTAAAAAAAAAAAAAAAATGAGCGCTGGGTGCCATGTATGCAGAGCGAGTGAGTGAAGTAAGCAAGTTCTGTTATTCTGCTATATGGTACCCAGAGCTCATTGATATTCTTCGAATGGAAACAACCCATGCTATGATCTGCTGATCTCATGTTTGTTTATGCCTTTTTGATTACGTTGTGCTGCACCAGGTACCAAATGGTCCAGCAAATATGCAGCAGTCTTGTTGACAGCAGATGATGCCATCATTAACATGGAAGTAGCTTAGCCCACAGCAGTTTATCGTCTATTGGTACTTCGGGTTAAAAATACTCGTCCCGTTAAAGGGAATCTTCTGTTTATAAGTAATCTGCCCAACAGAAGGCCCATTTTAGCACTTTCTAATGACTTAATTATACGACCCTTAGTGGCGTGGCCTATATGATATTTATACAAATGCTGGATAGCATCAAAATCGACCGAAACGTAAAATAGATAGACAGGGAAAACACGTTATGCCTGTAATGGCAAAGACCACCATGCAAAGTCAATTGCTAAATCATAATCTTGAAAGAAGGCTTGGCACAGATTGCTCACTTTGCTCACTTCCTGTTCATGAAAAAAAAATCTTTTTGTAATAAATCTCTGTATTAAAACCTAGTGCCAGTTTTATTACGATGAATTCAAGGGTAAATTATCATGAAGATGTATATGTAAATGTTTACATGAACAAAAAATCAGATATATGTGTATGAACATGTATGTGTTCATTTTACATGGAGGTCGCACAAGATCAACCATTGGCTAATGTGGACACCTGTTAATTGTGGACACTTTTGCTCAGTCCTAATAGTGTCCATAATTGACAGGTTTAACTATATATACAGAGCTCAGAGCAGCAGCTCAACAGAACGGAAAGATAGGTATTCCTGATCTGATACCATATACTATTGGGTGGCATGAACCTACAACCATCGATGCCCTTGTACTATGTGATGAAAAAGTGATCATACCAAATGCAACACACGCACCAGGATCCAAAAATATCGGAAATTGGATCATAAACATTGTGCATGAGAGCCATCAAGCTGCTGATACCATAAAACAGCTACTAACAGCCATTTTGTGGTGTCTAGGCATGGACAAAATGATCAAAGCCTGAGTAAAATCCTGTCTTCCTTGCGAAGCAGCCACCAGTGTCATGCAAAGAGATTTCCTCATTCCCACTATACCCCTAAGTGCACTGTGGGAGAAACTGGATGCAGATCACTGGTGGTCAATGCCGGATGGGCAATACATCGTGATGGTTATTGGCTGGTTGACCCCTTATCAAGAGGTATGGAGTGTCAACAGCACAGCAGCTTCTGACCCTTTATCCAGAGGTAGAGATTGTCACCAGCACAGCATCTGACCATAACATAGCAGCCCTTGACAACATCTTCTCAATACATGGTTATCCCAAAGAAATCAAACTGAGAGGGGACCCCCATGCAATGGCACTGACAGCCATGATTTATAGAAATACTTCAAGTGAGTGGGCATATGCCATTTTGTCATCGAAAGTGCAGAGTACCCAGAAGCAAACGGTCTGGCTGAATCTTTCATAAAGCATTTTGCCAGAGTCTGGCACACATCATTGGTTGAAAAGACACCCCCTCCCCAGCCAAACTCAGCAAGCTCCTCCTCATCTTCAGTACCACTCCCCACTTCCCTAAGGGAAGTCACTGGCTCAGCTGTTATTCAACTGACTGTACTTGATCACACTTCCAGATATCAGGGAAGACAGACAGACCAGAGAAAATGTACAATAGGCAGTGGAGCAAGAATGCAGGGCCAACGCCGAACAAAAATTTTAGAAGGACAGCAAATCAACAGTCAAGCCACACAACATAGGGTAACAAGACCTTGTACTGCTGAAGCATAGACAGACCAAATCCAAACCACCTTATGACCCCCACCATACAAGGTGGTGGACAATTCAGGGATGGAGCTTTACATGTGCCCAATGCACAAAATGGAAATAGCTTAACCACGACCCAACTATGACCAAATTCACCTCAAAATGCAAACCAAAACCAAAGCCACCATCTGTTGTGACATATCCCAGCATGGAAAGTACAAGTGCCAGGAAACCCCTGCAGGATATAGTCCAGAGATCCTGCCAAGTGGTCACCAACACAGTGATGGCAGCTCCCAGGACAAGACTTATGCACCATAGAACATTCCCAGCCAGCTATGTAGACCGCTACTCTAATCATCCCTGCTAAAGTAAGAGGTCCTTTTGACTCCTTTACAAGTAGTTTGGCAATCCAGCTAGGACTCAAGGGGCTTCTTACAGCAATAGTGAAGTGATGTAGTGCCTTTATGTGTGACTAGTCGGTGCATTGCAATTTATGTCGGACTAATCGGTACATGGGAGTTCAAGCAGGTGTAGGCGGATGGCTGCCTGGTCACTCCATAGTAATGGGATGGAGTGTCAGCATACAAGTCAACGGATACTAATCCAGACATGATGCATTGCACGTGATGTTTGTCACAGTGATTAGTCAGTACAAAGGAGTTCAACCAAGCATAGGCGGATTGCTGTCTGATTTACTGCATATAGTTATGTGCCAGAGAAACAGTGTAATAGTAACATTCACAAATGGCTCGAGTGTAAACAGAGCATCAGGATATATCAAGCCAGACTGGAGCAGGAGTATGAGTTCTTCTCAGCACATATATATAAATATATATATATATGTTACTATGCCCACCTTTCGAATATTAACAGAACTCAACAAAGAATGAAAACATTGATATAACTTAAAAAATAACAGTATATTAACAATCAAAATCAATACAAAGCAGGTAAACTATCTACGCTGGAATGTCAATAGTTAAACCGTTTTAGGTAAATCCTAATCCCTGGTGAAATTGCCCACAGGTACTGTCCCACAGTTCCAAGTCCTATAACAGGTGCCGAATGATCTGGTACAAATCCCACAGAGGTACGGTTTGGTTCCAATGTGGTATTGAAAGGTATGGTGCTGATCCAATCCCACAGAGGCGCAGTTTGGTTCCAATGTGGTACAATTAACACCAAATATACCAGTCCACTCAAAGACACTGTCAATACTCCACAGGTACAATGTAAAAATGGGTATCTATGTCACTGGCAATAACAATGGCTCACAGTCCCAATGTCTTGATGTCACACAGCTTTTGTCATATCTTCGAATTCTCTCTCCAGTCAGGACAATATCTGCTTTATGTATATATATAGAGAGAGAGGGAAATCTCCAATGTGATCCAGAGTTCTCCAATTGGTCAGACATCCCAGTGCATTTAGTGAGACCCGTCTCTGATCTTTCAGGATCACCTCCGAAATGTGTATAAACATTACAATGAAATGAGTCATATGAACGTAGGTGAACACTTTGTTTACAAGCTGCCTGAGAGTCACCTCCAGAAAGCAGACTCACTCTATGACCTGGTACACACTCAATGAGTAGAGTGACCTCTAAAATCAAAACAAACAGGCATAACCACATGCACAACAATATATATATAAACTGTCAAAACAAAAGAAACTGGCTACTTTTTTTCTGTGTATATATTTTGGATACCTGTAAATATAATCCCACAATTCTTTCTCATTTGTGCACACGCACATCTAAGGGATGGACACAAAAAATTCAAAGAAATTTGACTTCACACCTGGCTACATGTAGCGTGTCAACAGAACAATGGCAAAATTGAAACTCGCAAAATTTTCATTTCAATTCATTTTTTCAGCTTTGAAGCAGTTAACAGGCGCAGAAAGAAGAGAGCTAGTTCCGTATATATATATATATATATATATATATATATATATATATATATATATATATATATATATATATATATATATCAAGGTAGATGTAAACATCCAAGAACCCATACATCCCTATGCTAATCTTTGCCAGATAAAAGCCAACCATGGTAGAATTAAAAAAAAAACATGTTTGGGATAAAAGAAATGTACAAACCTATTAACACAGTTTTTCCAGGATGGAATCTCAAGATTTGAAGTCTGATTCCTTTGTAGCCTTTTGTGTGATATCAATACAGTTTGCGAAAATTTTTATAACTTCTTGCATTTTTCTTTAAACTGTAGTTTCAAACAGAAAAAAATCGTGTAAAAGAAAAAGTATGTTTCATAACAATGCTTGGTTTGATGATGAATGTAAACAACTGAAGAGCTGCGTAAACTACGTTGCAAGAGACTTTGATATCTCGTAAACAAACAACTAACATAAATATTGCAATTTGACTAATGATTATAAAAGACTTATCCAAAGAAAACAGCGACAATTTAAGGCAGCAAATTTTGATTCTTTTCAGAATATGATGAGTGATAATCTGGATGAATACTTTTTTTTGGAAGAAGCTGAAACAGAGTTCCATAGTCATAGCCAGATTGACCTTGACACTCTTACTGCTTATTTCACATCCCAAAATACACATCAAAGACCATATTATTTTGACTTGGAGTTATTCACAAATAGGTAACTTTGTGTATAGTATCATGAGCCAGAGCCTACTGGGCCTGAGCAAGACATTGTAGATAATATTCTCAATTCAGTCATTAGTGAAAATTAGAATACAGCTTAAAAACTTAGAAGAAGGTAAAGCCTATGGAAGCGATGGCATTGCCATGGAATTCTTAAACTCTGTAGCTGAACATATTGTGGCATGCCTGACTACGATCTTTGATGCAATGTTACTAAATGGGGAATACCCCTGTCTATGGGCAGAGGGTATCATAAACCCAGTACATAAAAAGGGTTCTCAAGATGACCTTGATTATTAGCACGCAAACTTTTAGAGGCTATCCTTTTCAAAATATTGGAGTTAAAAAATGAGGCACTAAATCATAATGGTGAATACCGACTTAAATTTAAGAAAAATTGTAGGATAACTGACAACTTATTTTTGCGCCGGAATATTACTGAAAAGCAAAAATTCACACAAGAGCCATTCTACATGTGCTTTGTAGACTTTACAAAGGCATTTGATTGCATTAATAAGAAGCTCTCTTTTATAAGTTGATCAAACGTTGGGTCCAAGGAAAAAGTTTGCCATGTTCTTATGAATTTATTCCAAAAGGCAAATTGTAAAATAAAGTGGCAGAGAAGGTTTAGTGACAACATCAGTAGTCTGTTTGTAGTTCTTCAGGGCGGTACAATCAGCCAGAAACTGTTCAACGAATACTTAATTAATCTTAGCAACTATCTGAATCAAACTAGTGAAATTAGAATTGATGATATTTTTCTCTACCACTTATTATATGCAGATGATCTGGTACTCTGTTCAGAGACACCAGATGGTCTCCCAACTTCAAATAGATGGTCTTTTGGAATTCTACAAGGATTGGCATGTGGTTATAAATTTAACTAAAACCAAAATTAATCTTTAAAAAGAAAGGATATACACCTAAATTCTATTTTAATCCAAGGATTGAAATAGTTATATGGTACTAAATCATGAAAGTCTAGATGAAACATTATTCATTTATGAAATGGGCGAAAACTTAAAATGACATGGGTAATCAATGTCTAGCCAGAATCAGTGACAGTAACAATGCTAAAAAGCTAAGGCTGTACAAAACTTTTAAAGCCCAGTACAGTTTTGAGCTATACTTACTTCATGTATGTGGTGCCAGATACCGCGTTGCACTAATGAGATCCTGACTTAGTTCACACAGTCTTGGGATTGATCTTGGGAGCCATGGCCGGGATAAAATCCCTGTAAACTAAAGAATCTGTAGAAGCTGTATCATTGGTGAACCCAAAGAAGAAATTCATTTTTAGCTCAGCTGACTTGCCAGTCAGCTGAGCTTATGTTATGACTAGCCATCCGTCCGTCCGAGTTTATGTTATGACTAACCATCCGTCCGTCCAATAAACAATGGAGATGAAAAAAGGGGAATTGGAAAAACATATAGGCCAAAGAACTAATATTAAATCTCGGAAATGAAAGTGATACAAAAGCTACTTTCCTTGATCTGGATATAGAAATAAAGAACAACCAGTCGTAACAAAAATATTTGACAAGAGAGGCCAGTTCAAATTTGATATTATCTCCTACCCTGACCTGACAGGTAACATACCTTAGAAACAAGCATATGGAGTTTGTATCGGGCAAGTCATACATATTGCTAGAAACACCACACTTTTCAGCGATTTTGTCCATAGGGTTAAAACTTTGTTGCATAAATTACAACACAAAGGTTATAAAAAACAACAAATACACAAAACTCTGTTGAAATGTTTCCAGAGATATGACAAAATACCTAATAAATACAACACCAACTGCAGAACATTAGTCAAATTGTGTCAAGATGGAGTTTGAAACGACAAAGTATAGTCCTCAAAGTGTTTAGAGTGGTAAGAGGGAAAGTATCAAGGGTAAAGTATACTTAACCCACCTAGAGAATTTTCTTTAGTCCGTCTAAAGTCGGAAAACCAGGTTCATACTCACTTTTTGCAGGATTTCTTTCTTTTTAATCTTCATCCAGCACAGTAGAAGAGGTGGCTTTCAGCCAATACCATAGTACACTTTACCTCATAACACCTCAAGTCAACTTTATGGTGCTAAAAATTGTATTACTATTTACCGGTTTATACCAGTGTCGGTATGGTGGAATAGTGTATGAAGCTTTTAAGTTTCAAACGAGACGTCCATCTGTCCGTCATCCACAATTCACATTTCTGACTTCTCCAAAACCGTCTGCCAGATTCACTTCAAACTTAGTGGGAATGTGCCTTGGGTCTGTTTCTACCAGGTGTGTTCAAATGGTCATACTCCAGTCATTTTCGGAGTTTTAATGATTATTTTTGTTTGTTTTGTTTTTGTTTTTATTTTGACGAATCTTACAAAATCTTCTCCCGTACCGCTCACCCAACTGCTTTGATATAACATACGAACACCCCTGGGGAATCCTAGATCTTAATTTGTTTACCAGGTGGTGATGCAATTTTTTTCATTCCATTTTTGAAATTAGTTTGTGTGTTTTCGCTACTTGTCACTTCTTCTCCAGAACCGTCTCTCAGATTTAGTCAAAACTTGGGGGATATGTTTCTTGTGAAAGGGTCAAGCAGAGACATTCATTAGGTAACACTGCTGTGGATTTCTCATTTTTTACGATTTTTTCAATTCGGGTGCTTATCGGTAAATGCACCTTTTCTATTGCTTGCTATACAAGTCAATGGGCATTTTAATGCATTCTAATGGTAATTCACATTTTGGACTTCTCTGAAGAAACGGTCAGTCAGATTTACTTTAAACTTGGTGGCAATTTACCTTGGGTCAGTCTCTACCAAGTTTTTTAAATAGACACTCTTCAGTGGTTTTTGAATTTTTTTAATGATTTTTTTTTCAAAAATCTTTAAAAAAAATAGGAAAGTTTAACATGGGAATTTCTTTTAATGGTTATCACTTAAATAATTTTGGCCACATTTGTGCCAAATTGGGTAGGGATGTACCTTTTTATAAGTGTCTACCTATTTTGTGGATATGATCACGGTCCAGTGATGTTTGGACCTTGACTTGATTCCCATGATGACCGGACAAGTGACACGAATTTTACTGTTCACTTAATAACTTGAAATCTGTTTTGAGTTAGGACCTTGATATTGCACATGTTAATGTTTCTCTATGAAGGTCAAGCTTAGACAGGACTTCCTGAACTGGGACCTTGATGTTCCACATTGTAGTGTTCTTCTATAAAGGTCAGACTTACTCAGTACACGGGTGACATTGATCCTATCCTAAGTTCACAGAGCTGCAAGTGTGACGAATGTCTAGGTCAGCTGAGCATGGGCTTTTCACACAGACCTCTTGTTTACCGAGGTGTCCCAAATTCGATTCCCACAGGCATATTTTCCTGCAATATGCTAATCTGCATTTCCTTGCATTTGGAATGATGAGTAAAAAATCCAAATTCCAAATAATAATGTCCTCATCTAACATCGATCTGAAGATTCATCCGGGTAAATTCATTCACACAGTATCTCTTTCTGATCCCCAGCCGAGTGCTGTCTCAGTAGACGTTGTTATCAATCTATTTTGACATGTTTGGCAACAGCCACGTTATACTTAATTCGTGTTGTAATATGGTTTTAAGTTGAAAATCCCCCAAATCCCCCAGGGTTTAACTGGCCTCTTTCACCCGTTATCATCTGTTTTGTTTAAGGCGTAGGTGTGACAATTGTACTGTTGTAAGTTACAATCCTCCGAACAGGTCTAGGCTCAAAGTGTTGATCCTAAAAAGACCGAAGTTTATCATAATTATGTGTTAGGCCTACATTTGACTATCCTACAGATAGAGCTTTTTAGAACGTTGAAAATGTCATAAGGCCCCGCCAGACAAACAAATATGATTGGCTGAATGAGGTCAAGTGACAAATCAAAATTCGCCGTGTGTTGGGCTATTTCGAAATAGTTGGTGTTATATTTGGATTAGTTTTATGGGACAAAAGTTTCTTAAGTGCAGGCCCATGCAAGAATTATGAGAGTACTTAGCAAAGTTGACTTTGGGTATGGAGCCGGAGGAATTGGATGCCATCGCGTGGGGAGGCCTACAATTACTGACACAGTGTCTGGACACTGGTTCAGTGGTTGCTGCCATCTGGATGATTATTTACCAAGTGTGTGTATATGAATTCATTTGTATCGACTTGTTATTATGTGTGTGAGGATCATTGGGATAATAATTGTTGAGTAATGGCATTATAAGGTTTGTAACTTTGCTACATTTAGTTGTCGCAGCATTGGCGCCAACTATGGATTGGGAGCACACATGTACTTGAAAAGCTGCGCCATGTATTATCAACCATGATAACTACTACTACTATGGAAACCTGCAACCAAAAGTAAACCTGTCGTTTTCATGAAAGATATTTTGTGAACATTTGCTGTGATTGCTCTCTAAATAAACTAAATAGCCATACATTTGTACGTACTTTATAAGCGTTAGTGAAAAAGAAGGGCTCATATGGGGTGGTAATTCAGCGGGGGTAAGTACAACAAAAAGAAATGATGTCACACCATACAAAGCCTTCAATCACAGTAGCCTCGTTTTCACACGGTCTGGTATATTAACATTGAGGAATTACCTATGGCTTGGCATTGATTGTTGCCAATATATCACGAAAGAGGTGGCAAGATCGAGGTCAGATCGCTTGCCCATCGGTTTGCGATATGATTTAGATCTCATCACCACCTCTGTGATATATTGGCAACAATCAATGCCCCACCATACTAAAGTACTATTATAATATCGTTTCGACTTGAAAATGCCCTAAATTTGACGCCAAAGGGGGCTTTACTGGCCTAGTTTCACCTGTTATCATCGCTTTTACCCTGTTGGAAATGAGAGGGGCCCAATTATTATTATTATTATTATTATTATTGTTGTTGTTGTTGTTGTTGTTGTTGTTGTTGTTGTTGTTATTATTATTATTATTATTATTATTATTATTATTATTATTATTATTATTATATTTTGGGGGAGGGGGGGATAGGTGTGAAATTTGTACTGCTGTGAGTTACAACCTTCCAAATAGGCCTAGGCTCAAAATATTGATCATAAAAACAGAGACCGAAGTATATCATAATTAGGTCTTCGGTCTACATTTGGCCATCCTGAAGATATAGCTTTTTGGATCGTAAAAAACCTCATAGAGGCCCGCCAGACGAACAATGTCCAACAAATGTGATTGGCTGAATGAGGTCATGCGACAAATCAATATATCACGGTTTAAAGCGAACGACGCTGGCAGACAGGCAAATTCGCCATGTGTTGGATGATTTTTGTAAAAGTTCGTGTTTTGTTTGGATTATTTTAAGGGACACAGGTTTCTGAAGTGCAAGGCCCATGTAACAATTATGACATTACTTGGCAAAGTTCATTTTGGGTGTGGAGTCGGAAGAATTGGATGCAATCGCATGGGTAAGCCTCCCACTACTCACTGATAGTGTCTTGACAGTGTCAATGACTCTGGTTTAGTTGTTGCCGTCATCTGGAGGATTTTTTTACTAAGTGTGTTTATATGAATGCACTTGCATCGACGCATTACATGTGTGAGGGCCATGGGGATAATAATTTTACCAGGCTAATGGCATGATAAGGTTTGTAATGTTGCTACATTTGGTTGTCGCAGCATTAGCGGCAATGCAGACAGGCAGTACACATGTACTTGAATTACCGCGCCATCTAATATCAACAATGGTAACTACCATAGGAATACGGAAACAAAAGTGAACATTGCATTTTCCTGACAGATATTTTGTGTGAGTCAGTCGATCCCCTCTTATTTTTGGAATAGCATGCACAAAAATACTCAGCAAACCTGTAAAAGGGCACTTAACATCAAAAGAAGGTAGATATTTAACACATCTGTATGATAAACTATGTAACTCGAGTGGCATTCAATGGCATCATGTTTTCCAAGTGCAATTTGACGGAAAAGACGTTTTCAAGGGGCATGACATGACATGGCATGATATGATATATGATATGATATGATATGATATGATATGATATGATATGATATGATATGATGACTATTCGTACTCTTTACATTTAGATCTGATATGAAATCAACCACTCAAGTACTTTTTTTTTTTTTACTTTTTTACGTCACATGAGAGAAGTATATATTGTTTGGTACTGATAGCAAACGTATTGGCAACATCTGTAGGGTTAGTTTCATTATCCCAAAATGGTACATCATGAGTGCACTGCAGATAGTTGGTAAGGTGTGTGCAATGACTGCAACCATGTTTTTACATTTACTATGAATATTGTATATGCATGAATGTAAGGAAGACCTGTTCATCTCTATATCACGTGATGATGATGATGATGATGATGATGATGATGATGATGATGATGATGATGATGATGATGATGATGATGATGATGATGATGATGATTAGAATATGGCGTTGGGTCAGAAATGGATAATGCAGTTTGGGGGAAAGTTCGGTAGCTATACCCCCAAAACATACCATCGAAGCCAGCTATTTGGGAAATGAGCCCCCGAGTTCCTCCCTTAAACTCGCATAGAATGCTTTAGCAACATGAGATCGTTGTCAATCATGTTATGGTTATGGCATGCAGGGCTGCGTTATTCATTCCGCTGTCATTTAGTGTTTCGGCGTTCTCCGGATAATTCGTGTTTTTCATAGCAACCGCGTGAAATTATGTGCATTTGTAATGTAAGGCTACGATGTTGCTTAAGATTGTAGTGATATTGCCTACGGGGCATATAACATTCACCGCATCCACCAATATCATGTATGTCGAAGTTTGGCAATTAAATATCATAATTCCGTTTTGTGAATTCATTCCATTAATGATGCACACATGTAATCGTCCCAAAGAATACGGTCAAGTAAAGAAATCATGTTTGTGTTGTAAGTGTTTTAGTAGAAGAAAAGGCTGTCTTTTGTTACCAAATGGTAAAGTAGGTGCATGCAAAGAAAGCAGCTGATCATGAGATGATTCATGACATACATATGGGACAAAGGGTGTTTTAAAAGTTTTCATTCTTATGCTTACAGTGACAATATCTTCATGGTAATTTAAATGAGATGAGTGCGTGTGAGCGTTGTGACCATATGAAGCACACTTGTATGATGTACATCAAATATTTCAAACGATCCCAACTATACGTAGCACCTTACAACAGCTCTACACTTGGAAAAATATAATTTAGCACGCTAATGCCTGTTTCTGATTCCTTTTCTTTACGATCCATCAATATGTAAGAAAAAAGAGGGAAATATGATGAATGTTTGTGGTAAACATATGAAGCAATTATCCGTGTTTTTGAATAGTGGAAAAGCTTTAAGTTTTGTGAAAATCGGATGTATACTTAAATACGTATTTGTGTATCATCTGATTTTGAAACACGGTTTACATCAGAGGACGCATGGTTTCATATATTATAGTGTCATGAATTGGAAAGGGTGCAATGATAGTACATTTAGTTTTGTATTATAATGTTTTTGCTCGAATATTCTCCAAGTCAGATGGAGAGTTTGTGCATAGCTAACTTCCTATCATAAGTGAATGTCATTGCAAGTGCTCTCAAGTGCAAGAATATTTCGGCCTCACATTTGGTGGACATATTTGTGTTTACCAGTGTCAATAATTCAGCGCTATATACGTCGATTAATGTCGTAAAACAAATTTATGTTTGTATGGAACAATTCTTCATTTTTTTCTGATTTTGTTCTAATGTGGCAATCCTAAACGTGAGGAATGTCGTCTGTTTTGTCACAAAAGGAAAATGCTCAGTTTCAAATATCACTACTTGAGGCGCAACGATCGCGCACATTACTGATATTTTTTGCGAATATGAAAGGAGTTGATTTAAAACATTATCTGAAAGATAGAAGGGTGTAATGTTCCAATGGGGCCTACATATTGTACATGATCTGAATAAAAAATTCCTTTTTTATTTGAAGGCAATAGAGTCATGCGCTCAAAAGTTATATCCCGCGGCAAATTTTTGATCAACACTAGAAAGTTACAAATTTGAGCGCCCGGCTGGTTTAGGCATCATTGGCCGTGAGTGGACAGAAACAGTGCACCAGATACGAGATTTATTTAGGTTAGATTAATTTACAAAGTAATTTACTCAATATATTTGGTTTCTAAGGGTCAAATTTGCTGTAAAAGAGAAGATAAAGTAGTTAGTCGTTGCATTATTTTTGATGTAAAATGCTTTGTTATTGTCGAGTGCAGGACGGTGTATTCGAAGACCTTTTAGTTTTACCAGGTGCCGACGTATGTTAGCCTTCAGACGGAACTTGCAATGATCTTAGAAAAAAAGAATATAAATATTCCTATAAGTTTTTAGTGGGTATTAAGCTTTAATTTGGCCTGTTTCACGAGAAACTGACTGAATAATATTCAAAGACGTTTTTGCATTAGCACATCGAGGTAAAATGCCACGAAGATGCAAATGGCTGCAGCTGGAGTTTATGGCTTGAGTTCATAGCACCATCTCTTATTTACTTTCCATATGCAAAGTAGGCCTACCATAAGCATAGAGTATGTAAATCGTAAATATTCTTTTTGTACGATAAATAAGCTTCAATTTGATATATGATGATGGACATGCGGCCAAAAAACTGGAACCTATCGCTTCTACAAAATCGTAAACCAATTATAGGATCAAGCTCATACAGAGGCATACTGTTGAGACTAGTGAGTGAAAGATTACGCTTAACTGGCATGCACAGCCACCCACCAGTATTGGCTGGGCTCAGTAGGCTTCAAGTGACTGTCTTCAAAATATTTCGACAAACAATATTTCATGCATCATTGGAAAGGGCTGTGTAAGGGGGGTGGGTGGGGGTGCAGTGCTGGCATATATTTTGCCTCAGCCTCAAATTTGTAAGATTCATTGACGCTTTCATTTTTGGGGTATTCTAGTTTCTAACAAAAAATCATGAAATACTGCAGTGCAGTTCATGCCCTACTCCATTTGCACTGATCGTATTTTCCAATTATGTCGCGTTGTTGTGACGGGAAATTGTTCTCTTGGTCCTCTACCTCCAACGAAATGCCAGCCAGCTGGAACAAATTCGGTCGAATTTGCCAGGCTCCCAGGCTTTTGGCCCCCTGAACATGACATGTTGATCAACTCTTTCCTTTGTTTGTCTCTCTTGTGGGAAATACTATAAAAAGTAACCGCTTCCATCCATGGGTTCTTTTCCATGATTGTAAATTTCCTTGTATCGGCATAACAGCCTAGCACCTTACAATTTTACCCTGGCATTTTCAAGGTGACACCTTGTCAACAACAGGACAAATAGCTTCGTTTTGTTGTGTTAGTTCTCAATCCATTCGCTTTGCAATGCTGTGTTGCGGCCGTTCCAGCAAGTGTCTTTCTTTTTGCAAAGTACCGCAGAATCGCGTTGTGCAATCCTGGCGGGAGAAAGAGTTACTATGAATTTGTAAGTCTGGTATTGACAATGTGTCTTCCATTTATATACTGCTGGGGGGAAATGATGCTACTCCCTGGTGCAACATTATGTACGTGTCAACAGGATGTGTGTGGGGAGTTTGTTTACTTTATTATTCCATTGCTTTTCACATCCACTTTGGGAGGAAATGATGGTCCTCAAGAGGACCTCGGGGTTATTGTTGTTGTTTGGCGTCTGCATGCATCAATATCGGGCGTGACCACTTGGATTTGCCTTGCATTGCTGCTCAATATCAGCTTGGTGATTTCAGCCTGGGGAACTGGATTTCACTGGTCTGTGATCTTCTGGGTCAGTTGGTCCAGGATGGCTGCGGGTTCTTCATACTCATCCCTGATTCGATGGCTAAGCAGACCCCACAAATGCTCAATACGGGATAGGTTAGGAGAATGGGCGGGCTATGGCAACAATGGGGTATTGTGTTGCTGTAGATACTGCATGCTGACTCTGGCAGGGTCTTGTCATTCGTTACCCTGTTGAAACAGTTGCCCTCGATGTTGTTGGATCATTGGTCAACTGTGAACAGGATCTAATCCACGCAGCCCTGTCCTGTTGGTATCTCTTTCATCCTGATGAGAGCTGTTGTCCCTGTTGTTGAATTGCTCACCTCCCCCCCACCCAACCATCATGACACTGCCTCCTCCGTAGCAGTCATGTTGAAACATACATCCCTCTACGAACTTCTCAGAATGCATTTGTAGAACCCTTATTCTTCCATCATAGAAATCCTAGGAGAATCGGCATTCATCTGATGAAATCACCCTGTTCCATTGATTTCTGCTCTAGGCTGCATGTTCCTCACACCACTGTACCCATCGTGTCTTGTGTGCAGGGTTACGATGGTTGTAAATGGCAAGGTGGAATGCCCTCAGTTTGGCCATCACTAGTGTCTTGTTCACGGTAAGCTGAGATGCTCTGATGTTGCAGACCTGGTACCACTGCTGAGGATACTTTCTGGTGAAAACAAATTTGTGGCTCTTTACATACTGGATCAAGTATGGGTTATCCATCCCATCAGACAGTCTTGGTCGCCGAGATCCAGCCTTCCTCTTGCATCCTCTAATTTCCTGATATTGTCCCGTAACTTTTTTACCAATGGCCTGGAATACACCATTATCTGCGTAACCTCCCACCAGAAAAGGCCAGCCTCCAGCATCTCAATGATTCTGCTCCTGTCAAATTCCAACGGTTGTGAGTGACCCTTACACTGTGGCATTGTGGATTCACATTGAAAGCAGTAGTGCCATGACCCCCTTGTAAAGCCTGAAGGCTGCTAATATATGACATAATTTTCACACCTCTCTTGTTTTCAGGACATCTTTTTTTGGTTTCTGTGACATCCCAGGCATACTGTTAGCAAATCTGTCGATGTTACATAATATTCCATGCAAAACCAATGTTTTCCATATAAAGCCACATTTAGACTGGCCCATATTAAACCAGATGGATGTGGCATCTTTTCTCCCTCGCAGTAAATATATACCCTGTCGTATTTTCCGATAGGGAAACACACGATTAAAGGGGGGTTCTTGTCCCTGAAGAATAAGAAACTACCACAGGTGGTTTCAGGAGAGTGACATTCTTTAGTTGTTTGAACTTTTTGTTGTTCACAAATCGTAGAAACCGTATTGAACTATAGTTTATACACTTTTCTGATGGTCCGACCAACACCAACAAAAAAGGCAGTTCAGTTTCAACAGTCCAATGGTGCCATGGGTAGGACTGGTCGCTGGAAGGACACACTTGTTCAGAACTGTCACGTTTTGCCCCCCCCCCAAAAAAAAATCAGAACCAGGCAACTTAAATGAATGAGTGTGATTGAATACACATTTACACACTTGTAGACTGTTTAGATGAAAACACGATTTCCAGTTGTGTTGGTCCTTTTAAATAATCCTGACATATATCACTTATTTCTGGCCTAATGATAGCCTATTATGTTATATTATGTTTACCAGATGCATATTTGGTCCTATTTACGCGGCGTGTCAAAAACGTCTTCTTTACAATCACTGCAAGGCAGCACAAGAACAAAAAGACAATCGCTGAAGAAAAGGTACTACCTGTAATGTATATATGCTAAAGTGGGCGATTGTTTTATTTGTCTACTGCGCGCATTGACCTATATAATGTTTAAATGTCTATATGCATGTGATGCGCTAAACGTATTGAATGGAAAAAAACACCTGGTAAGGACAATAGAAGCATTAATTCATAATATCTCAACGTGTCTCCTCGAAAACGTGTTTTCAGATAGAAAGAAATGCCCGTGACAGTTTATGGGTATTTCAATATAAGAGAAGATATATGGCACACTTGATGAATAGCTTTACATTTTATTCATAAAGAATTTCATGCATTGTGCATACGTTGATCACAATTCCTTACAAAACAACTCAGCTTATATGATAGGCATTGCTCAATGGTTGATAATAATAATGATGATGATGATGATGATGATGATGATGATGATGATGATGATGATGATGATGATTGATGATGCTGATGATGATAATAATAATAAGTTTATTTAAACCCCCGCGTTCGGGGAAGCACACAAATACATCGAAATGATTAGAACGAGTCTGAATAAAAAAAGGCGTACAGAGCGTAAAGGGTAAAATAGACCAATTTGGGAAAGATAAAATAAAGCTAAAAGGGATAAAAATTAGTGAAATTCAAGTATTACAAACATGAATAAATAAGAGGTACATAACATAAAATGATGAGATCGACCAAACTAGGATAAGATAAAATAAAGCTAAAAGGGATTCGAGTTGACAGGTGCATGCAGGTGGCGGCAAGCACGAAAGCTGTGTCTCCCCTGGTGGGCTGGGCCCGCTGGTGCGCTCGGGGGTATTGACCACGCACTGTATGAAACACCCAGACAAGTTAAACAATTATGGGTCTAAAAGGCACGTGTAAGTAGATTGGCCAAGATATATTCACTGCGCCATGGCTCCTGAAAGTTTCCCTGGTGAAGTAGGTATCTGAGGGAGTCTACAACGTCGTTATTACACGCCTTGAAGCGGAACTTGTAATCAGATGAACCATTAAGCCAGATACTCACTGGAGACAGACCTGTATCATTGAACATAGATTTACCAAGGATGATACATTTTGATTTTTAAATCCCAAAAATTCAACCGCAAGTGATCAGCATAATGAAAACATGTATCTATTAAGACCTGAAGACCAGTAATGGTGGAACTCATAAGGGTTACATCATCGGCATATGCACAAGAGTTAATTTTTAAGTCAAACGACCGAAAGGGATAAAATGCTGCCTTGTTTCATTTCTCTGGTTATGTTGAACACGTGGCTAAGGCCACCTTTCCATCGCACTGTGGCGTTGGAGAATTTGTACCATTCATGTAAGAATAACCAGTGGTTGGGAGGAATAATTCCCCATAGCTTACATGTACAAACAAGACCGTCATACAAATACAATCAAAGCATTTCTCCGCGTCTTACGTACGCAGGGACATCGGAGAACCCCTGGTCTTAAACTCAACTGCAGTATCATTTATCATAAAATTACAAAGGATGTGCTCCGTCCTTTACAAAATCCACACTGATTGTTGTAAGCCTCATAATCAGGTTTGATTAAGAGTTATATCATTTTTACATGAGAAATAATTACTATAATTGGCCTGAAAGTTTCTGGTTTAGTTGGGTCTTAGGATGCTTTCTTGAGAATAAGAATAGTTATGCCGGTCTTATGTTACTCTTCTACAGTACAAGTAAAGATAATGACAGAGTATAGATTAGCTAGAATTTTACATATCGCAGACGAGAAACCGTGGCAGGGGTGCTCTGATGATATTTCATCAATACCGGGGAAGCTATGGAAATTCAGAGATCTAACTAACTTCGTTATCAAATCAGGATTAAAGGTTTCATTGGTCAAGTCGCCCTAAACAAGGGCTGCCTTAGAGTTAACAAATACACAGATATGAGAATGACGGCCGTCTATTTCTTTAGAATCTGGCGTGACGTTTTTATAGAAATTAGCAAATTCGTGTGGGGCCAGGGTGGAATCAATATTATAACAACTATGTTTTTTCAGTTCGTTCCAAAAAGCTTTTTTTTTCTTGAATAAGGTATTTATTACATTAAGACTTAAATGGAGGAAATCCTACTGATATATATATATATATATATATATATATATATATATATATATATATATATATATATATATATATATATATATATATACATATACATGTCTATGTTCCTCCATTTAAGTCTTAATGCATCATCTCCTAGTATTCAAAATGCGTTTGATCATTGCACATGGTTTGAAAAATAATAAAACTACACGAGTGTGAGTGCCTGGCCGTAAATTCTGCATGGCACGAGGGTACCCGTGGAGCGGAAGGATACACGAGATGTAGCCCGCCGCAGGCGGGCCATCGAGTGTATCCTTCCACTCCACGGGTACGCAAGTGCCATGCAAAATTTTACGGCCAGGTAATTGCAAGAGTGTTGTTTTATTTATATCCCATGTATGTGTAGTCCAGAGTATTCTCCACCATTTCACATTAAAAGAAGTGATAGTGTTGTGTCGAAACAGCAATCAATGACAAATACCGCCGCAGACGATAAATCAACATCCTAGGTGCGCACGCATGAAAAAGTGGTCAGCGCGAAAGTAGGGCATGCACGCGACCGTTCTACACGGGCGTGTGGATCGGCAATAAATTCTACACGGTACAGAATGGCCCGTCCGTGGTTACTCTGAACTACACATACATGGGATAAACCGCCTTTTAACCCAGTGATAGTAGAAGCAACAACCGTCGAACAGAGCAGCCTGTAATGCACCCTCAGATGTAACTGGCCAGACAAGAAACAGTGGCATGATTACTATGCAGGTGCCGTCCTTGGATTTCGTGTATGCATATGTGCAAGAACATGGGTCGTCACACATGCTTTTTACTACCAGTCAGTATGCTAAAGATGAGTAGAGAAGTGTTACAGTCCTGAAGTTTTTGATATAAGAAACTGTTGCAGTCGGCTTTTTCTCCTAACTTGCTGCTTTTCCAGGAGAGCCTCCATCAGTGTTAAATTCAACCGTTGTATATTTTCCTCCAAGCTGTAAATGATCGGTGCGCCACTCACTGGGTACCAGCCAACAATGGCTCCCGCAAGGCATTGTGGTCACTGTGGTTGGGCACACAGTGCACCGAGTACTAATGGCACATAGGTATAAAGGTACTACAGGTTTATATTTTTATGCCCCCCTTCGAAGAAGGTGGGGCATATAGCGCTGCACATGGTCGGTCGGTCAGTCTGTAGGTCTGTCGGTCTGTCGGTCGGTCGCTCGATAGACTGTGGTTTCCGCACAATAACTCAAGAAGTTTTTGAGCTAGGACTTTGATACTGTATAAGTGTATTATTCTAGTCAAAAGCTAGGCGAAGTTTGAAGATGGGTGACCTTGACTTAATTTCCAAGGTCACAGTGGTACCTGAGTTAACTTTGTTTTCAATATAATAACTGAAGAGGTTTTTAAGCTAGGACTTTTATATAATACATGATTATAGTCCATATTTGGGGCTAGGCGAAGTTTGAAGATGGATGACCTTGACCTCTTTTTAAAGGTCACAGAGCCACTTTACTGAATATGGGTTCATGCTTTCTGCATGATAACTTATACCTTGGAGCTACAACTTTTATATTGCACAGCTTTATGGTTCTCTGTAAGGGCTAGGTTGATTTTGAAAATGGGTGACCTTGACCCAGTTTTCAGGGTCACAGAGAGATTGTAGCTAGAGTGTGGTTTCCGCACAATAACTCAAGAAGTTTTTCAGCTAGGACTTTGATACTGTACAGGTGTAACATTCTAATCAAAAGCTAGGCGAAGTTCGAAGATGGGTGACCTTGACTTAATTTCCAAGGTCACAGTGGTACCTGAGTTAACTTTGGTTTCCACACAATAACTGAAGAGGTTTTTAAGCTAGGACTTTTATATTGAACAGGATTATAGTCCATATTTGGGGCTAGGCGAAGTTTGAAGATTAATGACCTTGACCTCATTTTAAAGGTTAAAGTATAAAGATATTTGACATTGATGTATGATTAACCTTCACTAATTTTGTAAGGTCACGTGTGCCCCTTCTACCACTATCAATAGGGTAGCGAGGGCAAGGGTAGCGAGGGCAAGGGTAATGGGGGAGGGGGGCATCTATGTTTTACAAACGTATCTTGTTAAATGTGTTTCTTTATATTTTATGAAACCGTGGCATCCTTCTTACCTACCTTCTTTACAAGCTAATTTTACGAAATTAGAGGAAAACTTCCTGATTAACATGAACCTTGTGGTATTGAAGCATACATTTTTGACACGCTTAATCACTGTACAGACGTTGAGAAACATCAGATGGTGTCTGTACTGCTTGAACGATCATCAGGCTTACATTGTATATCGTTTTTTAAAAGGTAAATGTTACAACATGTGGCAATGTTCTCATGTATACACTGCATGTTTATTTTCATGCTTACTCGAAGTGATTGTTATGTTTGCAACCTTCATGTTAATGTTTGCAACACACAATATTATTCCCTTGTCATTTGTCAATATAGTATAAACTTCAGTCAGTGCTGGGAGTGAAGTCATACTCTTTTGTGACAGAGTCAATGTTTGTATATATATGTATGTCTTTAAAACGATTGTTTACTAATTGTGGTTGATATACTGTCAACTACTCAAGTCTCTTTCCTGGCAGCCCACTTGGCTGTGTTTAACTATATGGCCCTAAGCTGCTACCTGTATTTTACGCAATTTTGTATGGGTGCTGTCTTTGCATGCATGGGCATAGTTTTCTGTATTACGGTATCTATTTTGAATGATTTTTCAGTATGTATTTATTTCACCTGGCTTCCTATCGGTACGTATGCTGTTTATGTGGTAGCTGATGGTAAATTGGTTACGTATTCTTATTATGTGATAGTTGATCATGCTTGCTCTCATCATCTGTGGTATAAGTACATATTTTTATACTATGTTATTCACTGTATGCATATGAGAGTGTTTAGAGTTCAAGTGCCTGGTCCCATTTTTCAAGTGTTATTGTATCACTTGTGCACAGCTGTCCCAGAACAATTTTTTTGTGCCTTTTCCTCTTACTTTGAGATCCAGTTGTTATACTTTATATTGTCGCTTTGGCTTGCAAGTACTTTTAACAACATATTTTGTCCTTACAATAGGCAAAGGGTACTTTTGATATATGTATGTAATTTGATTATATCCAGGAAGAGTTCAAATACGAATGTTTACCTACTTATTATTACTCCATTTCTGATCTTATTGGAAGGCGATATCCAGCTGTCCAGTATTCTTTGAACACACACACACACACACACACACACACACACACACACACACACACACACACATATATATATATATATATATATATATATATATATATATATATATATATATATATATATATATATATATATATATATATATACATATATATATATCATTGATTATAATATAATAAAAATCAAAGTTTTAAATTAAGATAACGTAACATGTCGCTAAGTGTTGAATGCTTTTATAACATTTACTTTTAGCAAACATTTTAACATTGAAAGGAATATTAAGAGCAATTTTTTCCAGTATAATGTTTTAGTGTCCACATCTACAATTGTTCTTATGCTTTTGGTAAATTATATATATATGTATATATATATGAGTTTGTGTGTGTGTGCCTGCAGCCCGCTAGGCAACCTATAAACTACCAATGAAATTCGTACACAGGATCGCAACAGTACCTACTGGAATCTGGTATTTCTTAAATATCAGGGAAAGGATACACATCAGATGTAAAGTGAGTACATATTGTTTTTGTCTATTTATATTTGCATGGATTGTAGGAATGTTATTTTACTCACCAGAATGTAATATGGGAATAGTTCCGATGTCGGGTGGCATGCTTTAAAATAAACATAAAATGTAGGAGAGAGGATTGAACTGCACGCTAAGGTTCCTCGACTTTTACTTTGGATACATCAATTATGTTTCATGTTTTACCCACAAAACCATAAATTTTATTTACTGGACAGATATTTTGATTTGTTACAAACAGGTTTGGTATCGATACGACAATCTTCAAAGATTTCATAAGCTGGTTTACAATTGGGTATCAGCTAGCACATTTTGTCAGCATACTTAAAAAATAAACGACGAAAAAGAAAATAATATATAAAATTAAAGAAAGACAAACATATAGGAACCATATTCTCAGTTTACAAATAAAATACATAATTACAGAATAATCGTATTTTGTGATCGTCATTATAAATATCACAAAAGTCTTGGAAGGAGGCATTTAACGGAACAATAAACAATAAGATGCGCTCGCAGTTTCATAGTTTGCTTCAGGGAAACGAGTGCTCGGACAGGAGTTGCTCACTTATTTCTGCTATTCTTAGGTCAAAGATCTACATGGCTTTATTAGCGGCATGAATGGGGCTTTGGCTATTCAGGTACTGGGATTGCTCGTGATCATACCGAAAAAAAGGGTGAAAATTCACATACCATGACAAGCGAAGCAAACAAAAAATGAACCAAACGGTTAGCCATGAGGAAAAATATGAGAAAAGTGTTGACGACCAGGCATATAGTATTTCATATTCTCATACCCCTGTCTGTAACACTGTAATTATAACTCTCCAACACGTTTAAGCCAACGCTTAGCATTAATGCTTTGCTGTTTACAATGGCTACTTCATTTATATATTGTATATCTTGCAGAACGGGTAAGTTTTAAGGCATCACAAGGTCAGAATCTGGAATATGTTGATTTTCAATACTTGAACAACGTGAGAAAGCAAATGCTGATCCGTCACAAAGCTAATGTTAACCTATTGCAAACATGAAATTAGATGAAGCATCAGGTGAAATAGCTGTCAAAAATTAATATTTGCCACAAAGGAATAGATAAAATGGCAAATGCATAATCACGCCTGTTTGTCCACGTAGCCATACTGGATTCCATTGTCTGCAAGTCACACATAGCCTCTAAACTCACTGTCAAATCCGTGCTAAATGTTATCTTTGGAATTCTTTATTATTAGAGCTGCTTATATGGTGTGGTTTGTACATTGACACAGTCAGGCGTATCCATAGACTGACACTTTTTATTACGTATAAGTGAACACACCTCTATGATAACTTCACAGTTGGATTTATGACCCATATCAAAAAAAAACCCCAACAGTATTATAAAGTTACGAAAATTACCACAATTAAACACTGACCTCACCACAACACAGGCGGGAAAAGTACTCAGACGTTCCTGCTCTAGTCACTCAGTTTCCTCTGTCATGACTGGCTCATCAGTAAGGTATGGTGTCATTTAAAACTACATCACGCAATTCCCTACAAGGAAGCTCACACTGAATACTGGGAGACTGGGTAAAATACCTGCAGGCACTGGCCCAACTTTAAATATTGCTTTCAGGTACACTCTGTAATGAACTATCACATATCCCCCTTCAAACCTTAGAGCAAAAACAGTGCCTTTCTGAAAAGTTGTTGCATCTGACAGGGGGAATATACCCTTTAACAGGAAATGCTGGCCAGGTCCAGTGTTCCTTAGGATCATTATTGGCTTTTACCCGTCAACAACATTTCTACACTGTGACACCAGCCCCTCTGATTTGAAGCTTTCATTGGCATTTAGTATGAACAGTTTGTTTACCACTAAGGTTTTCACACAATTGAACTGACTTGGCAAGTACATCATATGACTTTTTTAATCAAACAACGCATTTAGGTGGGTGCCCTTTAATGCTTGCTAAACACACGGACACGCTGGTACCCAGATATTGTTGGCCTCTCTAAGAGAGCAACACTAAAATTTGGCATTACCCCCTTTTCTGCAGTAAGCGTACTGGGCACCACAAAAGAATTTCTGCCTTCTGTCTTTCTCACTTTGTTTTGATGGACAGGCTCATCCAATTAAGGAGACCTTCACTGGGCTATAAGGAGGCTAAATATTAAAAGAAACTTAATTGGTGCAGGTTCATGCAAATGAAATAGCATAAGGGTGCTATATTTACTTTTGTAAAGTTTTATTACATTGGATGTCAAAAATGATTCATGCATTAAAATTCAATATTAATTATTGCATTTGGAACATTTTACATGGGTTTTTGTGAAACTTAACATCACTTTTTTTTAAGTGAAATTCAAAATCACTTATTGAAGTTCAATAACACTTAAGTGAAAATGAAAAGCATTTCAGTGACATAAGATTTCACGTCAGTGAACCTGGATAACAATTGAGTGAATTTCATTCCCATTGTGATGTTTATGTAATTTTAGGTTTACCTTGCCATGATACCAGCATTTTGATAAATTTAAGCTTGCTGTCGGTGTAATTATTTGACAGGGCCGGAGCAAAATTCACGTAATTAACGTAAAGCACAAACTAACAGAAATAATTGCACACTTAAGTCACGTAACTAACATACAACACAAACTAACAGTCCAAAGCGCACATGACTACATAAAGTACTTGAAACTTATAACGTTTCGAGGGATAAACGCCAGAGTGAATATTACATGATTGACCATTCATTCCAATCTAGGTGATACATTAAACGTAAAACAAATATCCAACATGAAAATCTTACTGAAATCAAGGTTAAAGCCATGGTATTGTATGAAATTTCCATAGTATAAATTATGGTTTATTTCAGACGATGATGTCCAAGAAACACAGTTATGTTTGAAATTATTTACAAAAGTGAGCAACACGGATTGGAACAGACCTGCTGTATATTTCAAAATAGACTTTTTTAATAAGCTGCATTGGCTCATGCCTATTGGACACTAAACAGATTGTAGTTCAACTTTTCATTGGTATGCTATAAAGTGTCCACATAAATGTATCAGTCATATGAATTTCAAGATTAAATTTTGCCTGCGTGAGGTCTATGTCAGCATATTTTGCACTTTCCGTGGGCGTACAGAGAAATGAACTTTCTGTTTTTCAGTTGATGGTCGGTTTAGAACCTTTCCACGTTGTAGCGTCATACTGTAGTTTCTAGCTTTCCTTTTTAGCTGTGGGAGATGTCTAGCATTGGATTAGAAATGCGCACAATTTAAACATAAGTTCATTGCTTTTTCACAAGCCAATAGGCCACACAAGACTTATGCCTGTGGATATGTCAAAAGGGCTACACTTGAACAAGATTATAACAACAAGTTTAAATGAGCGTTCTTTAAATTTTATGTGTGCAATGATCTAAGTCTACTTCGTTTGTGGAATTTAATATTCAATTTCAATAGGTACACGATGCAATTCGAGTGAAAAACGATTGCAATTTATTGCCTTCGGATGGGATGAGCACTGTTTCTTTACTTTTGAATTCGAGTTTTGACATGGTAATGGTCTTCTTTATTTGCATCATGAAACAGTATCTGGTTGAAGTTCAGGCTATTCCATAGGGAAATTACATATTGAATTAAAATATGTTGACAATGAAGGCAGTGAATCATGTAATGCTTTACAGGCATAAGCTGGCCAGTGCCATTATCTTATGTGTAAACGATAGATTAGTTTCAGTTCTTAACATTGAGACAACCCCCTCCCCATTAAAAAGCTAGTAACCATTAACTGGAATACAGGAGTAAAATGACAAAATTCATTGGAATTAGCTTTGAAAAAAGGAGTTAAGGTGGCTGTTCTCATGGTGCGGCTCATCACGCCGTGGCCACATAGCTGCGATCTCCAAGTTGCTCATCAATGCCGGAGATAAAAGAGTGGAAGCAAACACTTGTCACTTATGGCGGGTTGTGTGTGTGTGGGCTAAGTAGCATGCAAATCGTTGTATTCTAAAGTATCGTTCCATTCCATAGTAGTTTTTTTTTTACCAACACACTGTTTTATAATAGAAACGAATCATTTCTACAAATAATTACGAGCTGGTACAAACAATGGATAAAAAAACACCGTGAAAGGGTGTGGCGGAATATTCGAGCATTATGTTGCCAGGCAACATGGGCCTGACCTTCAACACGATTGTTAAACAGAAGAGTTTCTTAAAAAACTAAAACCAACAGGTTTTTCTATTCTTGTACTTTTCAACTACAGGGTAGATCCATTTGAGAATTTCCAGGCCCATGCAAGTTCAACCAAGGCCCTTCCCCTAATATCACCCAGTCTACCGAATATAAACACACCAGCTGTTCCACACAAATACAGCCTTCCAAGCAACAAAACTCGTTTAATCAGTGTTTGGACGCATCAACGTTTAAACTGGATAGTGTGCTCATGAAATGATGTGTTTTTCGGTTTGGTTTCATGTCCGTTGTTATTCTGGCAGATACAGTAGAAATGTTAACCCTATTTGCCTTTGAAATGAACATAATAATATTTAAAAAAGCTAGGCGTAATTTCTTAAAATCATGACATGAAAGGCAAATGCACACGTTTGTGAAAAGGGTGTAAAAAGGCTGAGTAGAAATAAATAAACTGAACGTCTTGGCAGGTTAAACATTGCCACTTTGAATGCCATGTACAAGCCAGCTAGTTCATACATAAAATGGGCTTCTACCGTTCGAAATATAGTCCTCATATTTTAATGAATCTATCCACCCACCAGCCTGTGAACTGGCCTTATATAAATTCATGATTACGATTGTTTAAGTGGATATTTGTGTATACATTAACATGCTAAATTTTCTATGGACCTAATCTCATCTTACTCATACTTGCGGGGACAAGAGAATACGGGGGTATAAGCAGCATAGGGGTGAGCTTAAACAACAGGTTCCACTGTACATGTAATGTCTGAATGTAGGTAAGTAGCTTAGGGGTGGCAGAGTGTGTACAGGCATTGAATTTACAATGTCATCATATCGGTTGAAGAGCTCACTGGCTGTATTTATTGCTGTATGGGCATGGGAAATTGCTTAACCTCTTATGTATGTAAGATTTTCCTGCAATGAAAACTTCTCAACTCACATGTATTTGGTGTAATGCATGAATGTTTACTATTACAGCTGTAAATTTTTCTTGGCAGCCAGCATGTGCTATAGCTAGTTGAACTTGAAAAATTCTGTGGTTGTACTGGTAGCCCTAGTTTTTCAAGGTTTACCATGTAATCATGTTCTAACTTCAACCTACATGTATTTAATTTTAAGACTTGCAACTTGACTAGACTGTCGTTGATGATCTAAGAGAATCATATAAATATAACAATGTGAATATGTGTGCTTTGTTAGAAGTTACTCTGGGTAGATACAACTTTTTCATTCACTTCAAATTTGTTCTAAATTTTTCATGTACATAATTATGTTTAGATTTACAAGGATGAATATGTGTGCTAAGAAGAGATCAAACCCCACTGATGATCTGTTCTCAAAGGTCTTATCAATGTCTATGCTGTCAAATATTTATTTGTTTATCTATTTTGTGTGTGTCCGTGTAAACAAAGAAACATAAAACCAAGAATATAAACCATTAATCATATTTGTTGGTTTCAGGCACAGTACTGATGGATGTTAGCGGGGCCCTAACTATTCATGTTGTGTCATAAGAGAAGGAATGTATTTACTTGGATTTCCCATTCCATGTATCAGACTTGTTTACAAGAATCCGTTGGGGCCATGACATTTTCCCAGCCATTTATATTAGCCTCTGTGTAAGTTCAGATCATGTATTTTTACAGCATTCCACAACACCATCCCTAAAAGGCTGCTGCCATTGTTGGTAGCCACAACCAGTGTATATATAATAGTCCCATTATCATAGGGTCTGTCCAAATATCCCCGGTCGGTCGAGTAGAAGCAGCATTTTATTTTTATGGGCAGGCAGCAGCATTTGACGTTTTTCTTTAGATGGCACAGCCGTCAATGATTACATTGTATTGACATAACCAACCATAATGCATCATTTCAAGGAGGTTGGATGGGGACCGGAAGAGGTCAGGGCTTAAAATTAGTCTTTCTCTTTCTTTCTATTTCATCTACATACAAGTAGATCTACTGAAAATTTGCACGCAAATACAGGTTTCATATTCAGGTTTTAAATGGTATACAGACTTTGCTAAGCACCACACATTATTAACTATACCCAAATATACAAAGCTATCATTTAAAATTTCTTTGCGGTCAATAGTCAAACAATGACGATACACATTCTACCACAAAGTTTGACACTTGGGAAACTAAAATTTTCCAAACAAACTTTAGATACTTACTTTAATGGAAATACATGCAAATGGATGTTCCTCATGCTCATGTTGAAAAATGAACTTGAATTTTTCTTCGAAAATGAATTTGTGCACGAAAGCTGTAATACTTTATTTCTTTATTCAGGATTAGACAAATAACACCAAGGCTACAACCATTATCATTTAAAGGTGACTTAATTTTGTCTTGGGCCTGAGGTATCCAGTTTTTGTGGGACACAATATTTGTTCACATACTAATACTGTAAGCTTTAAGTGCAGTCTGTGTGTTCTCTTGTTGTACGTGTACCTAATTGCAACAGGCTTCTCGCTGGTACAGATAACAGAGGCGTTCTCACCACTCAGAAAGTCCTGCACTGCCAGTGACTTTATATTCATATATGGCTCAGAGATTTCCATATAAACTGTATTCAGTTTACATGTTAGTTTCTCAATGCAGGCAATTTTTAATATATCTGGACATTTTTTAGAGTACCGTTCATAACAAATCCAGGTAGCCTCACTAATCTGTGTGATACCACAGTACACTTAAGTAGAAACATCTCTGTACAGGGAAATTTCCTTAGTTTTTTTTCCATGGCCAGGTCTTAGTTTCTGTGAGAAGACTGTGTCCACAATTCTAATTATTTTTGCGTCATTGAGAAGTTCTACAGATAAATTAGAATAAACACACTGTACCATGGGCATTTGCTGACTGTAGTATGGATTCTGAAACCAAATAGACATGGGATATTCACCGCGAAGGTTAAGCATTTTTTACTGTTTTATTATAAATATGAAGATTTGTATGTAGACTCTCGTATTGTTTGAAGCATGAACTATATTAAAATATGCATTATCCTGGGGCTTTTTAACCACTGCTCTCTGGGACCGTCATATTTTCAGGACTGCTTTTCATTAGATGTCCCCGATACAAATAACAGTACAAATAAGGGACTTCCACTTCTGTGAAATATATTACATAAGTACAAAATATCTTATCAGCAGCAAATACACATCTTTGTAGCTGATGTAAAGAATGCTGCATTTGAGCAAAATACTTTGGTACTTGTGTGAAAACGTACGTGCTCTCTGACCACAAGTAGAACTATAGATACCTTCAACGCAAAGCATTGACTGAAGAGTCTGCCAGGAAAAAAATCATGAATAGGATGTCACTATCTTGCAGCATAAGCCACTTAGAGCAAATTTAGTCCAAAGTAACTTGACGTGCTGTAACAGTAAATATGTATACTGGTAAGCAAGCACCAACTAAATGCACACATCCATACTGTCAGGAGAAAAAGGTAAGCATAATTTAAATATTTTACTAATTATTCATATCAAACTTAAATTTGAGCGCAATACATGGAAGCATGTTGGAGATATCATGGTAACGAGCCCTAGCGAAAATCTAATTAAGCTGCCATTTGCTCAAATTAGGTCGTGGTGACACCTAAAGCTAATGAGTGCATAGTCATGTAAGATAATTTTGCTCTAAAATGTGAACAAAATACATGGAAGCATTCTGGAGATATTGGAGTAACGAGCTGTAACGAAAATATAATTAGGCTGCCATTTGCACAAATTAGGTCATGGTAACAAAAAAATCTGATCAGTCCATTTTGGCATGCTAGATCACCATACTGCAAAATTGGAGCAAAATACGTTGGAGTATTGTGGAAATATTGCGGTAACGAGCCCTAACGAGCGTGAAATTAGGCTGCCATTTGCTCAAATTAGGTGATGACACCAAAATCTATTCAGTTCATCTTGCCAGGTTAGATAAGAATTTTGCCAAATTTGGGCAAAATACATGGAGGCATTCTCTACATATCACAGTTATGAGAATGTGCACATCCGGACGGATGGACAATCCGAAACAAAAACAACAACAACAAAAAAAAAAGTCTTCCCATGGGGCAGACACTTAAAACTCTATACCAAGTTTCAATTTAATTTTCTGAAATTATAGCATTATAAAGCTGTAGAGCTTTTCAGGCCATATATGTCGCCTTTCATTTGAATGGATCTATATGTGTTAGCAAACATGTCTGTGTAAAATTGAACAGGATTAAACAGTAGAATAACAAAAATGATATTAACCCCTAGCACTGTGGGCAGTTTTTGGATCTGGCAAAGCCAGCCAGTGGGCCTTTCTTTTGGTTTGTGTCGCAACATGCGACATGCTGGCATAAAAGTGCCGTAACTTTTTTATTTTTGCAATTCATGCATACCGTTCCACATGATTTTTGTTGAGTAAGACCTTCCCCACATTTCTATGTGGTTTCTTTGTCAATTTAAAGAAAAACTCGTGCCCTACATCCTAACAAAATGAAGATATTGATCTCAATCACAAATTGATCCAAAAGGTCAAGCCTGTTTGAATGTAATTACATGGGTACAGGGCTACGCAACTTCCTTGTTAATTGTCACGAACGATGGTTCTTTTTTCTTTCTAAAGATCGGTTGTGTGTCATTATTGTCACTAAATTTTAGTGGTTGAATTTGTTCGTTGCTGCAGTAAATAGTTGTTAAACATACTTTATCGCAGTCACTGACAAACTATCAACACATGATCCACAGAAGCTACAGCGGTATTTTCACCCGAGCCATGTTTACCTGCGGCTGGCGTATATTACTCTCTTCCCGTGAAACAATTGGACCCTCTGCTCTATTGTATGCAAAGACTGGTAGTATGCTATCATTCTTACCAATTAGCAGCGTTACATTTTGTTCCTTGCTTTAATAAATCGTCCATATTCGTCACTTGTGTTCACACAAATATTGTTCATCTTTCAAGCCAGACTTCATAACACGAAGTAGCGAGTAGTCCCGAACAAAACGTTGGTAGAAAAACGATGCATTTGATTGGACGGCGAACACCATGTGATCGATTCTTGCCCCTTGACTGACCTAGACTATTCCGGAGAATCGTCTTTGGTAGTCTCCGACTTAACTAACAACGCATCTGTTTGAAATAGAAGCAGCCTTGTTTCAGCCACTGGGAGAGCTTGTTGTTACAATAGACAAGGTTCTAAGTCTTCTAACGAAATAAACAGATTGAGACTGCAACGCTGATATCCTCCTATTTTTACGCTGTTTTACAGTTCGACATTCAAATTGTCTCAAACAACGGTCGAATCATTGATTTAAATCATCGTAGATGAAAAATATTCATGTTTAACGAAACAGCCATCGGCAAGAACTGACGTTTCTCTACAATGAAATGTGCCAACCTGATGTATATAAACAACACCGGGAGTTTGAAATGGCCTTGAATCAGCCACTTCAAAAGTTTGAGTCTACTCGACACTTGTGGCAATACGCAATGACGCCCTGTGCAAGTGCACTCAAAACCGGCGTGCTGCGAGTTAAATATGAAACTAGTTTTTTTTTAATGACTGGTGTCTGCTACATCTATTCATGTTGTTGAATTTTGTTTTTTCGTATCATATTTCATCTTTTGGAAGATGAAAAGAAAGTGATGTCAGGAAAGTTTTCTCGTCTTTTTAGTAATGTGTGAATAAATGAATGTTTCATCACATATTTTCAGGTTTAGTAATTATCTTTTCTTAACACAATCATAATCTACTTTTCACAGTGGTTACTCTTTTATAATGACCCCACCACCACCCCCACCAGAACTGGTGCTAATGTCGCCCATTTCTGGATTATTTAGGACAGCATTATAAGCGGTGGGCCACTGTGTGCAATATATATATATATATATATATATATATATATATATATATATATATATATATATATATATATATATATATATATATATATATATACATATATATATTATATATATATATATATACACACACACACAGACATATATATATGTGTGTGTGTGTGTGTTCACACACATATATATATAGTGCATGAAACTTGTTAAAGAGACCACGGTGATGAAACCATCTGCCTTTTCAGACCATGTTTACCATGTCCTGCTATCTTTTCCATGCCATTGTTCTTCTATTAAAAGATTAAAAGACCACCTCCCTTATTTGACCACTTTTGCCTGCCAGTAAGGACGGTCTCTCAAAACAGGTTTTATTGTGCTGTAATCACCCTATGCCTTTTTGCAAATTTTGCCCCAAATGTTATAAGTTTGCCATTGGCGCTGATGAGTTCCAAGATGAGTAGGGCCAATTTTTGTAACATGGCATCAAGAAGAGTATTTGAGTATTTACATAGCATATTTTATCCTTAAAAACATCTATACAAAAAGTGGCGAAATATCCAGAACATTTTGCCAGAAGAAATTGCTATTTTGTGAACCAGCATGTCCATGCATATCTTTTGATGTTGTAACACTATGATGCTAGCCCATGATTTCTCAGATTCAACAGAAGGGTTGGACCAAGGTGTACCAAGGTGTATTTTTAGACTGATTATGTGATATGATCAAGGCTTTCATTAATGAGAATTCTATCTAGTAAATTCTTCACAAGAAAAACAGTTAACAATATTATAGGTCTTACATCTACATGAACTGGGCATAGAATGTTGACATACACAGTGATATCCACAAATCAAAATGCCAGCAGTAGGCTTAGGCCTAATTTTCATACGCGGAAATTTTCTGCTGATCCACTGATTGTAGTTTAAATTTACAAGTACACTAGTACCTGCGTTTTAGGACCACCCCTTTTGCCAGCCAAAAGTCGTCACATGCGGCAGGTGGTCTTTGATTACAGGTACAATGACAAAAAATTTAGGCTGCTGTGTCCACAGAAATATGATCACAAAAGCGAGCTGGTCTCTCATGGCAGTGGTCTGAAATTGTAAGTACTGTTGTTTATTTTAAACTAAAAATTTTCAGGGTTTTTCATGTCTTTCAAATAAGATTAGCTTTCAGGGCTAAATTTTGTATCAACATTTGACAAAATGATGTTGGAGTTTGAAAATGCAGAACTACTGGGTCTGGATTAGGATCATAAAACAGTTAGCAGAGTAATGTTTACTGACATCAAGTTGGTTGGCTTTGTTAAATGATCATAGCTCTCTAAGCATAAAGGCATTTGCAGAGCACAATGTTTCTCATTATGCATATTCTACGCCCTAAAACAATAAGAAATGTGCAATGTAGTCTCCTTTAATTCATTTTTTATGTCATGCTTAATATGGGAGAAACCAACCAAGTTTTTAATATTGCATAATAACAAAAAAGCCGTTTGATACATGGAATATATAGTTCAAAATTGTCGGACACAAAAAGAGTTATTTTACCCCCCCCCCCCCATTGGATCAAGACCAAGTCAATAGCTCTCCTTGGTGCAGGTTGTAAGTGATTGCAATGTTGGCAGAGCTGCAACACGCTCGCCTTTCACCTATGCCGTCCGGGTTCGATTCACGGCCGGGGAAGCATGTGGAAAGAGTTCCTACCCCTCTGACTGTGCATGGTGGTTTTTTTCGAGTCCTGCGTTTTCCTCCACCAAACATGTTGGTACGAAAGTAAACGCCACCATCTTTGCCATGGAGAGTGATTAATATAGGCTTGGCCTGCTTTGCAATCCACGTGAAAGATATGGGTTTATACTTTTTCTAAGTGGTCAACCTGTTCCAAGGAAAACTCTTGACGCATTTTATGACATTAGGTTTTCTCTACATTTTTCAGCGGTTTTTATTAAAATTGAAAATAAATTTTCAGTCGTGAAAAGTGAGTAACAGTTTATTTTGTCTGTGCAGTTTCGGTTGGCTTGAGAAGAAAGGGTCAATGCCAATTCACTTCTTAGTGATAAGCGTTTTTGGGGAGTAAAAATCAATTAAACATGTCTGTACATGTGTATTAGATAGCGCATATTGATAAGGTTGAGTTTATGCATTATTTATTGTTTTGGAGAATGTACAAGAAGATGGATTGGAAAGTCAATACGCAGGGAAGGGGTATATATGAAAGCACTATGTCTGCATATATAGTTAATATTAAACACTCCTCAGGGCAAGAGGAGTCGGATGCAATCAGCTAAAGCAGCTAGTCCTATGTATACTTTCAATAATCACAAGTGTCAAACTTATCCCCAAAATAATTCATCCTCTGATTCAATTGAAATTTTGTTCTTTTGACATTTTTCAAATTGTCTTCTTTTTTCACTAAATGGTCTTAAATCAAAGGTTTTTAGCAATTTAAATTTAAGCACCCGGCAATGTTGATTTCATCATTGGTTTATCATCCACTTGAACATGACACTTTTAAATAACGCAATTTAAAATGTGCTTGTGTGTTGTTTCATATTTTGTGGTTGTTAATTTAAAAACTGAAACACGCATTTTCTTCTAAGTTCTCTTTCTTTTCCCCCATCAGGCAAGCCCTGCACAGTGCCCTTTACAGGCTAATGAAATCTATGATCTGCCAGTTATCTGTGAAAAAAACAAAAACAAAACAACAACAAAACAATATGCTGGCATAGTAGTCTTTACTTCCATGAAGCTACATCTATTGCTGAAAGCAATATGTACGTGCATTTTGCATTTATGTACTGGTTATGCTTTGCATGAGATGGGCCTAGACTATTTCAGTTTTCCTGAATAAAGTTGAGTTGGCCTTTACCCATTACCGTAGCCTTATGCGGAGTTTGATACGTTGCCGAAAAAATCGGGATTATAGGTAAATAATAATCGTGATAAAATGCCAAAATTGCAAATATGAAACGCCTAGCCAAGCAAAGTAGCTACGTCATCCCTTGCATGTTGTAAGATAATTTGTAACCTATCTGATGCGAATTTGTTTCCCAACGCCAGAAATATGCGTGATATACTGCCACATGATCCACAACAGATATGAGCATTGTCATAATTGAAATGACGTCAAAGGTCGGAAAATAGCAGCCCTTTTCTTGCCTCCGCACGGCAAAGAGCTTGGGCAGTAGGGAGCGCTCGCACCGGCGTGCACGCATGACTGCTGACTTCTCGAAGGTCTGGCGTAATCTTGCAAAATCATTGGATAGGCAAGATTTTAACTTAAAATATTTTTAGAGAATTTGTTTCTAAAAACAGTTTATATGCTTCTAAAATATGTCAATATTGCTCATCCATGTATATAACGCCAAAACACGCATGATCTATACAGCATAAGTGTTGAAGTTATGGTCTCTTAAGTATGCCGTTCGTAGAAAAGTGCTAATATATTAACACGGTACATAAATGATGTGTGTAAGTGTTTCCATATATTTCATAAAACTACGTATGTGACTTTCAAACTGCAAGAATTTCCTACAGCAGAGGTACATCCAGAAGTCACAGGCAGAGAGACGATAGCCAACATGGATTCATATTTTGTAAACTGACTTGTCAGTCAAAAGCTGAATAAATGCTGACCTATCCATTTACAGTCATTTTGCATTTCCCTGCCGCTTTAAGAAAAAAGTTCCTTCTGTTCTACTCTGTTAACCAATCACAGCGCAGCTATCCAGTTTCTGCTAACCCGCTTGATTGAATGTGCGGCTTGAAATCAAAATGTGATTATTTCAAGTTTTATAGCTTGTCAACACTTCAGAAACATTTGTCGGTAACTATCGATGGAATTTATACTGTGTTCTTAATGCAATAGACCCACGAAATGATTCACAAACACCTGTATTATTATTTTACTCCGCATCTCGATAAGAAGCACAAAAAAACCAATCCAACAACGGAGTATGGTAACGTTAACAACGCAAACTTTTTGCTCTCTTGTAACACCGACTTATTTTTTTACTCCTATCAGTCTTTTTTCTTTTCGACTCAGTCTCATACATATACGTTCTTCAAATATTCAGCCACATTTTAAACTATTACTTTGTGAGTAGAAGAATCAAACTTCACATAAACCATGGATAATGACAATCTTGACATTTCAACTCAATTTGGAGGCACGGCCATAATTTCCCCTACTCATAAACTTAGTTCACACGATTCCGAAGACGAAATCCAGAAAAACCAGACTTAATTAATATTTCTCCCTCATTTTGAAATGGACGATTAAATTAATATTCTAAAAACAAATACTACTCAGTTCACAATATTAAGCTTAAATTGTGCTTCAATTAATGCAAAATATGATCAAATCAAGGTTTTCACAAATCATTTAAGGGTGAATAACTGCCTGTTTAGTGCAATCTGTATTCAAGAAACTTGGCAGTCTGTTTCAATTGACACATCTCTATTTGAAATTGAAGGGTACAATTTGATTAGTCAAAGTTACTTTTGTTCATCACATGGTGGACTTGCTATTAATATAAAAGAGTGTTCTATATATAAAAATCTACCAATATACCAGGTGTCAGACACATGGGAAGGCCAGTTTATCGAAATTGAAAGTAATTCCGTACAAAAAAAAATCGTCATTGGTAATGTTTATAAACCTCCCAGAGACATTATCGACAATTATAACTCCTTCATAAATGAATTCACTCCAACACTTGAATTTCTGAGTAACAGAAATACTCCAGCAATAATTGCAGGATATTTCAACATAGATTTACTTAAAATTAATGAAAAAAAATTTGTTAACACCTATTTTTACAGAATCACTTCACTTAGTTTCTTCCCACAGATAACATTATCTACTAGATTATCTCAAACACGTGGCCCTTTGATTGACAATTTTCTTCTGACGTTAACAAACTTGAAACACTCTCCTTTAACAGGTATTCTGACATCAAACATATCAGATCATTTTCCATATTTCATAACTCTTGATTGTGGTAAATCCTAAATATGTGCAAATCAGAACCACTCAGCCAGAATCTTTGAATAATTTCTGTCAAGAAATAAGAGCATCTGACCTATTGAATAAAATAGACAAAAATCCTACTTCAAATCCAATGGAATACTATAACTTATTTGAAAGTATATGTAAAAAAGCGATGGAAAATAACTTCCCCTCCAAGTGGGTAAAATATAACAAACATAAGCATAAAAATCTAGTTGGACTACTCAGGGCATTATAATTTCTATAGCAAACAGGGACAGGATGTATAAAAACTCAAAAGACCCCTGTTGATACAGAAGAATATAATCAGCAAAAAATTAACTTACACAATTACAATAATATTCTTAAAAACAATATTCAACAAGCTAAGAAAATTTATTACACCTCTTGTTTCATTAGATGTAGAGGAAACATTAAAGATACATGGAAAAATATCAAAGAAATATTGGACAAAGCCAAAAAGAAGTCAAATTTACCTGATGCCTTTAAGGTAGATGGTGAAACTATCTCTGATAAACAAACAATTGCTAACAAGTTTAACAATTTTTTCTCTGAAATAGGTCCCAAACTTGCTTCAAAAGTAAATCCCCTAAATAACAATGAGTTCCAAGACTACCTAAGCACTCCCTGTATGCACAATTTTTTCAGCAACTGACTTTCTACTTCAAGTATATTAACAGCCTTTTTGTCATCTCAATAAAAATTGTATTGTAAATCAATTTGGGTATTAAGGTGGCTCCCATAATAGCAGTTGTTTCATGGCCTTAATGGGAGTGTCCTGACCACGATATGTTACAAATGTATATTCTGTACAAAACAATAGTCAATTAAAAGTTGTCGGAGTCTGAGAGTCTGAGTCTAAACCTATCAAAGCTGAATGTATTTGTTTATTGTTCAATGCTGGACAAGACTGATAATGCTGAGAATACGTTAACACTCATCAACCAGATGCAGCCATGTTAACCAACATAATCACACAACTTAAGGTCACTTACAATGGAGTATTTACTATATATGACAATAAATGCAGGCACAAAAGTGTAAATTTGGTCAACTGATCCCTGATGTGTCACCCATTGATCCTGTTGCATGTTTTATTTTGGAAAAAAGAAATTCTTTGGTTTCATGTTTGCTTGGATTCTGTCTCATTTTAATTGGTGTAAATGAAGGATGTACATCTTCATCTTTTCATGTATTTCATTTTCAGCCTCTCAAAAATTGCAAAAACAAGCCCAGCTCAGACCACACCTTGCACACTGTATAAAGGTGCCCCTGAGAAAACAAGATGCCTGAAGCCCACTGGCAAGACTTACAGGGGAAAACTGGTAATTGGGTGTCGTTTCTGATCAGTTCAGGCAGAAGGGTCCCTCACGTATGATGGGACCTTGTCCGCCATGATAATTAGAGACGTTATTTTGTGGAGACCACAAACCAGCAAACTAAATCTCCAGAACTGTGACATCTCAATAAATCAGGGTAGATAGATGGCACAGACAGGCACAAGGGCACAATCCACCCTCAGCACCTGAAAAAAAACTTATTATCAACACAGCATAAAAAAGCCCACTGGAAAAATGACTCATCTGTGGGTGTAATTCAATGGATGTTGACTTAAAAACCAGGGAAAGAAAATAAGGACGTGCACGCCAGATAGTGCTAGAGGTAAGCAGACACACTACGAGGAGTTATGGCAGCCATTATGTGAATCGTCACCAGTGGTTGATCTTTTTCAAACTTGGGTAAGTACAACCATGGCCGAGAGATTAGCTGAGGTCATGCAAAGGTTATGGTGTCGCAAAGCAAATATGTGAATTTGCCATTTTTATTCCATTCACTCGTATGGTAGTCAATAGGACTGAATACATGAACGGCCTTGTCCCGGAATTAAAAAAAAGTCAAAATCTGGGATCCATTGTATCACCAACTATTTAAAAAAGGCGTTGGACCTTTCCAGAATGGACCTTTCCAGAATGTACATTTCCACCGTGTCGCAGCCAAATCTGCAAAGCTGTTGTGAAGAAGTCGAAATTGGTGAAAACAAACTAATACACACATTTGGAAGATATATCAAGGTTTGATTTTAAAATGCCCATTGGAGACCCATAAACTCAACATTTAGTGGTCCCCAGATGTGTGTAATTTCCAACGGGCCATTTGATCTCACTCATTCTGGCATGGAGCATTTGGTCTTATGGAAGCACTCATTTTCACAAGTGTGCTACTGGACCATATGTTCCAGTTTTGAAAGAGAATTATCTGGAGTGATTCTTTGTTTAGCCTGCCATAGGGAACTCTACTGACTTGGGTGTCTATATTAGAGTCATCCTGTCTATCGCTAGTAGGTTTTATTTGGTTGAAACCAACCAAATAGTTAAAAAAATGACCAAATTAATAAATTCCAACCTAACAATGACAGCAAAGCCAAATACCGCAAAAGAGACACATTCAGTGGTTACCATAACATCAACACTAAGCTTTCAATACCAATGTGAGAGACATTTTCATTCCTAGCTTGCAGCAGGAAGTTGCCCATAAAAGGCAAGTGTTGCTTTTACACCAGTCCTCTCAACCTTTGAAGTAGTCTTCATTGACTACAACCTTGACTTTTCCCAAAGCATACAGGCCTAATCTTCCAAAAACCAAACTTTATCACTTGCTGCAAATATAAAAAGAGACGTGGCAGGCCTGCCGCCCCTTAGCGACTTGTCAGTGAGCTGAGCTGACAGCAAATAAAGAAGGTAGAGTCTGAGGTCTGTTGGACCGGCCCTCTGATGGTCTGTGGATGTAAGACCTCACCAGGAATTTAAAAGTCAAGATCCTCTGAAGATTCAAGACAGGACTTTGGGAAATAAGAAGAATCCCAAAGTCCATGCATGTCACGAGCATATGGTACAAGCCCAACAAAGCTGGAACAATAAAGTAATATCCACCATGATATAATTTTGGAGTGTGTGATCAACAGAAAAACACATGAGAATGCCAACGAAATAAGAGGCTGTAGGGAAAACATTTCAAAACTAAATGTGAGTACAACGCATCAAAATATAACATAATAGCAAAAGGTAAAGCACAGTAATAAAGTACTATCCTCCTGGATTCAATAAGATCAACCTGGATATCATTCTTGTATCAATGATGAACAATTTGCTAACTGTTTGTTGGTCAGGGAGATGTCCACTACCCATTGCTTACCCACGGAAAAGTTCCTTCTGTGTTCCCACGGCCAGTGGTCGCCAGTGGACATGGGAAGGATGACTCTATAGATGCTATCTGCTTCGCTGAAAAAGTTTTCTAACTGTTAAGCCTGACCACAGCAAGCCAATCACATACTATTAAGGCTAGAAAATTGCTGTCTGCCCCCTTATTAAGAACATTAAAGCCAGTGTGCGATCTTTGTCCTCCACATGAAGCATGTCTCTAACATGTTAGGGACCAACATCTTGGGCAAATCATAATATGGCAAAGAACATCAAACACCAGGTTGATTTTGCATTATGTTGCTCAGGTGTACGTATTAACCTGGCTCTGCACGTTAGCTAAATCATCAGGGCTTTTCTCATGTTTACATGCCATGCACATTTCATTTACACTAATTAAGCCTTCCCTTTTTCCTGTGAGCCAGAATCTATGAGAGTTCCTTGTGGAACTGACATATTAATAATCAAAATGTGATGCAACTTAATGCATGGGTTTCTTGAATGTTGATAGTCTTCGTCAGAAAAATCATCTATGTGCATAGAAGTCACCTGCTCATGCCATCCTATACCTGATTCTGGAGCTGGTAATCTGCCAGGCATGCAGGGATGAGGTTGTTCAATATATCTTCCAGCACTAGACCCAATATGGCCTGTTGCATCTGGAAAACGGCCAAAGGTCTGGTCCCAGGAGATGCAGTTTGCAGATCAGCCTCACAGCTATACAGGTATATGTGTATGCATCATTCAAAATATAATTCTATCAAATATATTCTGCATGGATGCAGTACATATTGCTCATATTTATATGTACATGAATTACAGCATCATATGTTAAAAGACGGACTGAATTCAGCCACATTGCTGATGTAAAGATGCGAAGATCTCTTCATTAAAAGTTTACATTCTAACTTGACGACCATAGTCAACCTGCATAAATTGGAAATATTCCTTTAATATGCAAGATTTAGATTGCCGTCTATAATTGCTGCTTTATGTTGGTTAAACGTTGGAAGCACAAAAAACAATAGAAGTCTGTTTTCATATTTTGTTGAAAACTGTATTTTTCATTTTCATAATAATTCATCCATTAGTTTTTAACTCTTAATTAGCTGCATTTAACAATTGTGGCAGGTAAAATCTAACTCTGTCCATTTTCAGTTTTTGCTGAAAATGCGAGTGGTTACAAACAAATTCATTCGCATGGTGAGTTCTTTTATTAATTTCAAATTGCAACCCAAAATTAAACAAATTGAAACTGAGGGTTGAATATTGTTCAAAATTTTACCTCTATTTATGTGGGACCTCTACTTGTGACCAATGCACACATGACGCATACTGGATTGCTGCAAAGTGCCATGTTATCAAAATTGTCGTGCATGGCACCATCTTGACTGTGAGCAGTTTTCTGGCTAAACCCAATTGATGGAACACTGAAGTTCGGTCAACTGACAGTATTGATTGGGCTGGCACAGTCATTCAACATTATGGTCCCATCAATTAGTTTAGAAAACATGACCCATTTTCATAAATGATAACCCAACAATCAAAGCAAATAGCAGTGTGAAACCATTAAACTTCACTATCGTGGTTTTTATTCAGTTCCAGTAAAAACACCGTCCAGATCTTGACAAGCCCATCAAGATGAACATCACCTGATATAAAGATGAGACTTGAAGATTCACCAAGCAAAGCATTATTCCTTGAATATCTAGATGATATGATCTTATATTGACAACATAAAATAAATGTCATGATTAACAGACGCAGAAACAGTCTTCAACAATGCCTGCTAAACGGGACCGAAAATCTGAGCAAAAAGAAATTATCCATGATCAAAACCCATCAGCCATCAAGGCCACAGACAACAGTTATAACTCCTTCCATTTTTCATACTAGCAGTTTTCAGTCTAAAAAAATTAGCATGTTGGTATTTTAAAATTCTGTGAATGACATTTAACAGATAAAAATGTCAGAAAAACATGGATTGATTTTTGTCATATAATTTCCAGCTCGTTAATTTGTGATAATTGAAATACGAAACAACACCTGTATGTCAGCTTTATACAGGTGTATGAACTGCACTCTTGCCAGGGCCACATCATTGTACTTCCCCACCATAAAGTTCCCACCTGGCCTGGAAGAGAGTGCACCTATATGACCACCAATGAAGCAACTCTGTGATACAGTAAGCTTGACTTAGCTAACTTTATTTAAACAGAAGCTACAGCATGCTGAACTAGTATTGTCACAATTACGGACTCAGTTGGGATGGGCAACCAGCTAATCACAACTGTGGTCTGTAACTACAAACAAATAAAAGCCAAATCGCAAATCCAAGGTAGACACAGTATCAGTTTATATCAATGCATGAATAGAAAATGCAGTATGACAGAACACATCTTCCCATGACTTTAGACAAGTACTAACTGAAGTTTGTGGTAGTTAAATTCGATTTCTGGCAACATGTCTAGCACCATTGTCATGGCAACTGAACCACTGAAGTACTGGATGTTGTGCAGGTTGGTTTATGGCGTTGTGCACATGCAGGTCCCTTTTTGATGGTTCTGTGCATGCGATGTTCTTCCTCCTGGCCAACTGTATCAACCCATAGCACGTTTAGCACGGTAACAACCCCAGTCTACAGTCTTTAGCTATCGAAAATCAGTACTGCCATCTTCTGTTTGAGGCTGGATCTGTGGTACTTGGGCACTTCTTGTCCTGATATTAGAAATGGTGTATACAATACTGGAGACCTAAGTCTGGGACTGGACACTTTTCAGGTATAATATTTAGATTTTTTTTTCCCTTTTCTTTTTTTTCTCTTTTAATTGTGTCAAGTACTGGAGGGCACATGCTTATGCATGAACTCAAAGCTGGATATCCAGCCATCTCTGTTCTTGGACACACTGCACCTGGCTGAGAGTCCCAGACTACTTGTTGCCTTTGTGGCCTGCAGTCCATCTCTTCTTCTGGACTGCTCATTACATTGGTGGCTGGTAGTCCTGGAAATTGCTGGTAACAGTGACCACATCAGCTGGACCTGGACATGCCCTGTATTGTAATCTCCATGGCATCGGTCCTGCTCACTGGCATGGAGGCTGGCGCAATGTTGCTTGTTTAGATATATGTAAGGGGCAGTTTCTCACCCCCATAGTGGTTGGTCTTGTTGTGGACAGTGTCACACAATGCTGGATGACAGTCACAGAAAGGTGTGTCTCAGTGTAACTTTACAGTTTGGTGCTGTTATGGTACCAGAGTTTGTCAAGGTATTGTGTGCATGCATGCTCTTTCTTGCTGCTTATGTGCACAAAAACCACCATTTACCTTTTATTGGTGACTGCCTGTCTGAAGTCAGGGGTGAAATTAGTTTCTTTACATCGGTATTGGAAGAGGAGTGTTGCTGTTTTGGTCAGTCTTGAATCTCTTTGCTGTCATTGTTGGGTTGAAATTTATGAACATGGGTAATGTTTTTCTCAACTATTTGCTTGACACACACTTACCTAGGTATTATCTGCAGTCTTTGCATTGTGGTCACTCATATCCCTGAGAACAATTCCTACCACAAACAACCTTCCTTAAGGCTTTATATTCCTTGTGTTATTCAAGGTAGTGCTGTGCAGGCTACATACTAGAGAAAATACCAGGATTCAGCATCCTTACATGTTGTAGATGTCAATGTCATCTCACAGCACTGGCAGATCCTGAAACAACATTTGGAGTAAAAATTGATTTTTTGCAGAAAACTGTGGGTTGTTGGAAAAATTTCCTGCATCATCGATTTTTTTTTCACTCAGAAATCTTGTCTGAGAGATTTGAGTGGAAAAAGTAGGGATATGTAACTTGTGAACAAGAAACTACTTTTCAGTGCGTGGGCTCGGGGATGGTTTAGTAGAAGACATACTGTGACTAGCAGTGAACAGGATCAAGTACCATGACCACTGGGATGCCAGGAAAAGGTAAGCTGTGTATATGAACCTGTGTATGAGAACATGATAGATGGATACTATTACAGCTTTCCGATTTATTATTTATGCAAAGTGATAAGAGGAAAAGATAGAATAGAATAGAGACAGCTCTTCAAGTGAAGCTTCCTTCTCTCCCCATGTAGAATATAAAAAGGCAGGGCATCTGACAAACGATGGTGAAATTGGCGACAGGCTTTGTGAAACTCTAGCAACTCCAGCCCACAGCTAATATGAGTCTTCTGACATTAGAAGCAACTATGAAGAATATGTTTGACACTTTTCAGACTGAAACATTGGCTACAGAAAACGACCATGAAAGGGAGTACTGATTGATAGTTTAGAAACTGCAGTAAAATCTTGCAAGCTGAAACTATCAGATTGAAAAAAGAAATGATAGTTAAAAAGAAATATACAGTCCAAAACGAGCAATATTCTCTTAAAAGTACTTCTCGACTGAGCGGCATGAAAGTCAATACCACAGCTTGGTCAAAAGTGGCCCACTTTGTACGTACGTGGCAGAGTCTAATTATTGGCTCCCTATACCAAACAACAGTGAATAGTAGTGATGTCAGTTTTATGCTATTTTAGCATAAGCTTGGAAACTCTGGTCAGGAGCCACATGTAAACATGTGTGCATGTTGAGCTTTTCACTGCTATAGTTCGCACCACGATAACATATGCTACAGTACCACTGCCTAAGCCACTATCTTATTTATACAGAACTTCGGAAGAAATACATCCACTTCTACACCTAATGTGACTGTGGGTCGTTGTAGAATGCCTTTCAGGACCCCCACAGACAGTAAAATGTCGTGATCGAATCAGGTGTACAACATGATGATGCAGTTGTGATCGTAAATTGTGGGGACAACTGATCGGCACATGCCACAAAACGGCAAAGTTAGCCTGTATTGAAAGGATTTCGAGATATTTAACAAATACAAGTGGACACGTTTGTAAAGTTTGGAATATTTTTCCTGCAAAGTAAATGTTTTTTTTATTGTTGATTGCTTGTTGTTTAAAGCGCAAACAAAATGCAGTTCCCCCATCAAACGGTCAATAGAAACAACAGTTGAGTTGCAAGTTACGAGTTTCTTATTAGTAGTAGTTGTAGTATTTATTTATTGTATCACTGCCATAGTTTACTACTCTTATAGAAAGGCAATATGACAATAATATTTTATTTATCTTAGTCTTGTCATCACCAGTAAACAGGTTATGTGTCCATCAACGAATGAGTTATCAGAAGTGGTCAATTGGATTCAATGTTGAAAGTGTGCTTAAGTGACAAATTTATTAGTTTTGCTACACGTAAATGTGACAATTGGTATGACAAATGAGGGTCATTTGTGAGACATTTTTGAAAGTGTCACCAGGTTTTCAGAATTGCTGACATTCATCACTGTCCACAATGATCTGTTTGTTGCCCAGTCGAGTTTTGCGACGTATATGTGTGGGGTTTGGGGCTGTGGGAGGCCACCAGTCACCATATCACTGGGTATGGGAGCCTGGCCAGGAGCTGTGGGACCGAGTTGGATAGGTTACCAGTCGTTACAGCAAATGTTTTTCCTTCTTTGATCCTTACAGAGTTGTTTTACTTGCTTCTTTTCATACACAAAAACCATACGCACTTGTCATTTACCACAGACCCTAATGGGTCACACCATTTCAAAAGGCAAAATACAAAGCTAATCATGGGTGATCTTGATAATTGTCAGAACGTGATCCCAAAGGGGTCAACATACTACAGTGTTCCTATTGTAAGTACCAACTAGTTTGCACACTAACCGACAATGTGAAGATTATCTGCTCTTTTGAAGACTGATTTGATTCCCAAGATTAAAACACAAAGCATTGCATGTCTTTTATTGGAACTATTTACATCAAGGGCTTCTCTCACTCATTGTTATTAGATTGTGTGTGTCAACACACTCAACACACATTTTCTTTCTTTTTCTTTCTTTCTTTCTTGCTTTCTCTCTTTCCTTCCTTCCTTACTCCCTCCCTCTCTCTTTCTTTCTTTCTTTCTTTCTTTCTTTCTTTCCAGGCAAATTTGTCCGACATATCATTTGAAAAGTATTACACGTAGAAACTCCAAACTTGGCACAATTATACTTCTATAGATGAAGTCTGGCCTTTTCATAATGAGAGCTTATGCTTTACAAAATTATGCAAATATGGGCTAATTAAAATTTTAAATCATCAATATCTTATATATTTTATCAGATGTGGTTCCGAGTGTACAGGAGTTCGATCATAGCAAGGTGAAAGTCATCTCAAATGTCAAGGTAATGTCAAGGTCAAAGGTCATTTCTATGCCAAAATGTCAGTTTTTAGGTCAAACTTCACTTCAGGTTGAGCTCATCTCGAGGTCAAAGGTCATTTTAAGGTCAAAGGTCACTTTCGATGGTGGCTTTCTTTTAGCCATAACTAAGTCAATTTTTATCCAATTTTGATCATGTTGGCCTAAAATTGTACCTATTGTAACATTGCATACTTTTAAAAGAACATGGGACCTCCAAAGGTCAAAGGTCAAGGTCATTTATCCTTTGAAAGTTTCATCCAGTCATAACTTGGTCAATTTCCATCCAATTCTAATCCTGTTGGACTCAAATGGGAGATATTGCAACACTGCACATTTTAAGAGAATATGTAACCTCAAAAGAGCAAAGGTCAAGGTCAATTGGCCCTTTGAAAGTTTCATCTTTCCGTAACTTGGTCAATTTTCATCCGATTTGGTTCATGTTCGGCTTAAAATGTGAGTATTGTAACACTGTGCAATTCACATGTGACCTGTATAGGTCAAAGGTCAATGGTCACGGTCATTTGGACTTTTAAATTTTCATCCGGCCATAAGCTTAATGTAATGTAAAGTATCAAAGGAAAAAAGTTGCAGCATTTAATATTTACAACTGTTGAAGGCACCCAGACAGATATGCTTGCTTTCTTGCTTGTTTGCTTTCTTTCTTTCTTTCTTTCTTTCTTTCTTTCTTTCTTTCTTTCTTTCTTTCTTTCTTTCTTTCTTTCTTTCTTTCTTTCTTTCTTTCTTTCTTTCTTTCTTTCTTTCTTTCTTTCTTTCTTTCTTTCCTTCCTTCCTTCCTTCCTTCCTTCCTTCCTTCCTTCCTTCCTTCCTTCCTTCCTTCCTTCCTTCCTTCCTTCCTTCCTTCCTTCCTTCCTTCCTTCCTTCCTTCCTTCCTTCCTTCCTTCCTTCCTTCCTTCCTTCCTTCCTTCCTTCTTTCTTTCTTTCTTTCTTTCTTTCTTTCTTTACCACCAAATTTGCTCGACACTTTTCTCGGAAACTATAATACATAGAAACCCCGATGGCATGAATGTACCTCCATACAAGGAGTATGAGTTTTATACAGAGGAATAACGATGTTTAAAATTATGCAAATTAGGGGTATATGAAAATTTTTAATATCTTCAAAAGTATAATATATAGAGATGTCATTCGAACTTCTACTAAACGGTTATTGACCAGTGCACATCAAATGAAATAAAAACAAAAGTTGTAGCAAGTTAAATTATGCTAATTAGCAGCATTGGAAATTTTAAAACTTGAATATCTTCAAAACTATTATAGATAGAGATATCATTTAAACTCCTACTATGGGGTTATTGACCATTGCGCATGCAATAAATCTAAAGCAAAAGTTGTAGCAATTTAAATTATGCTAATTAGCAGCATTAGAAATTTTCAATCTTGAATATCTTCAACAGTATAATAGATAGAGATGTCATTCCAACTTATACTAGGGGTTGTTGACCATTGCGCACCTAATGAATTAAAAAGAAAAGTTGTAGCAATTTATACTATGTTAAATAGCACCCTTGGAAATTTAAATCTTGAAGAACTTCAAAGCTATAATAGATAGGGATGCCATTCCAACTTCTTCCACTGTGTTATGGAATAGTTGTACATTGCCATACCAATATGCTTTGAAGACATACACACTGATTTGCTATGCAGCAAATCATCTTTTCTAGTTTTAATTTTGTTTTTGTGTCTGTTGCTTAGTGACAATTTCAGGGAGATGTTCGAGATTTTGATCTTGATGTCTCAGCTGGTTTCCAATACTAAAACAAAAAAACGTTGTCTAGGTTCAGAACATAAATAAATTTTTGGAGCCAGTTTCTGAGGGGAAAATTTGTTACACAGAAAAGGTCACACAGGTTTCCCTGAGCTTTAGCAAAGGCATCTATATGTGAAGCCAACCAACCATTACCAAAAACTTTCCGTCTGGCCTCCATGCCATGTAGCACCAAAGCCACAGAGTGTGCACTGTCCCTAAAAAGTAGAAATACGAGCAGACCATGTGATGGTGTTATCATTGTAAGTACTCTTATTTTGTACAAGCCTATACACTTTGTTTAGCGACAGGTGCTGACTCACGTCAGGAAATAAAGTGCCTATGAGTTGGTTATGTAGCTCGGGGGTTGTAAGAGATACAAAACTATAGCCATCTGGCACCCGTGAGATGCTTTCAACTTCGAAACATTTCTGGCAGCAGATGCCTTAATGGTTCTCGAGCAGTGCCATTTTTTCCATGATCAGGAGGTTGTGTCAATGACATAGTAGTGCCACGGAATGCATCATCATCGCGCTCGCCCCACCCTTTTGACAAGGTCCCTGTGAGAAACCAGTTGATGAAAACCACGCATCCGTCCACAAATGAAGGTAGGCACATCGAAAAACCTCTGTTAACTTCTCTCCATAACCATTTTTTTGCATGACAGTACATCAAACGGCAAGATCTCATCGAACTTCTCACGCCTGAGAACTTACAATGCCAGGCAGTACTCAGATCTTATGCGACAGCTGTTTATATCCCAATCAAACACTTCAAACTTTGACCATGGATTACGTGAAAGCAAATTTTCAAACCAGATTACAAATTTTGTGACAGTTTTTCTCCAATTAAAATAAACGAATTTTTTTATTAAATTTACACACATGAAAGATCATGGTCTTCAAGAGCGTCTGATTTATTGGCAAATATTCAGAATTTTAGTAATGATTTTTGGCCTTCTAATGAGGAAAAATCGGTCGTCGTACATCTTGCAGGTTTTAAGTTTTTTTCCTGCGAAATCGTTTGGGCAGGCCAAGAACCGAGAGCGAACTATTTTGATTCTGCAACTATAACTGAAAAGGGTGACTTTAAAGCTTATTCTGAAATGTTGCTGCATACAAGTCCTTAAATATTCTCCACAAACCTCACAAAATCACAAATATTTCCACAAAATCATCGAAGTGTCATTCATGTTTCGCCGTTTATTCAGCTGTTTTGAAAATTGTGCAAATCTTCACATATGTTTTGCACAGCAACCTTGTGGTTATGAACGCAAATTAACTGGTAGGCCTAAATTTGGTTGATTTAAACAAGATTTATTGCTGATTTTTTATGTGTCCTTTGTGTAATCTTGGTAAAATACCATATATTAAAACAGTATAATTTTCTGAAAAAAAATCATGTCAATGAAAACAAAATATACAAATCAATTGCACAATATTCTGCATCAATAGTAGCGATTAGGGATGGGTGTGTGTGTGACTAGCAGGTCTGCCGCACTTTAGACCATTTGAGTTGTATCAACTCAAACTGGTAAAAATCGGTAAGGTTACCTGAATCCTGCAATGTCATTGGTCACTCGCTCTCATGCATCCCCAATCATTTTAGAATGTAGGCCTCTACGCCTAGGCTCTATATAAGTATACTGTTGAACATGGTAACGTTTCATTAGGTAGGCTCCTACTACTTATATATAGCACATTCAAAGGATCAAATAAGATGGGATATTTTGTCATGAGAAGCAAGTTGTACCTCTATTTACCCTCAACAAATTCAACGATATCGAATGACAACGTATACTTGACCACATTGCCACCCAATTCGTAAGGCTGATTGATTAGGTTTTGGGACCGGGTTTGCAGGTCGGACCCCACTATAATATCTGAATTGTACATGCCCAAGCTCAATTATTCTGTCCCAAGAATCTTTTCTTGTGTTGTAGCATCTGTGGCTGGCCGCATTGCCGATTTTTCGTTCCTAACTTTAGGCACTTTGAGGGTGATTGTGCTAGCTAAGTGATACAACTCCTGCCGAACCTACTAAGGTAAGACCACCAATGCAATGACAATGTCACAAGTGCTGATTCTGAGCTCGGAAGAACTTCGGATATAATTTAGACAAAGGCTTTAACTTTTTTTGTTGAATTTAAATGTTAAGAAAACTTGTGGGTGAATTGTTAAATCTGATTGTAACTATAGGTTTCTTTGGATGAAAAAGCAATCGCTGCCATGTCGGTAACGAAAGACGGCATTGAAACAGCAATGTCTTTGAAGCTGGTTTAGGACGTGCGTCATGTAATGATCTCAGCTGACTGTACAGCCTGTCTTCAACACTTTTCTTTGAATTAAATGTGAAAGCCCCAAGATAGCATAAAGAAAACAAAAAAGTACATGTAACAAGATCTACCTAATGCATAAATGTATAACCATATGGTTTGGGAACCACGCAGCTAATGCATCAGCATTATCAGATAGAGCGGACACAGCGGTGGCTATTTTTAAACGAGCTGTTGCCATGGCCTATCATGTGATCACTTCCCTTCGCCCCTCCACTTCACATCAACAATAAACACGGTCTGCGTGACTGTAAAGGCTCAGCAAGAAGCTCTACTAAATACCCTATTTTGATCTTTTTTTGTAATTTTTTTGTAAACTTGATTTTTACATGACACATACAAAAGATTTTCATCCATACAAAGATCAAAAAACATGTTTTGCCGAAATTTCGGGTGATTTGTATCCCGCTACCTAAAGTTGTAATGCATTTCATATTTTTGAAATCTGCATTTCAATTTTGCTGAAACCAGCTTTATCTGCCAAATAAACGGAAGCGGCAACCCCTGTGGAAGATCTTCAGGGGTCACGGGAGTGTTACATGTGAACAGATATATTTTATTTGCCGAGATAAAAACTTGAAATTTCATAATAAAGTGGTAGGGAATATAATGAACACTAATCATATATGTCAATGTACATGAAACATTTGTTTACAACTCCTGTTAATTGATCGTTTTAGCGAGGAAAATGCAACGTTTACCAGTTTTGAGCTGTAACGTCTTTTTCTGGCACAATTTTGGACAAATTTTGAGCTCGATTTGGAATAGCAGCGCCATTCTGCGCGTTCGCACATAAGAGAGTTCCAAGTATCGTTAGACAGCGACAGACAAATATTTTCATTCTTGGCCAAAAAAAAAAAATCATTGACAGATGAATGGAAAACGATCATGAAAATACCAGACGACGCATTGGCAGCATACAAAAGCCCAAAGTTGTGTTCAGTGCACTTCAAGCCTGAGGATTATCATATGCTAATTCCGAACGAGTGGCTTCCCGTAGGTCGTATGTCCATTCGACTAAAGATGGGGTCAGTTCCATTCGTCCAGTCAAATGTTTGTACCGATTTATCCGATATTACATATTCGTTTGATAATTGATTTAAATGTTGTGCTACGATGAGTGTCGAGAAGAAGTACGATCGTTTGTTAACTACTGGAGCCCACTTACAATATCGCTCACCTTCACGATCTACGACCCAATACCGTTTTGTAATGCACTGAGTGAATGTATTAATAATAGAATAAACGAATTGATTGAAGCATGTATCATCTGCATATTTTATGTCCATAACGACTCTGATCACAATGTGAATGAATTGAATTGGCTTTGTGTAAATTATCATTTCTCTCATGTGACATTGCCTGATGACCTGATGTATGAGACCAAAAAACAGAAATTTATTTTGTAAATCGCGAATGAAATATTTAAAGTAGGTATGGTAAATATTTTCAAGCCATACGGGTATCAGATTTCCAGGCCATGGAATGGATGAATGAAAACAGTGTGGCGCAAGACTGATCCAAGCAATGATATGCTTGCACCTGACGCCACTGTTCTTGCCATCTCGGTCGGGACTTTTTTTGTCTTTGTGAAGAATCACAGCCAAATCGTGTGCTACATTTAATAGGCCTATGCAGTCTACTGTGATAAAATTTCAGGGGTGGGGTCAAAATTTTAGACAAAACGTCATGACTGAAGACGTATTTTATACCCTTTTTTCGACCCCGGCATATTAGACTGTATTAATTTGAGCTACCCAACTTTGAATTGAACGGGACATTGTGTCAAGCATCACACTTGTATTTACTCAGGAATTTGCATGAAATAATCATTAAAAATATATGTCCAAGTGTGTCAATGGACATAATGGCTTTGAACCTAAAGAGTATATTTTCACAAGTTACACATACACTCATATATATATATATATATATATATAAACTAGGCAAAATTAATAACCCTCCGCTTAAAAAATTTAATGGTGTACCCATACTTTTTTTAGGTAATTTAAAGATACGCACATGTATGTCTAGCATAATCCTTTGATTACATCATGTGTAAAGATGAGCAGAGTTGGAGCCCTTGCTTGACTGCACATGGGCTGAATGTGACACAAAGTCAAAAAGTGCACTTCGCAGAAAGGATCATGTGTGGTCTTTCCTGTCCCTGTTAGGACCCTCCTGACCCTTGATTTTTCTCACCATACCTGTGTAATGTGGCCAGAAACTGTGCCAATCATGGGTGTAAAGACATGGGGTTTTTTCTGTCAGTTATGGATTCGCCATCACTGGTCAAACTGTGAACATCGCCATGCCAAGGCTATCCAAAATGGACAGGGCGAGAGCCATAGGTCGCATTGAAGCCGGTGAAAGTTGCAGAGCTGTCACACAGGCAATGGGTGTGAACCACAAATCCATCAATGAGGTGTTGAGAAATTACCGAAACACAAATGATGTTGCAGATTTACCACGCCCGGGAAGGCCAAAGCTGACCACCAGGCAACAAGACGGTTTCATCGTCAATGCAGCACTGAGGAGTATGAGCCGCACAGGTCCTGATATTCAGAGCCAGCTGGAGAGAGCCAATCCTCACCAAAGACGCATGTCCACCCAGACTGTTCGTAACAGACTGCATGCTGCTGGTTTAAGGTCCCGGAGCATGGTGAAAAAGCCGCTTCTTACCCCACATCACAAGGTTGCTTGGTTGCAGTGGACAAGAGAACATGTCCGTGCAACACATGCAGGATGGAGCAATGTTCTCTTCACTGATGAGTGTCGCTTTTCCCTCCACAGAAGTGATGGATGTGTTCGTGGATGGAGATGGCGAGGGGAGAGACACGCTGCTTGTTGTGTTCAGCCCACAGTTGCATACGGAGGGGGCAGCATCATGGTGTGGGCATCTCTGCTAATGGCAAGACAGACCTCGTCATCATGGAAGGAACAATGACAAGCAGACAGTACATAACGGATGTCCTGGAACCCCATGTTATTCCATATGCGGGTGCCATTGGAGACAACTTCATGCTGATGCACGACAATGCCAGGCCACATGTATCAGCTGTGGTTCGTGATTACCTGGACAGTGAGAGTTTTGAGGTGATGGAATGGCCAGCATGCTCACCTGATCTCAACCCGATTGAGCACCTGTGGAGCCATATGAAAAGAAATGTGTACCAGAAGATGGGTCCTAACTCACACTTTGCAGATCTATGGCGTTATCTTCTGGAGGAGTGGGACAGTATACCTCAGGCACTTGTGAGAAAGCTCATCTACAGCATGCAAAAACGCTGCCAACAGTGCATTGAAAACCATGGTGGCTACACATCCTATTGAATGGACATTTAAAGGTGCTTTCTGTGACACAGTGATGAGTCAATTTCTGCTCTATTAAACTCAGAAAATGCCTTAACTTTAAGTACAGTCTGTGATAACTTTTGATGCAACCAAGCACCATCTGTGATAACTTCTGATGGGACTCTGCACTCAGTTCATATGCATGTTTGAGCGCTCTACAGGTACTCTTGCGAACTTGTGATTCAGACTTTGTGTGTTTATTGACACTGTGCAATGAAGCGTAACTTCATTTGATCAGAATTTCCTCTACAGATCTACTCTGAAGTGTATACAGAATAAAAGAAACATTGAATATATTCAAAAAATGTGTGTTTTTTTATATAAGAATTCCTTCAGTAGAGGGTTATTAATTTTGCCTAGTTTATATATCTACATATATATATATATATATATATATATATATATATATATATATATATATATATATATATATATATATATATATATATATATACACATATTTATATATGTATGTATGTGTGTGTGTTTGTGTGTGTGTGTGAAAAGTGACAAAGGATGTGGGCATCAATGTGACAGCTAGTACCCAAACTCGGGTATCTGGCAGTAACGATATTTATCATCCACACCAAGTCTCTATGTGGACACCATATTCAAGATTGACCATAATGTCCATAAAGTGCTAGTCATGGCATGTGGGGAATCTGTTGATATTGATCAGCAGCCTGGGTTACAGGTGCTGATGGATGTAGCGACAGAAACTGAACTCTGCAAAGAGACAGTAGAATTTGTTGATAATACAGATAATGATTCAGATTATGTGCCTGTTTTTAAGGATGAGAGTGGTGAAGAGTGTGAGATTGTTGATGAAGATCAACCTGGAGATAGAAAATAAAGTCAGAAGTACATTGTTTGTAGTCAGTTCATTATGGAATTGTTACAGTAGTCACCAAAATGTGGGTCACATAGCACACAATGAAAGAGCCACACCAGTTCTACGATGCTTGTTGCATTTATAAATATCGAAGTAGTAGTTACAGAAAGTGGTACTCTCACCCCAGGGTGGGCAGAATGGGTCCAGTTTCTTTGCTTGGTGCCACATCTGTTCTGCTAAATGGTACATCACTTACAAAAGTAGGTGACTTGATGCTGTGCTGGTAGTAAAATGGCTGTCATGAGTCAGTTTTACGAGTCACAGACAAAACATCTTTTCCATTTAATGTGAACTGCTTGGCAAGATCACCCAGAGGCAGTGATTGGCAAGTTCTGTGAGTGTCCATTTACACTGTGTGGTGATGGCCGCTGCGATAGTAAGGGGTATCATGCGAAGTATGAGAGATGAACTGTGATGGAACAGGACACCTGCAGAATTATAGACTTTGCGATTACCCAGGTCACACAAACGGTCACAAGTGGGTTCATGGGGGAGGATGGTTGCCGTGAACTTCTAGCCCTGTTGCTTGAAGAGGGTATTGTTATATTCACTATGGCAACAGACAGTCATCCTCAATAATTAGCATGATGGCAAGACATTTCACATCAGTTCCATGTGTGGCTTTTTTGGTAGTGTGTGGCAAAAAGCAAAGCAGCAAAAATGGCAAAGGTAAAGAAATGTTATAGCTTCGGCCAATCGTTAATCATCTGTGGTGGTCTGCAAGTGCCTGCAATAGTGACAAGATGCTCTAGGCTGAAATGTGGCCAAGCGTTATGTACAACATCACTGACCAGCATGAATGGACCATTGGGGAGAGATACCTCATTTGCGAACATGGTCCATTCGAGAGGAGCGAGCCTGATAAAATGGAGAAAGCTTGGTTAGAAACCAACTACTTGGCACACCAGGCACTGTGTGACGTCATCATCGACAAACTGCTTATGACAGACCTGCCAAGACTCAGCAAGGTCTGTCATACAGGGGCGCTTGAAGAATTCCACTCTATGCTCACAAAGTATGTACCAAAGCGGCAACATTTCAACTACAAAGGCATGGTGGCCCACCCAACACTTGCTGCAATGGACCATACTTATAATCTGGGATGAGAACAGGCCACAACTAAGGGTGGTGTAGCAGGTTTTGTACTTACTCAGCAGCGACAGGCTCGGGAAGTGGGACACGGTTTGCTGGTACCAGGTTCCTCGATCTTATGATGGAGACAAGGGTAAGCTGCACAATGTTTTCCCGCAGGCAGGCAATTTCGAATGTTGGATAATGTACAATACATTTGAGTCGGCTGCCGTAGGACTGATCGATGAATCTCCGAACGTCGGGAATTTAAAGCCCATCCTGGCAGCAAAAGCTTTCCTCTGGGGTATCCATAGGTTGGGTACTTTCTGCACGAACACAAGTCTCTTCTTTCCCGACTTGTCCTTCTACTACTCGCTGCTTCCTTGACGTATCATCGTCACTACCACTACTGTCAGTGCTGGAGTCCATCTTCAGACCACTCTGAACAACCCCTGCCTTCTTGCTTCTCGTTGGTTCGTAATTACAAGGTTTTATCCCTGCCGTTCTCTAATTTTAAGATGGCGATATGCTTGGCCTCGTTATTAACAGATCAGCCGATGGCTATGGTTGGTCAGTTGTATAGTCACTTCTAATTGGGCTGACATCTCGAATGGCTTCGTGTAAAGGTGAACTGGTGATGTGGGATTTTAATGTTTGCCAATAAACATCGATAATTTATTTAAAAAAATGAAACAAAAAGTATCAGATATGAAATCCATATAAAAAATCTTTCCAAAAATGTATAATATAATGAATTGTGTGCCCTCCTTTGAATCAGTTTTGTTTTGGAGTGGTCTTTCATTTTCTTAAGGGAGCAGGCAATTTTTAATGCTTACTTCTGATCAAAATTGGAACAAATTTGATAAGTGTTAAATAACATTTTCTTTCACATGAAAAGTTTAAAGAAATTGAATGTTAAAGGAAGGATTGATGTAACCACATAATGTATCCACCATATAATCATAGCTGGAGGGCTTTGTGAGCAGCCCGTTCTCAGCTGATCTATGCTTGTTCACAAAATCAAAGTTGAAACTGAAAGAGACCTGTTTTGAGCTTAGCTGAGTACATATGACATTAAGAAGTGTTTGTAAGATTTTCCTGGTAGGCAAATTCATTAAAATATAAATTTGATTCCAGCATGAGAAATTGAGGAATATTTACAGAGAACTTTAAAGAGAACATTTCTACTTGGTGGGGAAAATACATGAAATTAGCGTTGAAATATCCATTGACTTACATAGTAACCAATAGGAAGGGTACATTGTGTTTCTGTGTGACATCGAAGCAATTGGGTCAGCAGGTTTCGGAAAAAGAAAATTTTACAAGATTAGCCCCCTCACCCCCAAAAAAATCAAAAGAAAAAAAACCCAATAAAGTCATGTAAAAAATCAAACAAGGACAATGGAATAAGAGTTTAACTACTAAGGGCTACATACTCTATAGTGAACATTTCAAATATTGACATTATGCTGTGTTGAACTGATGTATATGTACATAGTCATATCTATTAGGCCTGTAGCTCAGGCTAACACCTGTTAAAGTGTAGAAGAAGAGGACGAGTTTTATTAAAGTTTTTGTTGTGGTAATGTTAACAATAATGATATAAATATTCCAAAACGACATTTAACATTCTGTCTGTAGCATTGTTTTCGCTTGATCAATATTAAGTGAAAATGTAGATTTCTTTAACTTTTTCGCAAAATAACCTTTGAATGCTTATGTGTGTGTTGGTGTATGTTGCTGCAGTCCTGCGCAGAGTTAGCTTAGAAAGTGCCTCTTTATCTTGGCTTAGTTGGCTGGCAAAGTGAAAAAGCAATGGGGCTAAAGATGTTTACGGTTCATGCTCCGAGATGAAGGTGGTAGTAACTGCATGAAAAAGTACAACAAATATAATTATTACATGAAGAAAGAAAGAGAGAGAGAGAGAGAGAGAGAGAGAGAGAGAGAGAGAGAGAGAGAGAGAGAGAGAGGAGAGGAGAGAGAGAGAGAAGAGAGAGAGAGAGAGAGAGAGAGAGAGAGAGAGAGAGAGAAGAGAGAGAGAGAGAGAGTACAACAACAGTTTTTATTTTTTGGTATTGGTGAAGTGAAATTTTTATGACTTCGTAATTGAGCATTTTGCTTTAGTACACACAGGGGACTGCCTTTCGACTATTCTCCATCATCAGTGCATCACTAGTGATGTCACATCATTGTAATTTATATACATCCATTTTGTACAATTGCAGGCAGGCATGCTCTGGTGTGTCTTATAATAATCACAGCCTAGTCACCCATTTATTCAACTGGGGACATTTCCATAGGAATTTCATTTTCAACAAATCTCTAGCACTAAAGCGTTATCGCATTTTCTTCACGGCCACTAATGTGAAACAATATCTAGTCCAATGAAATAAGATTTTCAATAATCCTTTCCTGGTCAGCACAAGACTCATTCAACAACTTTTCTAAGCACAGGTTAGGCGCAATGATAAGTCGTATTTAAGATTCTAAGCAAATCGTTTTGATTAACATGAAAACATAAACATAACATGAATTAAAAAGAGTAAAGCAGACTGCAATTTACGTCTGGACGACTTGACCGATTTCAGTGGAAAAGTGTAAATGTTTAAACCTGATTCAGGGTCGCAAGCTTTCCCCCTGTAGGCTATTTTCCCCAAGACAATACCCATAGTTTATCAGATAAAGCAAGAAAATGTTAATGTAATTTACTAACAGTATCAGTGCATCATGCTGTATTATAGAAAGCACTTTATGCAATACGTACTTTGATGCCCCAATCGAAATAACAAAATGATGCTAATGGCGTAATGCTTAGTTAACATAGAATCTTGACTCTTGTGACGAAACATCGCTGCGTTTGTGTGACAGCAAAGCAAGTTGATTGGGTGAAACATTCACATTTATTCGTGGTCTTGAATATTCAAATTGATAAAAAAAATGAATGATGCTTTTTATGCACAACCTACAGTGAGCTGGAAAACTCAACAAAAGACTTAAAGGAGAAAGTACACGCATGTGCGCAGGTAAGTATGTGTAATAAATTGCAGTTTTACTCCGACAATTATTATTACAGTACAGACAACATCGATGGGCTAGTGGGGAACTAGTTACATACACCGACTGGAAACGACCACTGAACAATGATCTACCTAATGAAGCTGAAATATGTCACCGATATAAATGGGAAGGAGAAATAAATATACAACACTTCAATTTCCTAAAAGCAGATATTTGTATCAAACCGCTTTGGAGTGATGTGAAACAATATGTAGCAATGGTTATGATAGAGCAAGCAACCAGTTGAAACTGGATCACTTGCGTCATGCACAGCCACGCTTGGTGGATATAATTATAGCTGGGTGAAAATGAGTTTTGCCCCCCCCCCCCAAAAAAAAAATTTTAAAAAAGTTTTCTCAATGTTTTTTTTTTTGTAGTAGCAAGTGTCCTTATGAACATATCCAAAGTTTACCACAGTCTGACTACTGGTAAAGTCTTATGTTTAAAATGGCGTCCAACATGGCTGCCGTATCCTTAAATACCCATTACTCCTTCATTGTTCATCAAATATAAGTAATTTTGGTGCTTTACCTTATGTTTTCTGGATTTGAGGATCAAGTCAGCGCATTTAAATTATAGTAAAGTGATAACATAATTGCAAAATCCAAGATGGCCAACCAATATGGCTGCAAACTTGAAAATGCCCAGAAATCCTTCATTGTTAATGTCAACATGTAAAATGATCTTGAATGAAATTGTCTTTGTTACCTTCATCAATGTTTATGTGCAATTTTATTTATTAACTTTTTTTACATTGATTATTTCTTAACATTACTTTTAATCATGCAAAAAGATGACATGAATTGATAGTGATGGTATAACCATAATATTTATATTTCTGAGAAGTATATTTTAGCTACACCAGATTGGCAAATAGTCATAAGTGATTTTTCCCCCAGCAAAGTTCGACAGTGTGCATTTTCATAATTTAAACTTGAATATGGTCCACAAGTGAGCATGGTAGTAATATCCTCTGCACCATGGTGTTTGGCAGGCAGTTGTGCAATTCACAATGGATTAACCAAAGTGATTACAAAACCCATAATATTATTTTGAAAAATCCATTTAAGCCACTCCCTCCAGATTTACAAATCGTCATTGTCACTCTCGTCCTCCAGTAAAGGTCGATTATGTGGATTTTCACAGTTTTCACAATTTTCAACTTGATATGGTCAATAAGCAGGTATGCATGGTAGTCCATATCCTCTTCAACTACACTGTGATGATCGGCAGGAAGTGGTGCAATTGCAGTGGACCATCTGCAGCAAGCTTTCTGGGACAGCAGTTCATTTGGTCATGACTGGCATGAACTGATTTGCCTCCACTTTCCATCCAAAATCCACCGCATTCATGTCTATCTCTTTTCAATCCACACCATGATCTGCTAATACACTCTGAAGCAATGATATTTAGTTGAGGACTCAGTTGGAGGGAGATGCTCTGGGGTAACAAATTACTTGTCAGAACCAAGTTTCTTACCAAGAAGGTTTTAGCGCAAAAAGGCAAGTGAGTTAGTGCTCTTGCCTCCAAACATAACTGCCATAACCTTCCTTCCACAGTCCTCTATGACATTCTTTGCCTGATTTGGGAGAAGATACACATGTCTGGATGGTTGAATCACTATTCATAAGTTTCTGGAATGCTGACTTTTTGCCAATGCTAAAATGCGTGTAGTTGAATCACATCCTCTGAAAGCATGAATAAATAGCAAGTGAGAACACAAGTCACCACCCAGGACTCGTTTCATTCCATTGATGTTGTACACTTTAGGGACTGTGGAATTGTCTGACCGTAAATAGAGGCCTCTATTGCTTATCTCAACATAGTATAGAAGGGGAATTAGTAAATCTGTATCTTTCCCGATTAAGCTAATGGACTGATGCTTTGATGCCTTTATTGCAGCTTTGACAATGCTCATGTGAATTAAGGATTAATTATCCAGGAATGGTGTTGTCAGCAAACTATGCAAACTTATTTTCCAAACACACAAACACACAGAGAGTATGTGTATTTACATACTAAGCTATTGCCCACAAGATGCATTACAGGCACTTTATGATCCATATTCGACTCACCACAATATTCTCAGTGATAGCACATATTCTACAGCCACAACAGTGAAAATCAATGAAAATGATGTCTGGATAGATATAGCCATTTATTGTAACTTTCCAGGAAAAAATGACTGTTAATAGAGTGATACATAATTTTCTTTGGTTACTCTTTATCATTGTATAAGCCACATTTTTATCCTTGCTGTTGCTTTGCTAAAAGTATGATCAAGACAGGTGGTGGGTTAATTTAAATGATATCTGGTCATGATAATATAGCCACCAAATCTCTGTTCGGAGTTTCCTCTTTTACTAATGGCAGATGTTTGTTTTCCAGTATATTTTTATTACATTGCACTCTTAAATACTATGTCATCACCAGAAAGGTCGAATCTTTGCAGTTTTGGATTGCAAGGCTATTGAAAGACATGTCAATCCTGTAATATCCTGTGTACTCTCCCATGTGAGTGAAGTCTTAGTCTAATTGATAATGCTCAATTAATATTGGATAATTTAGAATAAAAGGCCCATGGGCCAAATGCTGGCCGACATATGATTTGATGTCTATCATCAAACAAGAGGACTGTGACTGTCCGGTGCTCAGCTGACCTTACATGCACAGACTGCAATAGTCCTGTGAACTATGATATATTAACGTCATATCAGTTTCAGACCATGATCACCGTCGCTAACACACATAAATATCCCCTTGCCGATCGTAAAAAAAATAAGAAAAAATTGCAGCACCAGCTGTTGAACAAATTTAGGTCTAGGGGTCTCCAGAAGCGTCTCTATGCAATTATGAAGCTATAGACCTTTTCAAAACGCCAGATAACGTTACGAGCGCTTAGTGCACAAGTTGCCGCTTGAGAGCGCTGAACAAAGCAGGGTGACGAAGTCAATTCTATTATAATAGGTGACAATAATTGTGATTGCGTAGCAGAAAGGGAGAAGGAAAGTATAGTGTTTAGGAGAGCGAGGCTGGAGTCAAAAGACGTTGCAAAGTAAAAAAAAAACATATGGAGATCACTCAGGAAGAAAGCTTCAGGCACTAAAGCCATTATTGTGGGGCCTAAATTGACTGCCACTGAACTCAAGCAAAGTGGTCGTGGACCAAACCCTGAATGGGTGAATTTGAGCCAAGAAAACATCAAGTGGGGCACCTCCCTGGGAGGATTTTCATCTATTTCAAGGGAAATGATCACGAACTATTTCGTTAATGATCAACAGAATCTGACAAACGATTTGCAGCCAAGAAGTGGTACATCAAAACCTGATAAAGGCAAAAAGCATTGTCTTACTAGGACATGTTCAAGACGTGTATTGGGGACAACATGGCAACTTCAGGCTGGCTATGGCTTCTCTGAAAGCCACCATGAAGAGACTTTATAGACGACTTTTGTGTCTTTCAACTTCAAAAAAAAAATGCTGAAAAAGTCATCATTGCTTCAATGTTAATCATTGATCTGAATCAAACATTTTGTTTCTTTTGCAGCTTCACGCAGTGCACCTCAACATTTAAATCTATTTAGTTTGTAACCTTACATTAATTTAGAGACTGGCGCAAATTATTGAATATTTTTTTATCTATTTCCAGGAAAGGAGAATCATGTTGTCATGTTCTGTTTTCCTGTACCTGTGCCATGTTTAGAATTCGAAGATCAAAAATGTGGCAGACATCTGCAGTTGTACCAGCCAACCATCCCAACGGGTTTTACCTTCACAGCTTGGCAAACACAAAGGTGTATTACTTGAAGATGTTAAAATTATGTCACCCAGTGTGGGACAAATTCCACAAGTTAGGATAAACCAGAGGCCAGCAAAACAAAAATAATAATAAAAAAAAAAAAAAAAAAAAAAAATTTTGCCATCATGGTCCCAGGACAAGACGAACACTTTTTGCCATTTAGTATGCGCAACATGTGCCACAGTCGCCCTTCACAAAATTGCAACAAAACACCATGCGAGCCAGTGATACAAAAATCGCTTGTGTCCCCTTCTCCATGCTTGAACCAAGGACAGATTCTTACTAATTAAATCAGGATTGTAACAAGTGACTGTGACAAGATCATGAATCATGTATTTGGGAGAAAGAAACTCGACTGCTCAGTGGAGGAACTGTGTTGTGAAATATGTGCATACAGTTTGCAAAACAAAGACACAATAGAGAACAGCTCAAAAGGGTAAAATGACAGTGACCAGTGGCAGAAGGAACGCAGTCATCGTATCACTGCGTCAAAGTTTAGCATTGTAAATGCTTATAAGGGCAAAGCGTACCCAAAGTCTGAACTGACACATTTGAATATGGACACAGACTGGAGAAGGGCAGTTCTTGAGATTTTTTTTACAATTTTTGCCAAAACATCAATAACAAAATTTATTAAAAATCCAAATTCACTGGACCATAAACATGGGAACAAACCTGGTTGAAACCCACCCAAATTACTTCCCCAGCGATTTTCAGGCAAATCTTTGTGATGGTTTTGGAGAAGAAGTAAAAAATGTAAATTTTGATTGCAATCCTCATGCACGTGGATAGTAATCAATAGGAAAATATGCATCAACCGCCACCCCCCCCCTGAATTTAAAAAATCGTTAAAGATCAGGCATCAAGAGTATGTTCACCTAGTGAACTAACTTGCTTACCCCTCTTACATGCTATATTTACGTTTCGGAACAATCTGACGGATTTGGAGAAGACAAAAATGACGTAAACGCAAAAAAATCGTATCAAATAGTACAGAAAAACATGATCCATATTCATTAATTCCAGACCCAACAATGACAGCAAAGAGATTCCAGAATTGCCAAAGCATCAACATTTTTCTTCCAATACCAAAGTGAAGAAACAAATTTCAATCCTGACAGGCAGTCACCCATAAAAGGCAACTGGTGGTTTTAAACCGGTCCTCTCAACCTTAGAAATATTCATCATTAACTGCAGACACTAGTTCTTTTCCAAATTGTATAGGCCTAACCACCCAAAACACAAATTTCATTACTTCTGCCAAAAATAAAAAGATACCTGTTAGGCCTATCACCTTTTAGTTCTCCCGACTTGTCAGTAAGACAAGTTTACAGCAAAAGAGTAAAGTAGGCCTACATCGTTTTTGTGATATTTATGAATCTGGAACATTATAAACACACTCTACCTCCACTATAACTATGAGTCGGAGAACAAAAATACTGAAAAATCACAGTGTCACCTGTAAAAAAAAAGTAAGGCCTAGGGGTCTCCAGACGTGTCCCTGTGCAATTTGGAAGCAACTAGTTGGGCGGCTGCAGAAGAAGATTTGTTTAGATTTGGCAAAAAAATCATAAAAAAAAAAAATACTAATATCAATAGAGGGTGACCTCTTGAATTCGTTTGGCAGGGAATTAATAGACGCACATTCCCACCAAGTATGAAGTGAATCTGGCTGATGGTTTTGGAGAAAGTCCAAAATATGAATATGCATTCGATGTCTATTGATTCAATTAGAAAACAACAGGAATGTATGTAGTTAAGATAAGTACCCAAAATGACAATTCATTAAAATTTCAGAATTCTATAGTGACACCATCTAGTTAGCAATTTTGTTTGGCACTTCTACAAGGAACATTCTAGCAGCCTTTCGGTAAAATATGAATGACAGTTTTGGAGAAGTCGAAAATAGCAAAAAGACACAAAAATTCATATTTTTGAAGCGATTTTTCATTTACGGGCTTCTAGTTTTCCAAATAAATAAGAACATTAATGAGATAAGACCAAATAATAAAGGCAGAGGTCCTTAGCTGCATTTTGAATTATATTATGTCACCAGTTCGATGTCATACACATGTTTATCATAATTATGATTCTGATAAACAACCTTAGGCATGCAAAGCTATATGCGCCATGTTGGATAAAGATGAAAAGCAAATGTCATTTGTCCCCGTTTTAAAGTCATTTGCCAACTGCTGGTATCTACCCACTCCTTAGGGCAAAACACGAGATATACTAAATAATTAATTTAAATATTAGACCAAGACATATCAAACAATATATTTCGTGCTGTTCATCTTTTATTATTTTAATTATTTGCAATTTGCTTATGTGTGGGCCGAAAGTTCGGTCTACTAGTTTTATTAGGTTAAGGTCATATAATTATTGGGTCATGGTGACACAAAAAGTAGATTGCCAAGCAGAGGTTTGTGTACTGTGTACCCATGTGCAATTTTGATCTGGAGACACAATTCCCTTTGCCATCGATATCCGAGTTACACCCTACTGTTACAAAATCACCTCTTTTAACTTTAGAGGCCTTCAGACCTAAAAAGCAGTTCACGACCACCCTTATTACATATTAGCATTGAAAAAATCTATGTCTCCTCTAAACTTGGCATGTCTGACTCATTTTTTTTTGACATGTGGAATTTTATATCTTTTCATAATTTCCGTCAAAGTATAGGGGATGCCACTAATATAATAAGCAACTGAGATTTTGAGCTTTTCCACAATCGCACTGCATTTCATAAAGGTCAACATAAAATCGAAATCTACGAAATTGTCTCAATATCCGCCAATCCAAACATTGAACACCTCATTTTGACCCCCTTCATTCCTTCAAACTTACGTACATGACATTATCTACCAACTGATATTCGTATTTGCAAAACTCTCGTTGGGTACAAAACTCATCATCAAAATACCCTACTTTCTGTTGACAATGTTCTTTCTTACCAATCTACTGTATCTACGTTTCCATTACCTACCATACGCAGTTGCCACTGTGTCAGTCAGTTTTAAATTAACATCTTCTGAAAGTAAATATTCATTGTCGTGACGCATTTGTGCATCACTAGGTATTAACTTCATTCACTCTTATTTTGAATAAACGTACTTATTAATCACAACATAATATTAAGCTTCAACTGTGGCATTGTGTAAATACCCCCCCCCCCCCCCCCCACAGGTGCACTTATTATAACTGGAATGCTTATAATGGCGGCAGCAAAAGACCTTGGCCAGTCCACCTGTCAAAGATTCATTCTTGTGCTCCATAAATGTCGTCAATTTCATACATACTTCAAGCTATTATGTTGGTATAATAAATACACAAAAAGCATACATACGTCTACTGGCCCTATTGCTCTGAAAGCAGGTTATGACGTTTCAACATTATGAGACAATAATGTGTTCACTAAGGGGTACTACCATTCGTTTTGTCAAGTTTCTTGATAGTAGAATGAGTGCTTTGCCTTCTTCCTGTAATGAGGAAAGGAATTATGTGCAACAAATGCCAAAAAAAACCCCTGATGTTAAAGTGCATGGCAACAATATCTTCGATTAAAGTGTGCAATTCACCCATACTTGTTTTTCTTGTACCACATGGGTTACCATTGCGGCCAGCTGCTTGCTCTTTCTGCCTCAGTGATTTTGACGTCAATATGCCTTGACCACAGGCTTGCCACTGTTCTCTTTCCACTTCATTATTAACTGAATTTTATGGCCCTGTCACACTTTGACAATTTATCCAGCACATGCCAACCTATGGAAATACCCTGGCAATAAGCTATTGGCAAGTTTCTTATAAGTTAAGAGCACGCTGGTACACGTTGTAGTATGTCAAGGAATGTAGAGGCTGTATAAAAATTTTGTGCATGCACAAATGATGTATGCCAGCGTATGGGCCATGAGCTATAGGTAAGTTATGCGGTCCTTGACACGCATTCCTACACGTTAATAGTAAGTTACTCATAAGTCAAAAAACGCTAATATTGTCCAGCATATCCAAAACTTATTTCTAACATATGAGTAACCTGCTTTGAACCTATGTCGAACTTGTTCTGAAAGCATTTTGACGCATGTACACTTATATGACGTGTTCCAGATGACCACAGAAAATGAAGGCGTTTGTAGCTTATAGCTACCATGTAATGGCGTATTGGCAGCGTTCACGGGAATATGTATAAAAAAATTGGACTTATTACAGGTGGTACCTGTCAGTTAGCCTAAACAGTTCATGGTGAGCAGATGCCCAGGTCATCCAAGAGATGGAAGATTCACCAATTCTGAGGTGAGAACACCTGCTTGCTGTTCTCCAACATCAGAATAACTTCACTAATTTGATACTGCATCAGTTGCTACCAATAGAGCCAAGAGACAAAGAAGTGAATGGAAGAAAAGGCACTGGTTGAGACCATGGATTGAGAGACGATGGCATTTGGCCAATATGACCAGCTTATGGTGGAACTCGGTAACGAGGACCAGGTATCTTTCACCAACTTCCTGCATATGCCCCCAAAACTGTTCGATGAAATGCTAGCCAGAGTTGGTGCAAGAATAACCAAACAGTGCACCTTTTGCAGGGATCTGCTTAAGCCTGGAATGAAACTGGCCATAACTTTGCGTCACCTTGCTTTTGGGGACAAATATGTATCTATTAAATGTGGGTGGAGGGTCCCCCACAACACCCAATCCCCTGTGGTCAAAGAAGTCTGTCAAGCCATTATTGACGAATACTTTGGTTAGGTGCTGGCTTGCCCAAGTACTTCTGATGGTTGGCGTACCATAGCTGACAAGTTTTTCCATACATGTGGCGCATTTGATGGGAAGCACGTGGCTCTCCAATGTCTTCCAAAGAGTGGGTCCCAATACTTTAATTACAAAGAATTTTACTCCATTATTCTTTTTGCACTTATGGATGCTGACTACAAATTCATTTGGGCCAATGTTGGTGGTACTGGATCAGGATCAGATGCACAGATATACAATGACTGTGAGCTAAAGGAATGTGCTGGTACCCTAGGTTTCCCTGAGCCTAGGGCACTTCCCAATGACAACCAGAACATGCCCTACTTTTTCAACAGTGACAGTGCATTAGCCCTACTACCAACTATGATGACACCTTACAGCTTCCGAGGGATGATGGATGAACTACGCATCTTCAACTACAGGCTTTCACGAGCAAGGAAGGTGGTAGAAAATGCTTCTGGCATCCTAGCAAACAGATTCCAGGTTCTGCTAAGCACCATGCAGCATCATCCCTCCACTGTCAAGCTCATTGTCAAAGCATGCTTGATTCTGCACAACCTCATGAGGACCAGGTATGATTTTTGTTTATGTAGCATAGATTGTTCAGTATACAATGTATTTAAATTTTCGCTTATGTTGTGAAATTATATTTATTTTACCTTGAATTTTAAATGTATCATTATATTACATTTTTGTACAGATGTTATATTATATATATTATAGGTGCAATTTAGTAAATAATTGAAATTATCATTTTAGATATCCAGCACTACAGAACCAGCAACTTTACTGTGCAGAAAAGGGCAAATACCAAATTTGTTTCAGGAGCAAGGCAAGAAGAACATAACTTGCAAGATACACAGATAGCTAGTGGCCCAAACACAGCCTCCAAGGACGGAAAGAAACAGAGAAATCTCCTCAAACATTGGGTCAACTCCCCAGCTGGTGCAGTTCCAAGGCAGGATAGGATAATCTAGATGAAATTTGTGCTACCACAAGATATATATTCAGATAATAAGATCCCTCGTAAAATGAACATCATAAAAGCTAGATATCTGGAGCAGAGATATTTTAAGAGATACTAGCAATCAAACAATCAGGACATAATGGATAAAGCCGTAAACAATTATGATTGTGAATTTAAAAAAAAAAAAAATTAAATAACACCAACAAACATCAAGAGTTTATACTTTTATGCACTCACAGCATAATATAAAATGGCACAAAAATGATCAAATATTGTCTCTCTGACCAAGAAGTATGCTTTCGCTGCAACCAGGCAATTTTGCTGGATAAAAGTCATGAAATTGTGTATACTGAATGAAACATTTTAGGTTTATAATTTGATTTGGCTCTGAAACATGTTCTGATAGTTTACCTGCAGATGACCCTGGATTTAAGTTATTTTTTCTGGCTGACCAAGCTGATTTATTCAAAAGTTTTACAATGTTAAATGTTTACAGGTCTAAATATTATTTTTCTAAATTATTTAATCATAGACGGCAAATGAGATGTTTCAGGAAATTATAGAGCTTGACTCTCAGATGTCTGATGCTGTTTAACTTGGATAGGTTACTGACAATATTCTTTACTGCATATTAGAAAACCTTGCAGAAAAATCAGAATATTAGGATGTGATATTCCTTCTTTAATGTTTGTAAGTGCTTACACTATTGGCGGGCTCACCACGGTGATGGACCACAGTCTTAAGGAAGCTGAAGTTTGCCTTTACCCACTGCTCCCTCTCTGTAAGTGCAGGAGTGCCTTCACCACTTTTGCATTTGTCGAGATGGGTGTAGGTGTTTCTCAGGGACTTGAACTACCCTTGAAGGTGCTCAACAGTCTTACCCATGGCCTTGGCTTGATCCTCCCAGAGCTTTGCCTTCTTGTCCACCCTGCGGTTGTCAGTCTTCTTGATGTCCCAGAGAATGGCATTCTCATGAATGAAATCACACATGAGCTGCTCCTCGTCGATAGCAAGACCAAACAGTTTCTTCTTGGACCTCTTCTTCCTGCCAAAGGTTGGCTAAGAGGAGTTGGAAGCCACAGACGTGGCTACTGATGCCACTGGCAATCCTCGAGAGGTGTTGGCTTCATCTGTATCAGGGTGAGATGAGCATGAGGGTGGAGGTGTTGCTGGATTCTCCACACATTCAGGTCTATGCCCATGACCACGGCCACACCCATGGCCAGGAGGCTTCTTAACAGGCTTTTTAGACGTTTTCTTTGGCATGATGACTGTTATGTTGGTACGATGATGTTTGTTGACACTGCAGTGTCTAGTGTGGTGAATTGGGTCAGTGTAGAGTGGCAGCCATTTTATAGGCCATAACGTGATCATAAAAGATTCGCTGCCACACGCTATGCATAAGCCAGACTATCGTTGTGTATATGTTACAAACGCTGGCAACACACTATGCATACGTTAGCATACGTTATCTATAAATTGCTGCAACATTCCATATAAGTGCCAAATACGTTCTGTGAATGTTCAACTCGTTATGATTACGCTGTGTATAGGCCAAAAATTGAAGAAAAAATCATAGGTTGGCATACGCTGGCTAAATCATCAATGTGTGACAAGGCCTTTACAGAGCCACCACATATTAGATACAGCTCTATCCTCGTATCATAGGTACAGTTATATATGCATGGGCGGTTTATTCAATTATTCCCACACAACAGAAAGAAATGCTTCCAAAATAATGTTGACACCATAGCCATTTTTCGGAGCATACAAAATAGATATGGTTATCCAATAGTATAAAATGTATCTGTGCATGAAAAAAAATTGTATGTATAATTTATCAGAATAAGTGAGATTTTACTACTATACTCTGGTAGGCCAAGCAAACATGAATCACTTGGGGGCACCATTTGGCAAGCGGGACAATCGGACAATCTTGATTGAACAGAGCATGATGCATTCTTTGTGAAATCTCCTGAGGCCAAGCTTAAAAAATGGTTTGTTCTGTTTTTTCAACTCTGCTATCTGAGGAATGGGTCTGTAGGGAAGCCCCTACCCTTTTCCAGGTGAAGTGACATCAGGCACTACAAATATTAACTACCTTCAATAAATGTGCTTTACATAAACGTAGATGTGAGTTTTTTTGCAGTACCACATTAAAAAGTCTTATGACAGCCAGTGCATTAATCATAGTCTCTCAAGTCTTTCATTGCATTCACCCACCTCTTTGTGTATAGTATGCGTTTAGGCAAGCCATTCACTGTTAAGTTGCGTGGGTGAAAGTGGACATGCTCCCTCTCACACTTTCATCAACATCTATACCATATATGGCATATGCATGGTTGTGAAATGGTGCTTTGAAATTGTGGTGAATTTGGTAGTCTGGGGATGTGGGTTTGAATCCCACTGGTGTGGTATGCTGTTCTGCAGCTCAAGTGGGAGAGCACCAGGCACCTAAGCTTTTGTGTTGCAGAGCACTTCATGCACATCCACAGCACATACTTCTTCACATTCTACAGGAGGAAAAAATGTTTACCCTGGCATGAACATATTAAAACCTTAGAAAGTTACTATAAATTTAATAGAAGGTCCAAAATTCCACCCCGCCGAAAAGTAAATATTATAAATGAATGAATGAATAAATAAAAAGCACAAACATATCTGAAAAAATTTCAATAATGTAAATTTATTCATTTAGTCTTTGATACAAAGCAAAGACACAGTGTACTGGCTACTGCTGTAATTCCTTTGAAATGAATAGTCCTTTCAAAGAAATTACAGCAGTAGCCAGTATCCAGCATGTTTGACTTGGAAAACTGTCCCCGGCCTAGCACCTGCTACATCCCTAATATGAGGATGTAGCAGGTACTAGGCCAGGAACATTCTTCCAACCATAGGCTCCAAATGCCAATTTACCAATTTGTGAATGCAGACCAATCTATTCTCTTTATTTGTAATACGTTTAATATTGTTTCAGTTTTATTTATTTGCTGTTTTTCATTGTATTATTCTGAGTACACATCTGTAATGTGTGGTAGTAATTCACAATGACAGTCGGACAATTGACATGTTGCATGAGATTATACCCACAAAAGATCTTTTGGTTATTTACCTTACCAAATTTAACAGTGTTTATATTTTTAAAATGTTTGATTTTGACATTTTGTGAAGTGTTGGTGTTTGTGATGCTTATGATAGGCCTGTTTTTAGTCACTTAGTCATCAGATACTCTGGGCCCTGCCTTTCATTACCGTATTTCATTGAACTTTCTTCATAGTTGCCGTAAGCATGGCATATGTCGCACATATTGTGGCATAAATCTCCAGATGTAGTTCCATGAAACATCAAGATGTAGCACATTATTCAATGTCAGATTAAATTTGTTTTAAATAAACATGCTGTTATGTTGAAATATTAGGCTCTTAATATATAGCGTATGAATGGAATACTGGTCATATTTGTATGCAGGCATTGTAATGTATGACCTCTACAAACACAAACAAGTGGACAACGCTTCATATCATAAGCGTCTTCATCGCCCCTCGACGTAACACAATGAAACACTCCATCACAAACTTGAATATTATACAGCCAATATCCTCCCGGCTGCAACTAAAATGATATGGACAGGAGGTAATGAACGGGAAGGCCTTCTCTTTTCCCTCTGGGCACTACATTTTGCCATTACACACCACCAAAAAAGGTACACAAAAGCTTCCTGAACACTGAAAGTGCTCACAATGTGAAATATGCTTTACTTGAAGACAACCTTATAAAATTATAGCCAGGTTGTATACACATATCTGATAAGAAGGCTAACGCACTGTAGGATATTCCTCACCACACTGGAGCCAGGCTGGAAAGGGACACTCTTTCGGGTATGTACCTTTGGTCTGATCCACTTTTGAAGGAAGATCAAGGTGGGAAGCCTTGTTTAAGAAGGTTGTTTCAACAGACTACTAGTATCTCATCACTATTGTCTGTGCAGTCTGCAAGACCATTGCATACCAGTGAAATAGGAACACACTCACCAAATGTGCACTGACAATAAAGGTACTCACAAGTGCAGTTTGTGGCATGACACAAAGACGAAGACCAAATGTTGTTTAATGGGTTGTTGCATCATCCATGGTGCATATATTTCCCAATCCAATTTTGTCACCACCATCTCTGTAATTCCAGAATCCAGCACATAGCCGTGATTTAACTATGCATGCTCCGTTGTCACAATTATTTAACCCATATGAACATCATCTGGTAGAAATGGATAGTTTTTTTGGATATACTATGTCATTTATCCTCACGAAAAATGAGTTACATGGGCGATAGAGTTAATAGAGTGAAGACCTAATTGCTCGACTTGACATTTCGTTGGCTTCTGATTGGGGGTGTTCGTTTTTCATTCATGTCGATTACAAATTCGTGTTGTTCATGTTGTCTCGCCCTTCCCTTGACCTGTGTATACGTGTCCTATATTCGTGTCCTATTTGTAATAAACTGGTTTGAGTTCCCCCAGGGCGAGGTATCATGGGATAGCTTCGTTTATAAACTTTCCTGATTGGTCACTTGTTTTTGACGCTTAACTGGTTTGCCTGGTTCGCATGTTTATAAGACGAAGCCAGTGCAAGGTGTGGTCTACGCTCATTTGGGTTTACAACTGGACACCTGGTTTGGTCAACATGTTTGAGCAGATAGGATCGTGTATGGCAAGGCTATTCATATTGCTTGGCATCTTGCTGTTATGTTACGGCTTATCAGACTGCGGTATTCGAAAGTAATTTCTGCTTTTGCTTGAATTTACATTTTTGATGTTTGTCATTTGAGAATTAGAATCTCTGAGCCTGTAGATTTATACTTAGTGCACCCGTATGCATTTCTTGTAGCAATGGGGACATGTACCTTTCAGCTTATGTCTGCACTAGGGACCTTGTGGGAGCAGAGCGTTTAGGAGTCACTTTGACACGCCAAATGTTTTGGTGAGTCCTGAATTTAGATATGAGATATTTGATATGTGTATGTTGGTATATCTTATAATGCCATTCATACTAATCATACAAATGTCACGGGTATAGCTTATTTTTTTACATAAGACACAAAAAATATACATATATTATGCTAGCATTTATCATGTGTTAGACTGCGGTTTGTTGCTGCTGATACGTTTGATTTCGCATAAATTTGTATGCTTATATCTTCTGAAGCTCATGGACATATTATGTGTATAATGGAGTGTGCACAAGTTTACGCGCATGAGTACATGGAATTTTCTTTGAATATGATTTATAGCGTACGTGTATTGATATGCGCAAGGCATAAAAATTAGGGTACGTCCTAGCCGCCAGTTGGCAGTAGTGTATATCGTATGAAATGAACGTATATGTAAAATAAAAGCAAGCACGTACGAAATATATGGTTAAAATAATTAAAGTTCAAATAAGTGTATTAATTAAATGTATCGTCTGCAACATTGCAGTTTATGATTCTTATCATATGGTGACAGCGGCTCATCTTGTGGAAACGGTGGCATTGGTGATGCCAAGCTGTGGTCTAACGTCGTGTACATTGATGGCTTCAATAAATATCGTGTGTGTCAAGGGACTACCGGCTTTCGTGATTTTTACCATAAGGGCTTCCCACAATTCCTCGGTGACATACAATATGACCAGAAGCCCTACTGCTATTACAATCTGAGAAAGTAAAGTCAATTTGCAAATATGGGACCATTTTTACTCGTCCTTTACACTGATGCTTCATTTGACTTCTACTACGATATAGATTCCATTGCCATAAAAGCCACCTATCAAATGAGCGAATCAAGCCCAAAGCACACCTTTGTATGCCTTTCCCCACATATGGGTGACGTATTTCAACTTCATTGGGTAGATCATTTGAGTGGTCAATTCCAGTCTGTGTATGTAACTAGTTCCCCATTAATCCATTGGTGTTGTTTGTACCTTAAAAATGATAATCAGAGTCAGACTGCAATTGATACAGCAAAGTCAACTTTCTTTGCTGTCATGCAATTACAGCAACGTTTAACCACGAAGGTCAAGATTGCATCTAAACTAAGCATTACGCAATTAGCATCATTATCTAGTCACAATAGGGAACTCAAATAAAGTATTGGGAAAATTATTTTCTATTATACAGTATGTTACACCGATACCGGTAATAAAAAACATTAACTTTTGTTTGTTTGTTTTATTTATTAAACCATGGGTATTACTTGGGAAACATAGGCTACAGGGGAACCTGGCGATCCTGAATCAGGGTAAACAGACAGACAAGCTATGGAAGGCCAGAAAACAAGTGATGTCATCTGCCAACGGGTCGGACCATATAACTAATCTCACAGAGGAAGAAGGCACCTTCTCAAAACCTAGTAGCATTCCTGGTAGCTTTTCCCTGGAAGCTTGCAAAGGTATAACCAATATATATGAGTGGAAACCAGACTGACCCCACAAACTATGGGCCTATATCTGTCATATCAATTTGCATTAACATATTCGAGAGTGCCGTTTATGATCAATTTAATGGTTATCTTGTAGAACAGGGAGTGCTTGTAATCTAGCAGTCTGGGTTCCGCAAAAACCATCCAACCATAGGAGCTCTAATTAATAGAACAGATTACCTTTTGGTAAACACGGATGTTCATACACTAACTGGTATTGCATACCTAGACCTACAGAAAGCTTTCGATATTGTCGATCCTGGTGTCCTCCGTCAGATGTTTTTTTGTGTGGATAGGAGTGTTTGCACCTGAGTACAAGTGGTTTTAACACTACCTCAAAGGCAGAAAGCAAAAGGTCATCCTAACTAGTACCACTTCAGAACCACTTACTATTTTCCATGCAGTGCCTCGAGGAAGCACCCTTGGGCCTCTTCTTTTCATTTTTTTTTTCATCAATGGCTTGCCAAAAGTCATTGAACACTGCAGAATTGGCCTAAATGCGGATGATACAGTCTTGATGTTTACTGCAGCTTCATCATCACATATTGAAAAAGCACTTCAAAAGTTCTAGATAACACAAACAAATGGCTTGCAAAACAAATTATTTAATTATGTGCAAAAATATCAACACATTTAGGAAAATTGAAAAGAACCAAAATAAACCTACGAAAGGAGACTGCAATAATGTTAAGCAACGCACTAGTTCTCCCGCATTTTGAGTATTGAGACCTCGTTTACAGTAACAGTGGAGAGACATTGATGCAAAAGTTACATTGCTTGCAAGATAAAGGTGCTAGGTTAATATTAGGCCACCAATCTAGGAGTCATACCACAGACATGCCCAGCAAACTAAAATGGTTAAATGTCCAACAAAGGGCAGACCTTTACCTTGCCTGTGTGGTGTGTAAGTATCTACATGACTCTGTACCGAATGATTTACAAAATGTTTTTGGTCATGTAAACAGTGTACACCATCACAACACACACTGAAGTTCAAATTGTGACCTTTTTTACCAAAACTAAAGACAAATCAACTGAAAGAACATTTTATACACAGGAGCTCCACTATGGAACAATTTACCAACAGTTATCCGAAATCACGAAACCCGTAATGAGTTTAAAACATGCGTCACCAAATACCTTCTAAAGTCAGTGACCTCACAAGAATGTTTAATACATTTAAATTGCAAGCCACCAAATATGGATACTATTTTTAACAATGTGTATATTTCACTATTTCATGTTTGTCCATATTATTCATTTTAACTGTATTGTACTGTGAGTCTCTGTATACAATTCAATGTGGTGTCCTTTGTCTGTACCTCAATGAAAACCAGCTTTCAACTGATTCAGTTATCCAGGTAAAATAAAGTTTTCATTCATTCATTCAAACATTTACACTCTTCCGCTCAAATGGGCAAAAAGCGCATAGATATAAATTACAATCTACTTTACATTTTCATTTATTTTATGCCTATGTTTTCATGTTAATAAATATATTTTGCTGAGAACTTTAAATACGCTATATATGAATAAATGCACACCTCAGGTCAAAGAGCTTTCCTTGGTGCATTGCGTCAAACCTGCGCCAAGGAAAGTTTTTGACTGAGTGTTATTCTGACCAGGAAATGGTTTACAAAGATCTGAATTCATTTGGCCATATTTTGTTTCATAATGGTGGCCGGCAAGAGAAACAGATTACGTTTTAGTGCTAGAGTACAGGTGACAACAAAACAAAAGTCCACAGAAATGTGACCAGGAGGAAAACATAAGTAATCTCCTGTAATCAATACCAGAAACACCAGAGGCTGCTATTTGGTAAAGGTGACTGCCTGCAATTGTTGTTAACTTTAATACATTAGTTGTTCAAAAACGTTTGTTTTGGGTCTTGTTCTCATTGTTTCTAATTAAAAAAAAAGGCAGCTACATGGAAAAAAACGAATGTATGCAATCAAATTGTGATATCAACAAACTGGTGCACAACCAAATATAGCTATTCTCAGAGATGTTGAGCAACATATCTGTTTCAAGGTAAAGGTTTCTCAGTATCAAAAGAGGCCATATGTTTGTAAGTGGGGGAAATTGCCATCAGCCACCATGATGCCATAAAGAGAAGGCCGGATAGGACACCCAAACATATTGCACAAAATGGTAAACAATATAAATAACAATGATGTTACATCAGTAGTGATGTGCTAATGAACGTGTATAGTCGAAAGTCAGTCCCTTGTAAGTACTGAAGTAAAGTGCTCTTTGTAAAATCAACAATCTAGTTAAAGAAAATTTTTTTACAAAAAAACTTCACTTCAATAAAAATAACAATTACGAACTGCCCAGCTCACTCGAGCAATGTGTCAAAATGAACTTTTGTTATCACATGTGCAGAAATATCAGACCTGAAAGGAGGGTGAAATCAGTTCAAGGGACAATATCCCTTTTCTCCTGAAATTGCATCACTGGTGTGAAAATGATTGTACAAGCGAACCACCAGATCGTATACATTTTAAAGTTGTATCTTAGATTGCGAATCCAACCTTTAGGCCATTGGTATTTATTTGTTGCTACTTTTTATGATCAGATTGAATATTTCTTAACCATTTTGTAACATTCAATAGACAGAAAGTGTCATTTTACACTTTTAAACGCAATAGCGTCAAATCATTTAGTGATATCATTGGCTATTTAGTGATTTCACCAAATATTAAGTGATATCCCAAATCATTCAGTGATATTGCCAAATCATTTATCGATATACCTGAATGTGTATGATTTAGAGAAATGGCTAAATGGATTTCTGCTTCCTGTCCTATTTTTGTCCAATGTGGCTACCGATCTAGAGAGAAGTGCGATGGCTTCATCATTGCAAAGTGTTCTGCTGACAATTAATCATCTCTGGCATTGTAAATGGGTTTATCATTTTGCTGTGAAGACAGTGCATGCTAATTCTTAATTTTGTCGTGAAACTTAACAGTCCGACCTACAATTTGAATTGCTCGCCCCTTCACGCCATTCACTACATAGGCACAGTACAATTAGGCAGCATACGCAAATTCACTTATTCAGCGATATCACTGAATATATCAAATTTGGTGATATATCTCACATTGAGGCTAAAGGGCCAAAGGTGGGACCTTCAGGCCCCTCGAAAGTCTTGGATATTTAATATCTGCATGATAATAGTCATGTGGGTAGGACATACACTGGGAATGAAAATTTTACCAATATTGGACATGCACTGGGAATGAAAAATTTACCTATATTTGACCTTAAAATGACCTTGAAGTATAAAATGTGTCTATATTCTTACATCTGGTCAAATTTACTCCCTTATGTGCACATCTGCTATCAAAATGATGACAATCATTTCGAAATCTCAGGATATTTCTGAAAAAAAATGTAGTTATTTAACTTAAAAATTTAGCCCATTTCATTACTCTAGCAACAAAAGGGCCATTTTTCCAAAATAGCATGATACGTTTCGAAAAGGGGTGAAAAGAGATGCAGACCTCAGGATGCTGCTGAAACAGATGATTATGGAAAAAAAGGTTTGTCAAAAACCTTTAAACTTCAATAAATTGAGGTCGGTTAAAATACAGAGCTTTGCTTTGGATTCTCACAATCCAAGATGGCCGTCTCCTTGGCTGTACCGGAAGTTGATATAAAAAATCTGGATATCTCCCCTTAAATTTGAGATAAAGTGATAATTTGTTTTAAATGTATCTACTCTTTCAACCCGAGCTGCTAGTTGTGCTCTTATTATTCCTAATTGCCTTGCAGTATCATTGGCATTATGACAGCATATCCCTTGTGCTTTTTCCACATTTCTGGTCCAAATTCTAAATTACTTTTTTTCAAAATATCCTATATTAAATTTTCTGACAGGTTGACATTTGACGATTTTTTTTTACTAACATCAGGCAAAAACCACCAGTTGCTTTTAATGGGTGACTGCCTGTCTGAAGTCAGGAGTGAAATTTGTTTCTTCACATTGGTATTGGCAGATGAATGTTGATTCTTTGGTAACTCTGGAATCTCTGTGCTGTCATTGTTGGGTTTGAAATTTATGAATATGGGTCATTTTTTTCTAAATTATTTAATAGTTGTCAAAAAGGCGAAAAACAGGTCAAATGTCGCTTTTTGTACTTACCCTTTGTGAGTCATATGAAGGTCACATTATTAGCAATAAATATGTGTAATTTTCATGTTTCCTAGCATACTGTAATTATGCAAAGTATCATTGTGCAAGACTATGTGGAACCAGTTGAACATACACGACGTCACACTTTTGGTCATTTGGCCCCAGTGTGCTGAATCATTTAGCGATATTACTGAATCATTTAGGAATATTGTTAAATCATTCACAGATATCACTAAATGATTTAAGACTATCAGTAAATGAGACCATTTAGCAATATCGCCAACTAATTTAGTGGTACCACCAAAGAGGATTAAATATCAAAATGGCTTGCCATGTATACCATCATCACTCATACAAAATTTCAGACAAAATAGCAGAGAGTGTTCAATCACAAGTAACGCCAATTTGTATTGAAAGGTGGATCTGTCATAGGTGCAGTTTTCTCCCTGCATATTTATTCAAAGAAAAAAAAAATAGGAACCTTCTTGCTCCAGATGTGTTTGCTAATCTATTCTTCACACTGGGACATATAAACTATGAATTGTTCACAGCGTGGCTTTATCTTTTGAACTGCAGCTGATTTATAAATCATTGGATTATCTTGAAGGACAGTTGATGTGGACAAGTGGGTGAACTCGTCTTCTCTTTGCTAGCAGGAATTTTTCCAGGCATCTTTATTCAGTTTTCAGGACACCTACAATGATAATGAAAATATGTACTTGCAGACACAGAAAGCGTGGTATTCGGAAAGGGATCATGCTTTGCTTGCAACTCTGAAAAACTTGTAAACGAAATTTGTATAGTGATATCTAACACTCCCCAGTCTGGGCTACATATGGCACCTCTACTCCATGTGTCCAAGTTTTTTCTGATGGTGTTTGCAAAGTTTTTTTCAGTACACCATGAGTACAAAACAGTAAAGCATATGTAGAATCTTGTTCTACATGCAGCTTAAACAAGAAACCCAAGCCATGGCTGAGAGCCAGAGTAGGGAAATATCATGCTGGTCAGCACATGGAATGGGATCATATTGATATTCTGGGCCCATTTACTTGTAGTTTAAGGGTGAATGTTAAAAATAAAGCTTGGGACAAATTTTACCAAATGGCTTGAGTGTTACCCACTACTGGACCAGACAGCAGGGTCGATGGGGAAGAAGGTTGTGCATGAATTTATCTCCAGATATGGCTGTCCTCTTCAGATTCATTCCAACCAGGGTAAAAACGTGAACGGAAATCTGATCCGTACTATTTGTGACTTACGTGAGGTAACCAAACCAGACCACTCAGTATCTTCCGAGTGCAAATGGACAAATGGAGAGGTATAATCATCACCTCTGCAAATGGTAAGGTGCAGTGTAAAAGGTTCCCATAAGAATTAGGAAAAGTACTTACCTCAGTAAGCAGCAGCCATGAGAGCTATGACAGGAGCACAGGTTTCTCCACCAATCTTATGCTATTGGGCAGGGAAATATTTTCCCTCAGAAATCTCATATTCAGGTTAGTGGAAGAAAATGAACATGAACAACCTCCTGCATACTTGGAAAATTTGCTGGATTCACTTTCCTGAACCCATGAGATTGCCCATCAACATCTCTGAGACACACAGAATAGGCAAAAGAAAACCTATGCCATAAAGCTGTGTGAAAGAGCTTTCAAAGTAGGGGATTTTGTTCACAAACTGGACAGTGCATGTAAATTCAAGGGGTGCAGGAAGGAATATGTAACACATCACGATCATCTGAAATAATATAAAGACCGCTTCATCCCTATGTGGATTAGGAGAATGAGGCATGATCTTTTAGATCTGGATGATGCTATCCTATATGATGAGGAAGAACAAGACGGGTCCTTATTAGCTGATGCTTTCAGGGATTGTTCTCAGAAACAGAACCAGAACCACAAAATGTAGCCAACACCCAGGATAAAGAGGTGGCAGGAACCAATCCCATCTCTCTACTGATGTAGATGATCAATTGTCTAACTTAACAGTTGATTTTGGCCATATTATGACCAGCACAGATATATCAAGATCCTACAATGGTGCAAACACCTACTGGTATTTGTGGTGACATGCTCACCAATTCACCAATTGGGCGGGAACCACAAGTGGTTCAACTAGCATCTCTGCATAGAAGGACCAGAGGAGGTAGAAAGGTTTGCCTACCCTCCCATTTATGCCAGCATGAGCTGGATTGATTGATCATATTGGTGGTTAAGTTGGATTTATTCTGGCCTGACTTGGAGGATTTCTTTTTGCTGTTCCTAATTGTAAGTATGTATATATTATTCATAATGGATGGTTTGATTGCTGATTATTCTGGTGTTTGATTATGTAATATATAGGGGTATTTTGGTAAGCTGCATGGGAGACAGGTAAGGAGGCCCAATGTATACGTTGTCTTTACCTAAAGTGTCTTCTGTGGTTTGTTTCTATTAGATGGAAGAGCCAAAAAGCGTAGATGACTGGCCAGAGGAATGGCTTCTTCTGGATATCTGGGAGCCCGAAGAAGGAATTGAAAGTTACAGAGGAAAAAGGGGAGAGAGCCAGAGAGGTAAAAGAGACTTCAGAAGGGGGTCTCTAAGTGACCAGCACTACCTCAAGTAGGGACTTGATAATACCTGAACCAAGGACTGACGTAAAACCTTTACCTGACTATTTATTGTAACCACCAATGACACTAGCCCACAGGTCAGTTATGGTGTGGTGGGAACCTGGAGATGTCATCGCAGCCACCCAAGAAAGCAAATGCCATCCCTGCCCAGTCTGTCACCATAGGGTCCAACATATGAAACAGCATGTGTTTAAAAACCATCTTCCCTTGTATGTCTCCCCTACCATCTCATGTTGGGAATGTGGGTTCCAGTGTACCCAGGTTACTGGGCTGATGGAGCATTTCAGGCAACATGAATTTGGCATTTGCGAGTTGAAAGATGAATATATGCCAACATGGGCATCTTTCATGACAGGGTTGTTGCTCACCCTTGCACAGAAGTTTGCCCTGCGAGGATTTCAGCTCACTACTGAGCACAGTGAGGGAAGAACATTTATACAGTGAGAAGGGCTGTGATCACTGACACAGAGCTACAGCTGTTTAAAGACTTCAGTCGGCGTTTCACAGAAAGGGTCTGGCCGCTGCTGAAGACCATCCTCCTGGAACCACCAAATTGCATTCCAGCATTGCTCCATTGGCATGCTCTGGCAGCAATGATGAACGCCCTACCAAGGGAGAGGGCAGAGATAATCCCTCATCATCTACCGATGGCACACATGATCAGCATGGAGGGCCAGGAGTGTCACATGATTGTAGGAGGGAGTCTCCAATACATATTGGTCGATGCTAACTGCCATGTTGGAGAGCTAATCTACCAATCAACCAAACCTGGAAGCATTTCTCTTAAGAGGAAAAAAGTAAGTCATTTTGAATCAGGCCTTTGAAAATGTATGGAAAACCCCTCAGTGTATGAGGCAGCTTCTGGAGGATCCCAGAATTTTTCTCTCTGTCAGAATGCACCCGAGGTTCATTGGAAATTGGACTGAACAGCAAGTGCTGGCCATTATAAAGGAGTTGGAAACATTGCTCTCAGAGCCAAAAGTTGTCAGTCTTGGACTTAAGAAAAAGTCCTGAACTGCCGAGATAACCGAAGGGAGGGCAGCATACAACAGTGTCTCGATATCATGAGATGTATTCTGCCATCCACACAGCCAGTGCATATGCACTGTTTCGATGTTGATGCCAAGGATGTGGGTGATTGCTTGAGGAGCCTTCCCAACACTGTCTTTGGTATCACTGCACCCTGCAGTGGAAGGGAGGGAGAGAATTGTACGACAAATCCTGTTGACTAAAGTGGCCCTGGAGACAGTGCCCCTTATGGAGTTGTCATTCCACGGACTCTTCAATCACAGTACTCACACCCAGGCCTGATCTTGAAGTGTCCAAGCTTGAAGCCAATGCTAAGAATGTGCCGCACTCTGTGATTTGTGATGTGGCATGCATGGTCACCAAGTCTTTTTATAAGATATAAGTGTGACAATATTAGGAATTGGATCGGGTATGATCTGACCCATCACATAGGAGTAACTTCTGACCATAATGAATAGGTTTATATGGTTTGTATATGATTTCATATATATATATATATATATGCATGCTAAGTGCACAGGGGTATGAAGTAAATGTCACTAACAACTAATTCTTCATAGATGTGTATTTACAGGATTCTGGGAAGCCTGGTCATTAAAGCCCTTTTCATAAAATGTGTATTGCATCATAAACTGTATGGTGCGAAAACAGTGCTAACATTTTCACATTTTCTTCCCTTCACTTAAGGTGACACATGGAAATAGCATGCATAGGCTATACACTTTTTGGCATCCAGCTTCCCATTTGAAATAATCATTTCCGGCCTCTCTAAAATTAGGCAAAAGTCCCTTTAAACAAAACAAGGAGGAACGTTGTACAGATCAGGAATACAGACTGCTCTATGGTGTTACCAATAACTGGAAGTGGGGTGTGACATCAGGTTCCAGCATAAAAACCAGCCACTGAGGAAACAAAGAACTCCTGCCATTAACCTTTCCTAGAAGTCATATGGTCTACTGTTTACTGTCTACTTCAAGTACTTGCTGTTGTATTGATGTCTGCTGTGACTGACGCACAATGAACCTTGGATATTCAAAGTATGTTGTATATGAAGTGTATGTATATGAATGTGTATGTATTTCCCTGAAGTCTGTACACCGTACAGTGCTTCAATTGTACCACCATATTCTCCAATCACCTTGCAAATACGTACACCAATTGTGACTACAGTTCAAAACACATCCTTTTATGGCATTTTTATCTAATAATCAGCTCAAAACACACTTATACATCTGTTGAAAGGTTATGCGTTGTCCAGATTTTTCGTCAATGTGAAACGCCTTGCTGCTTCCAGTTTTGACTACTGAAGCGCCACTATTTACTCGTGCCAAGTCCAATTGCATATGTTGTAATTTAATGTAATAGGATACCAAAATTTAGTGTTTTACAATAGGTGGGAAGAGAAATCGGAGTTGATGGAGAAGTCAGAACAAACAGATGGGAAAAATGTATAAGTCCTTGAATTTATTATCATTTATAAATATTACATATAGTAATCTAACGGAAATGGTGAATGAAGATACCTCCATCCACAGGACATATAGTTTAATCTAACCCTCCACCCAAAGGACATGTATGTTTAGTCGAAACCTCCAGGTAGCGGACCAAAAGTATTGTCGTCCATCCCACCCCCTGTAGGCTATTTTTGGAACATCCCTAATCTTTTCTCCATGTCTGCAACACAGTGCTAATAAGACCCCAACGAATTCACAGTAACAAGAATTCCTTTGCATATTTGTGCTCATATTGGTCACTTTGTATTATTTGTTTGTTTGCTGCACTTTGGTTCATTATGTGGTATTTTATTCCTTTCACGGCACAGTCTCGGTTGAAAATTGAACATTTATTATAATATTACACCACAAAGATGCTCGAAATCATTCTTCTTTTAAGGGTGCCTTCATATTCCTTTGAACATAAATGTCTTATAGATTTAAACAGTGATTGGGTTTTATTTTGAACAAATATCAAACATTTTTGTCTTCATGTGGCTTGAAATTTTGTTATCTACATGCCAATTTACCGAACATTTTCTCACTCTCGAAGCTACTTAAAAATCCTTATTAGTTCCGATTCATAGCAGCTTCTAAATTTTTCTCCAGTAAAAAATTGTAAATTTTGGTGTCTAAATGGTTAAAGAAGGTACAAGAATTTCGATTTAATTACTGTGATCAGAAAGAAGCATCTTCCAGTATTATACTATAGTGTTCCAGAAATGCGTCGGTGACCTGTCGCAGTGTCGAATAATAACTAAACAGTCATTCCATGTCACAATGTCTTATTTCCCATACCTTACTTGAAAGACCATGTGATTTGTTTCCTTTTTATCGATCAAGACTGGAAATTGCGACTATAGCGACAAAAAAATATGTACCGTACGCTGACGCGATGAAACTGACGGCATTTGAAACTCCCGCTTGCCTTGTTTTCCATCTAAGAGCCGAAGGCTTGAGGGATCAGCAATTAATTTTCTTGGGCGCAGACATCCCTTCGTTCAGGAAATTTGTTCTGAATACTAGGCCTAAACAAGGAAAGTTGTGCAATTTGGTTTGTCGATGAAGTTTCTTGTTTTATCCTGTAGGTGTATATTCTGGTAATTCTACATCATGGTTTTTATAAATATATTGATGTATTGGCGTTATTTATTGTTTAATGTGAGTATCCACTATGATGCCAAGCATGCCACCTCAGACTGCTTGAGTATCATCAAACTGATTACGTTGTGATACATGCATGAAGAAAGAAAAAAATGTGTATAGACTTGATACTGCTATGCAAATTTTGAGTACATCATTATTTCTTATGACAACCAGGGCATTTTAAGAAGGCGCAATAAATCGATCTAATTGTAAAAAGACACAACTTTCGTGCCAATGTTGCTTTTGATAGTTGAGGTTTCGAATGTGTTAGGCCTACATTTTATTTCATTACGATTTGGGCATAGAACACCAACTGGATGACTTTGACCTTTAAGGCATTTAGTAACAGATTAAAACACTGATTATTTGTAATCAAGGGTCAAATAGTTACTTCATTGCAGTGGGGCCCAAATAAGAATGTGAGTGAATAGTGAAGTGAATGCTGAATGGCATTTTAGGCATGCAATGAAGAATTTGGAAAAGCAAACTCCAAGTGTAATATTCCTTCCATTTTTATGGACATAGAGGGCCCATTTGGATACTTACGGCTCGGTTTCTTGCCTCCAAAGCAGACCCAAGCTGCGTTTTTAGTAACACGGAACTTGGTCCGCTTTACAGGCTACTCTGTTTCATTCTTCTACATTTAAATACGCCAATGGCCGACTATTATATTTGAAGCTATTTTTCAGAAATATAAACACATTTGATTAATTTATTTTAAATTTAATGTATGTTTTTTAGAAATGAACACTAAGAGAAAACCCCTCAGCAAGATTTACAAATTGCTGGCTTTCAAAATTAAAATCTGGCTACATAATCATGTAACCAATGGTCTTTTACGAAATGGTTGTCCGTCATGTATAAGTGTTAGGCCTAATAATAATATATATACATGTAATCTAATAAATAGTCTTATTCAGCCTCCGCTAAACTAAGGAAAGAATATAGAAGAAAAGGGAAAAAGATAGACTTCACTACAAAACGAAGTTACATGTACATGTGTAGGTACATAATAGAGAGCATACAGAAGAACGCTAGTAGTGTTCTCGTTTCTTTTTACATTCAACTTGTCTCGATTGTTTCGCTTGTGTTTCATTTGTGTTTGGTTTTTGTAACGTGAGCGTGTTAAACGTTTTTATTTCGTTTAGCATGCGTTGTCGTTTCGTATTCGTTACGTTTTCCTAGGGCGGTACTATATATATATATATATATTGGTTACGACCAAGTGAGCGTAGCTCTCTAGGATCTACTGTACGTATGGCCGATTGTTTTAATAAATATGATTTCTTTTATAAGTCTGCCATGAATGACATAGACCCTGACTATAAGGGCCGCCCATTTGGCGGAGTGGCTATTGTGTGTGAGCAGAATAATGACTTCACTTTTCATGAGCTGGCCCTACCTTGTGACAGGGCGATCGCCGTATGTGTTTCCGACTGCAACGGCACCCCGGTACAAATTATTCTGAATGTGTACATGCCATTTTACAACGGGACTAGTAACCAGACTGATTTATTCATTGAAACTGTTGACATACTCCAGGGCTTTCTTGATAATTTCGGTAGTATGGCCCCAATAAAGATTGTGGGTGACTTTAATGTAAAACTACCCCAACAGTCTAAGCTGAATAAGCGTTGGTTTGCAGGCAACGGTTATAATAGACACTGTGCAATAATGTATGATTTCCTAGTGGCAAATGATTTTGTAATCGCTGATTTTTGTTTCAAACAAGATCAGAACTTTACATACTTCTGTCACAAATCAGACGTGTACACTTGGATTGACCACATGGCTTGTTCTAAACATGATGGAGGTAAAGTGTCGTTCTGTAAGATTATCGAGGAGGAGGGCTGTAATACCAGTGATCATCTTCCCATGTTGATGGGGATTAATTGCTCCACTTCTATATCTAATTAATCTATAAAGGTTAAACCATGGTGGTTTGATCACTTCCAGCCCCCTAAGTGGAAGAATTCCGATACTATAGATAGATATGAGTGTGAACTCAGAAGCAAATTGCAAGAATTATCGGTGCTTGAGTTAGAACAAAAAGAAAAGGGTGAAGTTAATCGATATATTGACGGCATGAATAAAGCGATGCATTCATCAGCGAAGTCGGCGGGCTGTGTCAGTGGTAAACATTAAAAGCCAAAGGCTTATTGGTGCCCAGAACTTAGCCGACTTAGGGACAGTAAGCGTTTCTGGTGGTCATTGTGGGTAAGCAATGGCCGTCCCAGACAGGGAGTAGTGTACAACACATACAAGGGGGTAAAAAAAATGCTTCGGAAGATTTCAAGACAGAGGGTCCGGCATGGGTTGAATTGTGGATTTTCGGAACTGAATAGGCTGTATGAGGAGAGATGTTCCTGGGGACTTGATGACAGAGCCTGAATTTGTTTCAGGCTTTGGTAGCGAGACCCTTTGGATCAACTTTAAAATACCTAAGACACGTCCTCTGTATATTTGTGGTGCCTACCGGCCCCCTAGTTGCTCCATCCCCGATAGTATCCAAGAACTCCAAACCGAAATTGACTTTGTATGTACTGATGGATGTGAACTGTTGATCCTTGGAAACATGAATATTGATTATGGTTCTGCCAATAATCGTACACGTAATAATGTCATTTCTTTGGAGCGGTCCAGGCAACTTAATCAACTTATTAAGGAACCCATCAGGGTGACGCAACACTCATCTTCAGTCATTGATCATATATATACAAATCGACCTGAGATGGCTCTGAGTTCAGGGGTAATCCAGTGTGGCCTCAGCGATCATAGTTTAATTTTTATGTCGAGAAAAGGTAATAGGCCTAAAGGTAATATCAAAATTACTAGAGCACGGTCTTATAAAAACTTCAATCCTCTTAACTTTGTTTCAGATTCAGAAAAGGCCGACTGGAGTAACGTCATGAATGCATCGGATCCCTCCTCTGCTTGGGATAGCTTCAAACATATTTTTGTACCTATTTGTGACTCTCATGCACCATTTGTTAACATCAAAATTCGAGATAATGAGCCACCCTGGATTACCGATGAACTCAGATCATTCAGTAACGACCGCGACTACCTAAAAGTTAAAGCTTAGACCTCAGGATCGCCATCAGACTGGGCCAAATTTAAGAAATTTAGAAATAAAACCAACAACCTTGCTTCTCAGTTAAAAAAAGACTTTGTGAATAATTCCTTTGAGTTAAATCACAAGAATCTGAAAGACATGTGGAAGGCCATTAAGAAAATCTTTCCCACCACTGCCTCCAAGGGACCCTCAAAACTCATTGATGGCGATCACAATGTATCAGACCCAAAAGACATGGCAACTATATTTAACAACTTTTTTGCCAACATAGGTGACTCCTTAGCTAAAAGAAACCCTTTTGCTGGTCGCCAAACGATACCTAAGAAAACTACTGCTGTCTTCCAATTCTCCCCGGTCTCCCCTCAATTTGTTTCTTCTCAGTTTTCTAAACTTTCAAATGGCAAGGCAACTGGTCTTGATACTCTTAGTACGCGTCTCCTAAAGACGGGTGCTGCTACATTCTCTGTTCCTCTCACACATATCTTTAACCTCTCTCTCTATGTGGGAAATGTACCGGAAGATTGGAAGACAGCACGTATTACGCCAATTTATAAAGATGGCACAAAATCTGATGTCAACAATTATAGACCTATTTCTGTTTTGCCGGTCACGTTGAAGATTCTAGAGAGAACTGTTCATGACCAACTTTATCTTTTTCTGACCGAGCATGACTTACTGTCTTCCCACCAATCGGGCTTTCGTAAACAGCATTCCACCCGCACTGGCCTGTTGCATCTTATAGATACTATGCAGCGGGACATTGATGGTGGTAAGTGCTGTGGAATCTTATTCTTGGACCTGAAGAAGGCCTTTGACACTGTGGACCACCAAATTCTTATTGAGAAGATGGAGAGCTACGGTGTCGGAGGTCTTGAACTAAAGTGGTTCTCTTCATATTTAGCAGATAGACAGCAGCGGACCCTTATTGATGATGCTTTATCGAAACCCAATACTATTACCTGTGGTGTTCCTCAAGGTTCTATTATAGGTCTGCTGCTGTTTATATTATATATCAATGACCTGCCGGATACAGTTATGCATTGTGATATTTTTCTTTATGCTGACGATACAGCACTTTATTTTGCTGACAGAGATGCATCTCATATTGAAGATACACTTAATGCTGAGATGCAAAACGTATCCTACAGGTTCAAGGCAAATAAGCTAACTTTAAATACAAAGAAAACCAAAGTCATGACTTTCGGCACTCCTCAGCGGCTCAAAAAGGTACCCCCACTCAACATACATTGCGACGTTGATATCATCGAGCAAGTGTCAACTTTTAAATATTTGGGTGTATTGCTTGACTCTTCCTTGTCCTTCTCAGCGCACATTGATTATATTTGTAAAAAGGTAAATTGCCAGTTATCTGCTCTGGGAAGGACAAGGAAGTTCCTATCTGCCAAGACTAGTCTGATGTTTTATAAGTCATTAATACTACCATATTTTGACTATTGTGATATAGTATGGGACTCCTGCTCTTGCCGCCTAAAGCAGAAACTCCAAATTTTACAAAAACCGTGCCCTCCGGATTGTTACAAAATCTCATAGACGTACACATGTTTCGGATCTGCATAATACCACTAAAACCCTTACCCTCCAAAAAAGACGAGATTTTCATACTGATGTTTTTATGTTCAAAGCAGTAAACAACCTACTCCCAGGCTATATTTCTTCCAAATTTATAGATAGCTCTGAGGTAAATCCTCGTGTAACTAGGTCCACATCAACCGGTGTAAGCTCAATGTCGGCAAGAGCAGGATATCCTATAGGGGCGCCACTAAATGGAACTCCCTCCCTTACCGGTTAAGGAGTGCTCCAAATATAAATTTATTTAAATCGTGGTGCTACCCTCCCACAACTATATGTATGCTCTAATTTTGGTTGTATTATCCTGCCTATTTCGGACTCTGTCCGCCACTTGTGTTTCGACGTATCTTTCATTTTTATTGAGAGTTTTATATTTTATCTTGTTTTAATAATTTATGTATTATTATGTAATTTATATGTTCATCATGCCTCATGTTTTCAACAACCCATTGTATCATCCAGGGCGTGGTGGGAGATCAGAGCTGCGGCACTGAGCCAGTAACCCTGGTAAAATAAGAAATAAATAAAAAATAAAAGGAATATGTGTGCGTTCTGGAATAAAATTACTAGACGGCGTAGGCGCAAAGTTGCCTCCTCACTCCACGCTCAGTCTTTTGCCGATATGTACAGTATGATTATGGGTGATGTCGATACAAACCTCGATGAAGGACAGCGTGCCATACACGAGTTTGTCACTAGCAAGGTTAGGCAGCATAAGGGTAAAGCCACACACTGTAGTTTCAGTGATGAAGCGATTAGTTCTGCTATTTTATCTCTGAGAAAGAATGTGTCTCCAGGTCCGGATGGGTTAACTGCTGAGCATTTTATTTACGGCAACTGTCACGAGCTGCGCACTCACTTAGCTGCGTTATACGATGTAATATTTAAATTTACTATCATTCTTACTGTATTGTCTGTGGGTATCATTATACCGATTTTGAAGAAACCTACCTTGAACCCCAATGAGCCTGGTAACTATAGACCTATAACCTTGAGTTCATGTCACAGCAAGCTGACAGAGACGCATCTCTTGCCATGTGATAAGTCCCACGAAAACCAGTTCGGGTTCCGGAAGGAGAAGGGTACAGCATTGGCTACAAATTTGTTACATGATATTACTCTATATTGTAAGCATCAAGGCTCGCCGGTCTACGTCTGCAGTCTTGATGCAGAGAAATGTTTTGACATCCTTTGGCACGATGGGTTGTTCTATAAGCTTTTGGATGTACTTCATTTGTCACACTGGTTATTTTTGCAGCAGTGGTATTCCGAGTTGGAGTCATGCGTAAAGTGGAATGGCGAACTCAGCTCTTCATTTAAAGTAACGCGTGGAACCAAACAGGGTAGTACCATGTCGCCGGCTCTTTTTAACATATTCATTAATGATTTACTTATCGAACTTTTTTGCTGTGACGCCGGTGTCAGAATTAATAATGATGTTTTTAATTCTTTTGCATATGCTGACGACATTAATCTTTTCAGTCTCACAGCTCCTGGTCTTCAGTGTTTAATAGACAGATGCCTAAATTATTCTCGCAAGTGGCGCTTCTCGTTTGGTATTGCAAAATCTAGATGTATGATCCTGGGGGGTAATAATTTACTACGTAATACGCCGTCGTGGTACCTTAACAATGAGAAAATTGATTTTGTGAATCAAATCGAAATTTCAGGCACTTTTTTTACTTCGACTTTGTCCGGTGCATCCCATGTAGACAAGCGTGTCCAGGCGTGTCGCTGGGCTATGTACAGTTTGTCGGAGGTGGGGTGTTCTTACCCAGGTCTTTCGACCCAAGTTAAGTGCCATCTCTGGCAGTCGGTGGGTCTGCCTGCTCTTTTATTTGGATGTGGGTCGATCAATGTTAAGCAGACTCAGTTAGACAAGTTAGAGACAGTCCAGGCTACGACTGTGAAGAGAGTGCTAGGATTACCGGTTCGGAGCCACCACTCAAAATTACTGCGGGCTGTGGAGATAGATCGGGTGGGGGATAGAATAAAATCCAACAAAAAGTCTTTGTGGTGGCAAACATTCCGGGTGGCGAGCCCCGCCAGGACTTTGTGCGCGAGTCTGCTTGCGCTTTACATTGCCCACGGTGTTGTGGTTTCGGGGACCCTCCTGGACAGGGTGATAAAAGCAGGCCGGTCGCCTGTGGACCTAATTTTCAATAAACCTCGCAATAACAGTCAGAGGCTGTCACAGGACGGGGAAGTAGACAGCATTGCCTACCTGGTCATGCAGGAGAATTTTATTAAGCCATATTCTGAGGAGCACGTGCTGGCCACACTTCTATTAAGAGCTTTTTAACCTTGGTTTTTAATTCGGAGTTTTTAGATATTCATGACTGCCTGCTTTTTATTTTGCCTTTATTGTATTGATCTCGATGTATTGTGATTATTTCCTCGTCCGCGGGGGTTTTAATAAATTACATATATATATATATATATATATATATATATATATATAGTACCGCCCGCTTCCCATTTAAGCTAGGAGACTGGTGCCAAAGGTTGCAAGTTCGAGCCTCGCCCATTGCGAACACACACACACACACACACACACATACACACACACACACACACACACACACACACACACATACACACACATATGTGTGTGTATAGAGCCGTGCCCAACTGTCGGAAATTTACGATAATTTTGCCATTCATTGACAAGATATGTAAAAAGGTAATTGTATAAGCACCGAGAGACTGATGTGGGATGGAAGACTAGTTGACCATTTGCAAATTTTTCGACACAATGTCAGCTTTTACATAGAAAATATCCATTATAGTCGGTAAAAGTTATTCAACACCCATGCGACGCAGTTTACAAAATAAAGTTGTAAATCTAATGTATGTATTAAAATACGGCGGTAATCACCTTAAGAACTGGAGTTGAATATTCAGCTAGAAGGTAAACAAAAATAATATTCAGCCAAATATCTTCCTATGTCGGACATTTAGGCACACTTAACTTTCTGCCCATGGCGGGATTTTTTTCACGATTATCTATTGTAAAATAAATGCGCATTCGCAATCCAAAGAGTGCCCTAACAACCCACAGTGTCTAGTCTTATCAGCGGCACTGCCAAGCAACACCAGTAGATGTAATTCAATTTTCAGTTTGGCAATGAACGCAGCCTAGTGCTTAGCTGTCCGACAATTGGGCACCCCAATATATATATATATATATATATATATATATATATATATATATATATATATATATATACTGGGGTGCCCAATTGTCGGACAGGTCTGATAGAGGTTTCTCATATATATATATATATATATATATATATATATATATATATATATATATATATATATATATATATATATATATATATGTATGAGAAACCTCTATCAGATCTGTGGTATATATGTAATCAATATCATTTTACTTTGTACAAATGTACAATTATGTTTTTTTTTTATATTGAAATATAAAAAAAAAATTATTTTATCTTATTGCGTCAAAACACTTAATTGTCGCATCTGACACATACATGTAAAGTCTGAGTAATTAAACCATTGATATTTAATTTCCCTATTTCATTTTTCAGACTGATATTTATTGGTTGGTGTACATGTTTTTCAATAACCCATTGGAGATTTTATTGTGTATATAATCAGACAACACGTCAATACCTTCGTCACGATTTTTTAAAAAATTGTCTCAGAAAGCTGTATCTCGTGGCAACGAATCCGGCGCTCCAGCAATACTTTATATCTCCCCGTCTTCGCGTAACGGAAGCCCATCCGTTGTGGACACCGATGGAGAGATGTTGGTGGTATTTCCAATTATGCTCGTTTGTCAGATACACAGAAAATTTCCTTACAGAAAGATAAATCTTGTAGTTTTTCTTATCAAGTCCATATTGAAGACATCCAGCTTGCTATGTCTTCCCTTGGGTCCCTTTTTGCGATGTCTCGAGTGTTTTCTCATTATTTCCAGTGTGTGGACATGATCTCGAATTTGTCTGTAATGCATTCTTCATTTAACAAAATAATGTAACAAGTGGTAGCAAGATAATTTGGTAAAAGATGGTCGTTTTCTGGATAGAAAGAAACAAATAGCACAGGAAAGTTCTACAACATGTAACATTTTGTCTGACATTTCTGCCCGATACTGCTAAAGCTACAAATTATGAATTGAACATGATTATGTTTCGAACCCAGACATTTTGTTCTTCCGATAATTTTCTCTTTCTTTTTCCAAACTATTGCCGATTGACACAAAATTTCAGTGTGCATGTATATGCTTGTGACACCTGCCAATATAATGGACTGCAAATGAAAGTTATAGACTTTTAAATTATGCCAATTAGAGGCATTGAAAGAAAAATTAAAAGTTAAATATGCCCAAAACTATCATTGGTAAAGTCAACTTTAATCGATAGATTTGTATCATAGTTGAATCCGATGAGCAGCGAACTGAAATGGTATCATTTAGGCTATATTTATGTCATAGAGGAAAGGGGAAATCCCACTTCAATCCGTGGGATTCTGCTAAAATTGCATCAGATCAAATGGAAACAACGCTGTAATGCGCTACTTCATGCTTTTGCGAACATTTTATACGTTTTCATTTGGAATGTTTTAAAAAAATATCGGCATAGGTCTATATCACTGGTAGAGGTAGCATTCCAACTTCAATTCCTAGTTTTGTGCTGCAGCCAAAAGCAACGGACCACAAAGAAAAAAATCAGTATTTTCATTTATGCTTATAAGGGATACTTGAACAATTTGACAATCGAATATCTTGAAATGTATAACAGATGAGAGTTAAAATTCCTACTGCAAACAATATGTTTATGCTGTAGGCACATCAATTGAACAAAACGTGAGGTATTTCTATGTGCATATTGTATCTGAGACAAACCAGATAGAATATTTGTTTCTTGTAATATGTCTTTCACAAATAGGGTATGTACGTAGAAACAAATGCTTAACTTTCAGATATATTTGATCACATTTAATGCAACACATATATAACAAACAATACAAAAATGTGTATTTATTGGTAAATGTTACCCTTCGAGCACGAAGTAGTACATAGTTTAGTAAGCGAATCTAAAATTCCTAATTTCGAACTAGTGTACACCTACGTTATAGTATACGCTATTTATCAGCTGTAAAACTTAATAAAATGCTAATGCTACGCAGTGAAAAATAGATTAGGTTGCGCGTGTTGGTACCGAAGAGGAACTTTAGTTTGAACGGCTATCGCATGTGGTTACTTAATAACCACCCATGCTGCAGTAAGCAGGTCTTTATTTTACCTAAAACTTGTTTTAATCGGTTGTTGACTTATCTGATGTTGCATGCCTAAAGCCACTGTTGTCGAAATATTTTGGTGGAAGGTCAACGAATAATTGTAAGCAGAAATAGTCATTGCCATAGATAGCGAGTCTCCTACCCGTTATGGATTGAACCCAGTCTTCTCAGGCGACCTCCGCGCAGAAGCAATGTATCAAGTTACTGTGTCATCATGTAATGTAATATTCCATATAGAATATGTTTGAAAAGAATATGGTTAATTCCGCCGAAAAAAAACATGATTACACGTTGGTGTGGGTAAGTTTATGATACTTGAAAATCAAAGAATTTGCATCATTATAATAGATTAGGCCTAACCCTTAGTGGTATAAATATAAGTCTAAGTGGGATAAAATTGCGCGTTGAACTTTCACCTCCCTTTGGCGAAATTTGTGGTGCTAACAATGAATATAGAATATCCCCATAAATTAATAAACTTTATTAAACATTGTGTGTTTAATAGCCAATCTTACTTTGTATTCCAAAACACGTGTTTTTTAAATGCAATGTAAGACAGATGGAACTTTTTGAACCATAAGTTATTTCCATGCAAACAAGCATTCTCTCTCTCTCTCTCTCTCTCTCTCTCTCTCTCTCTCTCTCTCTCTCTCTCTCTCTAAATTTGTGGTGCTAACAATGAATATAGAATATCCCCATAAATTAATAAACTTTATTAAACATTGTGTGTTTAATAGCCAATCTTACTTTGTATTCCAAAACACGTGTTTTTTAAATGCAATGTAAGACAGATGGAACTTTTTGAACCATAAGTTATTTCCATGCAAACAAGCATTCTCTCTCTCTCTCTCTCTCTCTCTCTCTCTCTCTCTCTCTCTCTCTCGATACTTGCAAGATATATTTTGCATAGCTTCGTCACATTTGCCACATATTCTAGGAAATACATTGGTAAATTTCCATTTGTATCACGTACGCATATTTACAAAATACATGTACAGAGAAGCTAAGATTTTAATTGAATCTTACAAAAATGGCGACTCGTTTTCTTACGTGTGATTTAGGGGTCTAACACATCTCTTTGCACTAGATCCCTTTCTTTGTTGCTTTTGCTTTACACAATCAAAGCACCGAATAGCGTACTTGTGAAACTTAGCCTTTGTGGCAAAAACATTTGTAGATTAATCTTTCCGCTCAATTTTTTTTCGACACATGCAATATTGAGAAAGCTTTTGTTTTTGCAGACAAATTTGATCTCTGACAAACTGTTGTATTTTTGTTATGTCATGTTTTATTATCTATAAATATCAATACCAAAATATACAGGCCTACTCCGGAAAAACTTCCTTGCATTTGTTATTGCTCAGTTTGAATCGAGCAGATAATTTTGTAAAGAAACGTGGACTTGAACTTTTCCAGCGCACTATTTTAGACGACTTTCCTGGGCACACCAGGAACACGCTAAGAAAAGCTTTTCACGTGAGGTATTCTTATTTTGGCTTGAACTTATAACCATGTTAGAACGCGCTGAGGAAAGCTTTTCACCTGGGGTATTCTTTTATTTTAGCTTGAACTTATAAGCATGTTGGTGCTTGGATGAAAGTTACCTGTACAAGGAATATGAATCAAGAATCCTTATATCATCAATCAGATCAATTCCTCGTAAGTAGTTCGCCTTAAATGGCATTTGGTACTTAAAGGAGTTAAAAAAAGGAAATATCAATTTTTAAAAAATTGTTTATGCATGGAATGCATCCGGACTTTGCTTAAGGGGTTAATACCGCCAACGAGGGGTTTGTGCCTGTACCCTGACCCGGCCACCAGTTCGGGTCAGGATACAAGCACAAACCCCGTGTTAAAGGTTTTAATCACTTTTCTATCATGAAGAACGGCATGGAAAAATCACTCACACAACAAACATTAACATCACGTCCATCTAGCGGTTATTTTCGGAAGTACTGCCTCGGATAACAAGGACGCCGTGCATGGCAACGGTACTTTTCATTGCTCTAGGATCGTGGCGATTTCACACAGGACATGTACACTTTTAGGATGTACTTTGCCACTATAACACTTTATTGCGAGCAGAGAACAAGGGGGTGTCTACAAGAAGCACTGGAACATTTTACTGTGAACGAATTTGAAAGCAGAACATGACCATAATGTGACTTTTAAACACGATTTACAAGATCAAGGCTATGAAACTATTTACATTTTCACACAGATAGCGCGGCAAGCATCTAAACATGGAAGTGGAACTGCTTTACTCCCCAAGCAGTTTGCCTGTCGGTGGACTTTGCTGTACATTTCCCAGCAACATTGTTCAATTCTTCTTTGCTTGGACTAACAAATCATTCCATCTGTATGGATGGAGGGGCCGATGGATTCGTAGGGGCTGTTTGACTCGTTAGGGGGCCACCATTAGATATCTATTGGGGTCCTGGAGTGTTTTTGAAATAAATATTTTTGTACAGACAATGGGTGAAATAAATAAAGAACCAGAGGACAGAGTTAAAATAAATATTGTGGCAATGAATAAGAGAAATAAATAAATAAATTGCAGATGGTCAAAATAAGTACTAATAATCACTTAAACTTCAAAACTTTTTCACTTAAACTTAAAAAAATTTTCCCCTCGCTTTGCTCGGGTATTTCATGACTTCATTCATGTTCAAACTTGTCAAGGAAGTCAAGAACTTATCACAATATAACATAAGACTGAACTTCTACATACTGTGTTCAGACACACTCAGAACTAAAGATGCAATGAGACAGCCATTACATGTATATCTAAATAATTTTTTTACTAACTCCTAATTTGTTACAAGTGAGCCATCAATAGGAAGAAAAAGATCGAAGTGACAGATAAAGAGTGGATGGCAATTAAAACTGGTCCACTGATAGTTAAAATTCAAAAGACACGAAAGTAGCTTAGAGGAAAATTTCCTATTGGCCTATTTAGGAAAATAAGAGACCTAAAGATAGAAAACTCTCTCAACTATTGACCAAAATACTTTGTGTCTAGACCAGCCAGTATAGGGAATCACAGTTTGATATTAAGTTTGACAAAGGCTGCATTGGTTAGCCTAGTTCAGCAGGCAGAGTGCTGCAGGTGCCAGAAATTGTTTTCAATGGACAAAATGATCTGTTTGTATCTGTAGATTTGAATAAGTAAAGCTCCATACATGTACATCCTGGCACAAGTCCAAACATTATACATTAGACACCTAGCTTTATTTAATAGAGCTGCACTCATAATAGATACCACTGAACATTTTGTCTTTTAGAAAGAAATCTCTGATATTTGTCAAAACATTTATCCCAATTCTGCACAGATCAGTATGAAAAATTTACACACTCCGCAATCTACACAGGTTACGAGGTGGTAAATGCTTTGATATTAAAAATGGGTTTGGCATTAGGTCATGTGTCCTCTGCGAAAAAAATTGTTTGCTCCTTTGTATGAAAAAAAAATTACAGCCCACCACGGTGAGAACAAAATAAAGTGTTCTATCCCCTTTGTGAAATAAATAAATGAATATATATATGGGGGGGGGGGGGGGGGACTCCAGGCTTCCCCCTAGATATCTAATGGTGACCCCCGTATGTCGAGTAGGCCTAGTATTTTTTTCAATATCCTGTTAATTTCCATTGTGTAATAATTATTCGATGTGAGTTTTCAAGTCAACTTACTCATACACCATTGATTTGCTGACTTTTGTCATGGCACTGACTCGATCTACTACTCTTTCCAGCCTTATTTTGGGTCTGCCTCTCTCAGCCTCCTGTTTCCACATCTTGACCAGTTTCTTTTTCGTTTCCATTTTTGAAACAACATGAAAAATACTTTTGTTGGGGTGATACTAATAGCTTAGTGTGGTGCCCACTTGTGGCATCCCCTAGTGAAATGTAAGTGACATAAACAGTTCGCCACAGAACTTGGAACGCTTGCATCAGCAAAGTGACGTAATTTAGGATGACGTAAGTATTTATACTTGGATTAGGCCTATTTAATGTGTGAAATGCTTATAAATTCAAAGAACAAAAAAGTCACGTGTTCAAAGGAAAGGTTTATACCATACAACAGCTGGTTTAGATTAATAACAAGCCTTCGGTGCCCGACAATGGCTGATCCCACACGAAAATCGAGAACATCTGGGTCTTTTCGGCATACTGAGACATGCGGGAGGTTCAAATGCTGTCAACTTCATCTCTTCAGCGTAATTTTGTGGCGCATATAGTCGCAATTTGCAGTCTGGATCGATCAAAAGCATACAGATCGCATGGGTTTTCAACCAAGGTATGGGAAATAAGACATTGTGATGTGGAATGACACTTTGGGTATTATTTGAGACCGCCAAAGGTCTTCGACGAGTTGTGGAACAGAGTATAATAGGTTTTGGAATTTATTTGTTTTGAAATTGTTGTTAGGATGACGATAACGATGTACCTGATGCACACATTTCATCTTTGGATTTCTTCACTTTATACACAACTATTGCCCATTCCAATTTTAAAAGTCTGCCATATAAAAGATATGAGAAAAATAACTTTCAAAGAATGATCATATCTTCTACAGGTGCAATGTTTGGTGATGATGATTATGTAAATTTTTGAGATTCCATCTTTAGACAGACAATTGGTATTCCAATGGACACAATTGTGTACCTCTTTGGGCCAATTTATATTTATTTTCCTGAGAGAAGACGTTTTTGGTAACGCTGCCAAAAAAGAAGAAATTTATGGATAAATATTTCAAGCTCACATTTAGATGTATTGATCAGCTGTTCGGCATACATAATAAGTACTTCTGCGAATACATTTCACAAATATACGCTGATCTTTTGGAACTAAAGGAAACTACAAAAGGTGACATGGAATATTCTTTTTTAGATAGAATGATGTGATATATTCAAAATATATGACAAGCATGATGATTTTGAATGTAACATATAATGAACCAAACAAATAACGCAACTTTTTCATTTGGGTTTATTTTCACATTGGAACTGTATTTAAAGTTCAGAAATATACGAACCGTTGTTAAATCAGTCTAAAATAATGCACCAAGTAGTGTGACCTCAAGGTCGAGTACCCTGACCTTGCCATGGGGTCATTGTCATGAATCAAGAGTGACTACAGCAGCCTATTTATGCAAGTCTCTGACACCTGAAATTAAGGTTGCCAAGTCTTTGATTCTGGGACAGGAAAAGGCCACATTGAAATCAGCCCAAGCGTAACTGTGCGAGGATATGAGGCTTTCAAAGTTTGGTGGTTGTGCTGAATCAAGGACAACTGCAGGATTCAGTGTTACCCACATGACTAAAACATTCGCACCTTTACTGGTTGGGTGTAGCCCCTCACGGACAATAAAAGGGCAGCATGGGATTCATTTGGCACAGTATTCCAAGAACTATGGGTCGATTATCAACAGTAGATCGGGAGAGAGGAATTGGCATGCTACAGGCTGGTTTATCTGCAGCAGAGGTGGCAAGAAGACTGCAAGTCCACAAATCCACTATATCCAGACTTGCTACAAGATTCCAGGAGACTGGGGCCACAGCTGATAGACAGCGTCTTGGGAGACCGAGAGAAACCACACCTGCACAAGACAGACACATCAGGGTGTCACATCTGCGGAACAGAACTCGACCAGCCACTAGAACTGCACAACAGACACCTGGCAGAACCAATAACAGAATATCTGCCCATACAGTCCGTAATAGACTACAAGAACACCATCTACACGCCAGGCGTCCTTACAGGGGTCAAATTTTGACACAGGCAAGAAGGCAAGCCCGACGACAATGGGCTACTGCCCATACTCGCTGGACCCATCAACAGTGGAGGGATGTGCTATTCACCAATGAATCCCGCTTCACCCTGTATCATGCAGATGGTAGGACACGTGTTTGGCGACGAAGGGGAGAACGCTACTCAGATGCCTGTGTGCTGGAAACAGATCGATTTGGAGGTGCATCAGTGATGGTGTGGGGTGGAATTTCATTCACAGCCAAAACCCAGCTAATCTTCATTGAAGGCAATCTTAACGCTGCCCGTTACAGGGATGAGATCCTTCAGCCTGTTGCTGTCCCTTTCATTAGACACCACCAACTCCACTTGCTTCAACAGGACAATGCTCGCCCCATGCCGCTAGACTGACGATGGATTTTCTGCAAGGAGAAGGAATTAACGTTTTGCCATGGCCAGCCTTCTCACCTGTTATCAATCCCATTGAGCATCTTTGGGACTACCTTGACCAATGTGTTCGGAGATGGGATCCAGTGCCCGCCAACCGCCAGCAGCTTCGCCAGGCTCTTCAAGAAGAGTGGGATCGTGTGCCCCGGCAGATGGTGCAGGGGCTAGTGTCATCCATGCGCCAACGTTGCATAACAGTTACAGATGCTGATGGTGGTCACACACAGTATTAGTGGACATGCCAATTTGTGAACTTTACAAATCAATGTTGCCCTGTTTATTGCCAGCTGGTTGCACCCTCGCTGACAGTTTCAAGTTTTTGTTTTTCACATGTTATGCCAAAAAGACTGCAGAATATGGATCTAATTTGTTTCTGTGTTATGAAAGTAACAATAAATATTTAAGTTAAAAAGTTTAAGGGTTGCGTTATTTGTTTGGTTCAGTATAGTTAATTACCCTCACATGTGTAATAATATCAAACTTGCTAGTGCCTATGTATCAAGATTAATTGCCTTTGCTAGAGTATGCAACGATTTGGACAACTTTGATTCCCTTCATTTACTTCTATTAAATTAATTTGTGAAATAGAGATATTCAAAAAACGTAATTAAAACAATCATTTCTTGAGGTTCTGGGTAAAGAAGAATGTTTATTATATAGGTATCACGTAAATTTGATGTTTTTTTCATAAACGATGTTGTTTACAGAATGCGTGTATGAAGTAAGAATTTTTTTTCAAAAAGAGACGTTTTCCTTCCTAGTGTATTTCATATTCATTCGCTGATATAAAAATGATACTGAAGTTGTTAGTAGGTCTACCTCGGACTTCCAGATTTGGACTTTGCTTGTTTGATGACTGTCGGTTTTTGCTCATGGTTTGGTTCTCTTTTGCTCGAATTTTCAGTGCAGTTTTTGAGGCATTGTTGAAAGCTGTTGTCGGTTTCCTTTTTTCACAACAGTTACTATTTTATGTTGTCACTATGGCAGCCATTATCTTAAGACATTCAATGAATAATGTACTAGTCGGTGATTATTTAACTCTTGCTGTTGTATCTGGTGATGTTCATGATGATAGGATTGTCAAGATTGGGACGTTTTATTATTTGTACTGAATGCAAAGGTACGATATTGACACATAATGATGTCATATTACTGTTTGGTGCCTTTGGATTATAGGATGCTCATAACATCAAAACCACCATCCTGTTTGTGACGGCACGCTACTGAATGATCAGTCTGGGTAATATCATACGTGTACATACGAAATATTGGCAATTTACTATAGGCAAACTTTGTTATCTTACTCTGTGAAACCTCATAATGCGAGATATTTACGTTATGTGGATTTAACTTGCTTATGTATCCGAATGATATCGTTTTTAAGCTCAGATTTTTCAATAATTACGTGTAGTTTTCTTATTTACCCAAACTTTCAGTCTAATTTACCGGACCTCCGTAATTTTCGATAGAAAAACAATTTCTGGTCAGCAAAATGCAAGATGCTAACTTCGTCTTATCCAAACTGGACGCCGATATCGCGTTTTTCTGTGCTGAAGTTCTGGTTAAAATGTCTAGTGAATGTTCCCAAGTAGCCCGGCCCTGTTAAAACAATTTTCGACAGTAAACTATTCCGTGTCAACCAGATTTTCACCTACATTTCTTTGATTTGTATTTTAAAAATCTTCAATCTTCAAAGCTTGACCCATAGTCTAAGAGGCTGGGTACTGTAATTCGTGTGTATGAGGGAAAAAGGCTTGGCCATGGTATTTTTTTTATAATTTTGTGCTGGGTTTGAAAATTCAAGTCACAGTTACCTTTTGAATCTTACAAATGAAACGCATACTTTAATTTGTGATAATTTCTGTGGTTAATACTTCTGGGGTTTTACAATACCCCAGCTCAGCTCCTATAAAAGGCTGCTAATTTCATTTATTTGGCATATTGCCGGTATTAAGTCAAATTGACACTGTTGTGATTTTATTTGATACATGAATCTTGAGGAAGAGCAATGAAGAAAAGCAGGACACAAAAACCTTAAAAATTCTATTGCCAAAAATACAGAATTTGCGTAAAATAAAAGAAAGTGTCGTGGCACTAAATAGGATTTATCACAGATAGTAAGATAGTAAGGATTTTATTGATAAACGCACTACCAATTTATCACAAGAAAATAAATAAAATAAGATAAACTTCTAACTATAACATTAGCCATTAACCTATAGGCTTTGTAAACTTTGTTTATATTACGATGTATTGGAATCAAATACCGAAATTTCAGAGGAAAGCATTTCTTGGTAGTCTAGATGACTACAGATTGTCTCGTTAAGCATTATGTAGTAGAAGTTGTGACCTTTAGGATGATAAATATATAAAGTATAATTTAAAAAGTGAGTTCTAATGAAACTGTGCAGGTCAAGACATTAAGCATTTTTCTACTTGACCTTAACGGACATTTTCTCTAAAACTTCAGACAAGTATAACGGAAAAATCTTTATTAACCTCAAAGATTGTACTTGGCCTGTCTTAAAATGTACTAGTCCAGAACAGTATGTCTTTCCTTAATGTCTACACCTAATTTATTCAATTTAAAAATCACTGACCATGGCGAAATAACGCATAAAAACTATTCTTGAAACGATATCTTAAAACAATATATGTGCAATGAAGTACAAATTGAAATCAAGAGTGTTTTTCTTTTCAATTAGTCGGCTAGGGTCTTGTAAACCTGCACCGGTACCTTTTCCACATTTTTAATATCCGTCTACAGACGCACTGACAAATTTAATCTAATCAGTGTTACGGTGGACTAAGAACTTCCAGCTTCCAGAAGGGATGGAAGAAATAAATATATTAAAAAAAAGGATAATAGATGCTGGACATGCTTGCCACACATACAATAACCAATGCTGCTGGACAAGTTGAGGAAATCAAGGAAACCAAAGATTAAGGCGACATGTTCCTCCAAATAACGAATCTATATAAAGTATGAATCACTGAAAACCCGGATGCAATGGGCCTTTGGCATTCATAATGTGATGATTTTGATCATACGTTGGGGGGGGGGGGGGGCAAAAGGTTCAAAGATGAAAATTACGATAATTATGGATGGCCCCTAACTGGCAAAGTTTAGCTTAGTATTGGACTTGTGTGATCTTGAATTAATTGCCGAGGTCACCTCGTCATATATGGTGATGGACGTTGGCAGTATTATGTACCTTGGTAAGAGTTAATTGGGTATTGCACATGAGTGACCTCGTCTGGGGCTGACTAACTGAGTTGACAAGATCATGGTAGGTTCTGTTCAAACCAGTACTATAAAGTCAGAGTGTTTCTGTATAATTCACTTTTTTTGAGTGTGGAGTTTAGATTTTCAAATAATATTTATTCTTATATCAGTGTGTTCTTGTTTACATATATACTATTACATAAGGTCATAAGGTTTTCTCACAGATGTGATTAAACCTGTGTTAACTATGTTAAAATCAATATTTCAGCAAAACACTTTTTGCTCTGTTCATTTTACGTACATGCGCGATATACTTACTTTTTTATTTTGATAGGCTGAGTGCCTCAATGTATGTAAATACCCTGGAAATTACCAAACAATTTATTCCACTTTTAAATTTTAGGTTACTATGTCCAGAACACTAAGGTTAGGTCATGCTTGTTTTAAAGATGTACGCCAAGAAAACATCTGAAATGCAGTCAGAAAAGAAGGCTTTAGAAGTTTCACGTGTGACTGATATCCATGCACATGAAGCTGACGAGTACACATGCTGGTATTATGTGGCGTACGAAGGACTGCACATCACACTAAAATTATCATGATTGAATTGCTTGATGGAATTTTCATTTTTGTCATTAATTTGCAGGGATCAAAAAGAAACGTCTAAATGGCGCTAACAACATTTTTGAGGCGTCACAAGCTGAAATATGGTGGCCTGATTCCATGAGGTTCGATGTATGAGGTTAATATTTTGATATGCCGGATGAAATTATTCCTTGGGTTAAGACATGGAAATTCAATGTTCTACTATTCCTGAGAGAGTTGATTAGTGCTGGAATGGGTAACACTATCAGACAAAAAAGACCATAGTGACGGTCTGGCATATTTCTTTCATTGCACAATATGCTTAGGAGAACCGAGAGTAAACTTTGGAGAAAGCTTGATAGTTCGGTAAGGCTAAATGTGGCGATCAATTCCCTATGTTTACCCATCCTTCCACTCTTCACACCAGATATCATTACGGATCTTAGAATAAATGTTTGGCATATTGAAATAACACAAAAGATTGCACTTATTGAGCCAGCAAAGATATATCGCACGGAAATCCATAGCTTGGACCTACTAGAATATAATGCAGGTAAGCATATAGCGACTTCTGCTTCGTTTGATCTATTCATGGCGAACAGAAAGTTGTGAATGGCTCCTGCAATACTAACAGTGGAACCCACACAAATCCCAACAACTACCAGTATGATAGCATGGTATAACTGGATTCTTTGTATTGTCCAGACAAACACAATACCAATAAACTGATCAACTGTTATTAGACAGATAATCCACACAGAGACTATAATTGAAAAAGAGGGTAACAAAGAGGCTAAGAAGCACAATTGACTGGATTTCCAATTATAGTAATGGCCGATGTAACTATTTCCATACATAGTGTCAACCACAGCTATTATAAGCAGGTAAATGCCTATGACACAATCAGCAAAGCTAAGAACCATTACGAAGATGTTATGTGTATTTTTTACGCTATGGCTCATGACTGCTATACCAATTAATACATTTGAGCCAAAGGTAAATATTCCCAGTACAAACACCATTCCGGATAAATGTTGTGTTATCAGTATTCTGCTGCATGCATTCGCCTTTGGATTCGGAGAACATGTCTTGATAGTTGAGAAAAATAAGCAACAGAATCGAAAACTATCGGTGGAGAAGTATTCCAGAGACATGAGATACTGCAGAAATCCAGGTTCAAAAGACTCTTTTAAACGATTATTCCTTAGATCTAGATACTTTATGTTGCTTTTTTGCCCAAATGCGCTCACATCCACATCAGCAATCAAGTTATTTGACAAATTAAGGACCTGAACTTTTTGTAACCAGGCAAACGAATAAGATATTACGTGTCTGATGTGCATACGTATTAAAACGAGACTGTGGAGTTTAACAAGTCCATAAAAGGCACGCTGTTGAATACTTTGAATTGGATTGCCATGTAAATCAATGAGAATTAGAAATATAAGACCCTGAAAGGCATTGTCTTCCAATATAGAAACCATATTGAAACTTATATCCAGTTGCCGTAATCCCGGCATGTGTTGGAAATACTGTGGCATTAATCTACAGATATAGTTCCATGAAACATCAACACGAAACACATTATTCAGTTTCAGATTAACTTCGTTTAAAATATACATGCTGTTATGTTGAAAAATTATAGCCCTTAATTCATAGGATATAAATGGAATACTGGTCATATTTGTATGCAGGCATTGTAGTGCATGACCTCTACAAATACACACTGCTGGACAATGCTTAATGTCACAAGCATCTTCATCGTCCCTCGACTTAATACAATGAAAGACTCCATCACAGACTTCAACCTTGTGCAAGCAAATATCCTCCCTGCTGCACAGAAAATAATATGGGCATGAGGTGATGAAACAAGAGGTCTCCTCTTCTCCCTCTGGACACTCTATCTTGCCATTACACACTAACCGAAATGGTACACAAAAGCTTCCTGGACACTTGAAAGTCCCAGAGCACTGAAAGTGCTCACACTGTGAAATATGCTGTCCTTGGGGACAACCAAAATTATAACCAGGATTGTATATGCATACCTGATGAGAAGGGTAACACAGTGTAGGATATTCCTCACAGCATTGCAGCCAGGCTGGAAAGGGACATGTTTTCATGGATTTACCTTTAGTCTGATGCACTTCTGAAGGGGATTCAAGGTGGGAGGCCTTGTTTGAGAAGGCCGTCTCATAAATCCAACAGACTGCACGTATCTCATCACTATTGTCTGTACAGTCTGCAAGACCATTGCATAACAGTGAAATGGGAATACACCCACCAAATGCACAGTGATAATAAAGGTAGCCACAAGTGCAGTTTGTTACATGACATAAAGACGAAGAACAAACGTTGTTTTGAGGGGTTTTTGTACCATGCATAGTGCATATTTTTTCGCATCCAATTTCGTCACTGCCATCTCTGCAATTCCAGAATCCATCACATACTCTTGATTCAATTATGCACTCTCTGTTGGCACAATTATATAGCCCATGTAAACATTCTCTGGTAAAAATTGATAGGTTTCTTTGACATGCAATATGACCAGAAGCCCTACTGCTATTACAGCCTGGGAAGGGTAGGTAAATTTTTAAATATGGGACCATTTTAACTTGTCCTTCACACGGACGTTTCCTTTGATTTCTTTTACGATATAGATGCCATTCCCATAGAAGAAACATGTCGAATGGGCGAATCAAGCCCAAAGCACACTTTCCTGTGCCTTGCCTTTTCACCCGAAACCATACCCACACAGCTTTTTGTGTGAAACCAATCGTCTCGAAGAGAAAAAGGGCTTTTACAAAAGGTGTTATATATCGTTTTTCAACTTTATGTAGACAAAATAAAGGATTTTTCCATGCAAGGTGTTTATATTCATTTTGCTCTAATTTTAATGAGAAAGATGCTCCACCAGCTAACTTACATACCATTGTTGAATTTGCATAATCATTTCCCTTTTTGGGTGAAAACATGACTCGTATGCATCGATGACCCAATCTGTACCATGCCTTTGTGCACATTTGCTTGCTGTCATACAATGTCCAGGTAGTCGTGTTACTGAACAAAGCTTTATTTTTGATAGACAGGTCACTCGTCTCACATATATAATTAGATCCAGGAAACGCCTCTGTACATGACGTAGTAATCCAATTTGAACTCGTTGATTGCTGTATCATAACCATTGCTACACATTGCCTTACATCACTCCAAAGTGGTTGATACAAATATCTGTTTTTATTAAATTCATTTATCGTGTATTTCTTTTCTCTTTTCCATTTATATGGGTGACGTATTTCAACTTCTTTAGGTAAATCACTTTTTAGTGGTCGTTTCCAGTCTGTATATGTAACTAGCTCCCCACTGGTCCATCGATGCTGTTTGTACTGTAACAATAGTTGTGAGAGTAAGACTGCAATGTATCACACCTACATACCTGCACACATATATGTACTTTCTCTTGTAAGTCTTCTGTTAAGTTTGCCAGCTAACTGGAGGTTGTGAATAAAAATGCATTTTGTTGGTTTTGGTCACTTTTAATATTCAAGATCAAGAAATAAAAAAGATAAAAAAAACCATCATCATGTCATTACAATTGGGGCCTCAAAGTACGTTTCGATAAATTACTTTCTATAATGCAGCATGATGGACTCTTACTCTTAGTAAACTACGTTAATATTTTCGTTTTATTTAACAAACCATGGGTATTGTCTTGGGGAACATAGCCGACAGGGGAAAGCTAGCGACCTTGAATCATTTGCACTTTTCCGCTCCAACTGGCCTAAAGAGCCCAAATGTAAATTGCCGTATGCTTTACATTTATTAAAATTTATGTTGTATTTATGGTTTTATTTAAATAAAAACGTTTTGCCAAGATTTTTGGATACGACATATCATAAATATACATCCTAGGCCAAAGAGCTTTCGTCGGTGGAGGTTGGGTGTATCGCGCCCTACCTGCACCAAGGAAAGTTTTTGACCGAGTATTATTCTGACCAGGAAAGGGAAGATCTTGATTCATGTGGGCGTTATTTTGTTCCACAGTGGTGCCTGCGAAGAGAAAGAAGTTACGTTTTAGTGCTTCAGTGCAGGTGACAACAAGAAACTCACAGAAATTTGCCCAAGAGGAATACATGGCCATTCAGGCTGTTATCAATACAAGGTGCACTGGAGCCTTGCATTTGGCAAAAATGACTGCCTGCTATTGTTGTTGACATTTATATATTAGTTTCCACTTTTTCTGTGGATCTTGTTCTCATTGTTTTAATTTAAAAAATCAGCTATATGGAAGAACAACGGGTGTATACAAATCAAAATTGTGATATAAAAAAATGGTGCACATCCGTCTATAGCTATTGTCAGAGATGTTGAGAAAGATAACTGTTTGTCAGTATCAAAACAGGTCTTATAATTATGATGGGGAAAATTGCCATCAACCATCGTGATGCCATTGAAAAGAAGGCAACATAGGGTAACCAAACTTTTTTAAGAAAAAAAAAATAGAAAAATGTAAATTACAATCATGTGACATCCATAGTGATATTGTTATGATCGAGTATGGTCGAATGTATCTTGTAACCACTGAAGCAAAGTGCTCAGTTATAAAGTCAACAACCCAGGTAATGTAACATTTTACAAAATACATCGATAACAATAACAAATAAAAACTGTCGGGTTCACGCAAACCACACGTCAAGCAAGAACCAATCAAAAATACAAAGCTGTTGGCTAGCAAATTGGAAAAAGAAAATGGCTTGTGTAGTGGACAAGGTAGTGCCTGGACTTACCTGTACAAAAATGAATTTTTATTTTCCCATATGTACAGGAAATAACTTCATTAAATGTAAGAACTGACCTGAAAGGATGGTAAAATCAGTTCACGGGACAATAATTTGGTATTTTGTGGCCTTGATTAGGAAGTATGGATTGTCCCAAAATTACATCACTGATGTGAAAATGATTGCACAAGTGCACCACCAGAACATATATTTTGAAGTTTGTATCTCAAATTCTGAATCAAACCTTTATAGTATAATTCAATTGCTGCTACTTTTTCTCATCACATTAAACATTTCTTAACCATTCTTTTTATTTTAGTGAATAAAAATGTGTTTTACATTAATGAAATTAGTTCAGTTTTATCAGTTACAGGTAAAAATAACTGCCCTCCTTAAAAAAATGAACGCCGCCTCCAAAAAATCACACACACAAGAAACCATTCAATTGCATCCATAGGATCCAATTTTTTTCATTTTCTCTGAATGTCACTGAATGACTTATGAATATCACCAATGGTTTAGTGATGTCAGTAAATGAGACCCTTTAGCCATAACACAAAATGACTTGGCGACGTCGACATCGCTAAATGATTTACTGATATCAATAAATAGGATTAAATGTCAAAACGGCTTGTAATATATTCTATCATCGATTACACAAATTTTTCAGACGAAAAAGCATGCAGCGTTCAATCACATATTCCGCTAATTTGTATTAAAGTGCGGATCTGTCATAGCTGGAGTTTTTTTCCTGGAACAGAGAATACATCAACAATGATGATGGGAATACGTGCTTGCTGACACAGAAAGCGCCATAATTGGCTTTGCTTGCAACCCTAAGAAACGTGTAAACATTAAATGACTATAGTGCCATATTACACTCCCTACTTTGGGCTACATATGGCACATCTACTCCATCTGTCCATTTTTCTGGTGGTATTCGCTAAACTTTATTTGAGTGGCCTTTTATATGATTGTATTTTTCTTATTAAAAATTGTAAGCTTTGTATCAAAATTATTATGGAATAATATTCATTCATACACTAGATTTCACTTGGCTGTAGCATCAGTAGGTACATCATAATATTAAAACAGAAAGTTCCAAAATCTATGAACAATTGGGATATAATAAAAAAATAAAATGATACGGAAACCCACTAAAACACTGTGGAAAGAATTTTTAGTTATAATTTAACACACGTTCATATAGTTTTTCACTATTAAGGCAGAAAATGTGTTTTGAATATTATTGCCATGGTAACTGCAAGAGTGGACCCCAAATTCAAGGATCAATGACTTGAGTCTGCTTCTATGCAGACCCCCAGACGCCACAGAACAAGCATACAGAAAGGTTTAACACTTTGTGTATGCTTGTGTGGCATTGTGTATGATGACCATATTACTTGTATACGTCCAATTATGGATATCCAAGTCAGGTGCTGAAACCTATCTCCTCAATACAGGAGTGACATTTAATTCTGGACATTGATATCAAAGGTTGGATGTTGATGTTTTGGTAATGGAGGTTATGTTTTCTGAAATGTCTTAACTATTTGATAAAATGAATACTTAATTGACTATGTTGTACTGTGGGCTGTTTTCTCTGACTCAGTTATAATAGAGGTAGAGCGTGTTTGTGATGTTCCAGATTGATAAATGTCTGAAAAAAAAACGATATATGCCTACTTTCTTTGGCGGTTAGCTCAGGTGACTGACAAGTCAGGAGAACCAAAAGGTGGCAGGCCTGTCAGGTTTCTCTTTATCTTTGGAATAAGTGATCAATTTGGGGCTTTAAGTGGTAAAACTTAAATGTTTTGGATAACTGTTAGGTTTGTAGTGAACGAAGAATATTTAAAAGGTTGAGAGGACCGGTTTAAAACCATCAGTTGTCTTTTATGAGTGACTGTCTCTCCTAAGTCAGGAGTGAGATTTTTTTTCACATTGGTATTGAATGCTTAGTGTTGCTGTTTGGTAATTCTTGAACCTCTGCCTTTGCTGTCATTGTTGGGTTTGAACTTATGAATGTGAGTTATGTTTGTCTGAACTATTTGGTTATGATACTGTATGTCAGGTCTCGAATTTCATAGTTGCATTAGTGTTCACCTTACTACGTTATGGTCTACCAACATGAGAATTCATACAAATTACATTGACTGACTTGTCAGGAAATTTTTTAAAATATGGTTATCAGTTTCTTGTTTCGTCAGGAATGGTTTACAGTTTTCAGAGTTGATGTTTAGGCCTATCAACTTGTGCTGGTGGTTAGTAATGTAGTAATGAAGATTCTTTTTAAAACATGAAAGGATGAATTGCACCATATGGTCTGTGTTCTCCGAGTCATAGGTACAATGGATTCATAAGTATCATGTAAAAGATGAAGGCATACATTTTCTTTTCAACTCGGCTGACTAACAAGTAGAGAAAACCAACCAGTGGCAGACCTACCTTCGCTGTTTTCCCTTTAGTGCAAGTGATAAATTTGAGGTCTTGGGTGATTAGGCCTACGACGTTTGGGACAAACTAAAATCTGTAAATGATGAAAGCTGTTTCGAAGGTTAACAGGACTACTGGAATTGTTGTATTGAACCATTACCTGTCAATATGATAGTGGAAAATCAGTCCAAATTAAAAACTGTACAAATCTTGACATGCCTATCAACTTAAAGATCACCCGACATAAAAACAAGGCTTGAATATATGCCAAGCAATGAATAGCTACAGATGATAGGATGTCATAGTTACAAAATAAACATAAGAAAAGTGGACGAGAGTGGTCAACAATGCCAGAGAAAATGCAGCGAAAATATGAGCAGACAAGAACCATCCATGATCAAAACATGTCAGTTATCAAATAGCTCGACAAAAATTGCCCAGATTTATAAATTCCAACCAAATAATAAGAGCAAAGTCAAATACAGCAAAAGTCAGAAATTCGAGAATAACCAAAGAGCAACATTCAGCTTTTGAGATCAATGTTCAAGAGCAAATTTCACTTCTGAATTGAGACAGTCACCCAATAGGGGCAATTTGTAGTTTTAAACTGGTCCTTTCAACCTTGGAAATATTCTTCAGGTTTTTCTGAACTGTTGGTTATATTCTATTTCCATGGAGATACACACTTGTGGAATTTCTGCTAATTTCATTTATCGGTGGAACTCTGTTAACGTTTGTATTCAGGCTGTTCTTTAAAATATACTGCCAACAAAAAAAAACTAGCGGCTTTCTTTTTCAAGTGTATATATTTTGGATGCCTGTAAATATAATCCCAAAATCCTTTCTTATATGTGTACGAGGACATCTTAGAGATGGACACAAAAAATTTCATAGAAATTTGACTTTACACTTGGCTTCACGTACCGTGTATATCAGACAAGGTCAAAATTGAAACTTCGCAAAATTTCCATGTGGCATCATTGCTAAGATGTCTGCGTACACACATGGGAAAGAATTGAGGGGTTATATTTACAGGCATCCAAAATATATATATACAGAAAAAGGTGGCTAATTTCTTTAGTTGGCAGTTTGTAAAGAACTTCCCAACTTTGCACCAAACTGTTGGTACTGGGATATCGTAATTTCGTAGCTACGTGGGGCACAGTCAATTGAATTGATTTATCTGATTTGCTTCCATCTTTAGCTTCTTGAAAATCATTGACTAGAGACCACATTGGTATGAAATACAATTAACCTAATTTTTATCACATTTCATCAATGTTAGTTTCCTTGGATGGATCGAGTGTACATTTGGTTGGATGCACTTTATGAGGCTTCATATTGTTTTATTGGACTGGATCTTTTGATATGTTTTGGTAGTTACTTTACACTGCCAGCTGCCTTCTAAATTTACTTTATTCATGCTATAGTTAATCTAAAAAGTATCTACAGAGTTCACATGGGCATCATTGTAAATTTGTCTAGAAAGACGTAATAATCGTATGAATGTTGACATCGCATATATGGTGATTGCAAAAGTAGTAAGTACGCTCCCTCTTTAATGTGGTGTAAGAGAATGGCAGGATGAAGGTTGCTAATATATTGGATATTTTGCGGCATATATATATATATATATATATATATATATATATATATATATATATATATATATATATATATATATATATATATACATATATATATATATATATATATATATATATATATACATACATATATATATATATATCGTCAAATTGCGGAGTATTATTCTTCGATGCTATTTTCGTCTTATTGAATTCATAACTCTTGCACTGAAACAAGCTGATTCATTTAGGTTTCGGGGAGAGAACGTTGACAGTTATTAATATAACATGGCCTCTCAGACAGTTATACTTATCCTACACTTTTTTTATTCAGTCCAATATGAATCAATGTTGCTTGTAACAAAAGGATGGCGGGTATGTCGTCGCACGTAAACATGTCTGAGTACTTTATCATATTCAGTTCAGGTTTACTATTTACTGAAACAAGAAAACGTTGAGAAGAACGGCATTTGTGATGTGCATGAATCCAACTACCATTAAACGAAGTGTTTTTGACATAATAACTTGGTGCACCTGGTTTCGTAAATATCCAATAACCTTGTGACATTAAGAACCATGGCCATGCCAGATCGAATTCATAAATATTTCTTATTAACACAGATCCTGGCCTTCTAAGCATGAAAGTTGCATTCATCAGACAGTCTCTGTTGGAGTTCTTTATAATCTCTACCAGGTAAAGGCTGACTCTGAAATAGGCCGTTATAATTCGTGTATCTTCATGAAATGTTAAGCAGACAACTTTCCATGTCCATTTAAGAGGACAATTATAGTTGGAAATATTGTAAGATCTGCGTTTGTGCTCCCTTGAATCGGTTAGTAGAGAAATTGCGAGATGGTAGAACTGGACACAAAACTGTTTGATCCAAATAGAGAGAACCATGGGGAATGAAAATTGGGCTCTTTTGGCTATATATCTAAAATTTATTTCCTCTACTAAATCGTCAAGATGGAATGTCTTGCAAATGTGACGCGATATTTCCATTGTTGGTGCTACAATTGCTGAGATCTCATATGCATTGCAACCTTTCCATGGTAACAACCGCAAGAAAACTTGATCCCCTAAGCTGGAGTCAAAAGAATGGCCTGACAGATAGGCATTCAAAGCAAAAAAACGTGACCCAAAAAATGTACGGTTGGTAAATATGTTAATGGCACTGTTTTCTGCGATAACCTTTACGGTGCTCCAGATGTGATTACTGTTTTGTTTGTTGGTGTCAATAAAAGAAGCAATTTTAACATTCTGAAATTGTACCAGTAGTGTCGATTGTGATATTGTTTTAGATCCGGGCAGTTGGGAAACGACAATACACATGGGCTGTATTACCTTAAGAATGGATCGGCTCTCAGTTTCCCTGATAAAAAGAAATTTATCCGTTACATCATCGTTTTTAGACAAAAACACATTTGAAATACCTCTGCATTGTGTAACTGAAACCCTCAAATGGGCACGTATAGAAGTGAACACTGAGAAATGATAGGAAAGAATGAGAATACTGGAAGAAACGAATGGAATGTACTTATGTGACCACTTGCCTAAATGAAAGAATCGATTACAGAATGGTCCAATTATATTGATATCTAAACTGCCATCTGCTGAAAAAAAGACTATCCCGCCATGATCACATCCAAAAAGAATAGGTCCATTCCACTTTATCTCTAATAGTTCAACATATATGTTGAAGTCTTTAGGCACACGCAATAAAAGACCAATTACTAATTGGCTGTCTTGTTGACTAGGGTGAACCACAGGAATTATATATGATATCTTGCTGTGCATTTTAATTGTCATAAAGTTTTGATTCCCAGTTAATACCATATGCCCTTTAAACTGGATAAGTATATTTCCAGCGCCATAATACGGGACCCAACTGATCAAGAGTGAAGCTCGAAATCCTGACGACCACAGCATGTTGCTACCTGTACGCAAACGCTTTCTCACAAGACATGATTCATAGAAAAGGGTTCCTCCATGAAAAGGTCCGTCGTATAATTGGACAAGGATATTTTTTTCAGACAGGACATTTTTCATCATGTTTACCTTTGCTCTATTCATGTTTGATATTCTAATCTCCCAGATATACATTAATTGTATATATGCTTTAAGCCAGCCAAGCAAAACGATCTTTATGCAAGGAATGTAGTGATCCTCATCAGGATTATTAATATATTTTTCTCTCATTTGATCTTTTATTGGGACAAACTGATACAAAAAATATAATTGAACAATTCTATCTGCTGCACGAGCAACTACAAGTTTGACTGTAATATTATTTGATTGCAATGTAAAGTTGACCGTTCCTGTTTTCTGCTTAATCGCGTTTAAAAGGAAATATACTCCAAACCCAGAATCTGATATATTTAGCAGTGATAGACCTGTTTTGTCAACTAAAGGAAGTCTGATTATAAGAAATTTAATAAATATGCTTAAGTTTTTAGGAGCATAGATATACCAAGTTTTATACAGGAGAGGTGGCAATCGCCAATTAAAAATCATAGGATTTCCGTGTGTTTCTCCCATACCCCTTAGTTTTTTCACATAAAAAACTGTTTTGCATGGTGAACGCAGCAGAATCGGACTAGATATAATTGGATCTACCTGTGAAATATCGCTTTTATGTAAGCAAGATTTCCACTGCAGTGTGATTTCATAGGCTAAACTTTTGTATGAACTGATGAGGTGAAATATGCGATTTCGGGTTATAGAGAATGCTGTGGTATCATCTACATATTCAGATACAGTTCTTGTTTCCCTATACAATATGCATATAGGCATTAACTGGTATCTGGCCAAAATGCGGGATCCTGCATGTATTTTTCTTATCATAACATCTCGAATAATACATACAGTATTACCAGATGATATGATAGTAACATCATTAATGCTAACACAAGGGCTCATTCCCTTTATTAAAGGTTGAGAGCATCTATCTAGAAATATGTAACTGTAATGATTATCAGAGGATTTACAAAGTCTGTCTATAGAGTCGATTGTAAAATTCCAAACCATATTCATTGGAGCAATGAATTTGAGGCTCAAAATGTTTCTTGCCACGTTCAATGACCCAGACGGTCGATACAATGTATAGCATTTCTGTGCGAGTTGTTTGTAGTCTACGTTCAGGTCGTCCTGTTCTTCTGATATTTCTAAATCTTTAAGAAGTTGATCGGACCCGAATTTTGTAATCGAGCTAAGGCATACATGAACAACAAATAACTTCATTGCAAGGCCATATTGTCTGTTTTCTTGGTGTATGCAGTTTGTTACAGAGAGTTTTATAAAAATATTTGATCCACACTGTGTGTTACTCTTTGTTGGTCTCCCTACCTTTTTACGTGCCATCTTCATATAGGCTGCTTCAAACAAACTCAGCTGAACATCGCATTTGATGCTCTCTGCTGTGTGGTCTTATGAGTGGATTATGTAGCATTGACAGCTGTGTAAAAATTGCTTTATGTTGTTCAAAACCTTTACAATATACAAGCTTAAACTAAATATTCGTGTACATTGTGGAAACATACGTAATGTATCAACAAATAGGACTTTTACTTAAATAAAGTTTGCAAAAGCAAACATATGTCGCATTAGCAATACTGACAGGGGAAGCATAAATGTATGTTCATCCGGGTATGGACGTCATTACATCCTTTTGTTTGAGATACATTTACAGCCATCAACCTGCGGGGAGAAAGGAATTTGCTTGGTATTGTAGAGCAGAAATGAAAGAAACGCTAACAAGACCACTCCTGTTTATCATTGAGCAAAACACCATACCCTAATCAAAACAAAAGTAATGTTCTCTAGGGCCTCTGCTTTATCATTATGCACTGGCTCAGCAAAATGCGTATGGCATAAAAATTCTTCAATCCGCTCATTGTAAGACAAATTTTGTATTCAGTCATTCCTTAATAATCGTAAGCCAATTAAAAACTAATACATCGCAAATTTCCTTAAGTCATATGTATATATATATATATATATATATATATATATATATATATATATATATATATATATATATATATATATATATATATATATATGCATGTGTGTGTTATGTATATGTATATGACAGCAACAAGTGCCGATGTACACTGCACCACATATGCTTTATTGTAATTTGCCACACAATGATAGTGGAGTCTACATCACCATTAGGCCAAATTTGCCTAGTGTGGTGGAAAGACATGAAACACCTGTTCAAGAATTTTTGATTGAGTGGTATTTGGATAATTGCTGTTATTTCAAGTGTAGGAAGTGCGATTGTGGAATCGCATGTGACCAAGAAAAGCTTAGGAGTGAAATCTGTTTCTTCACATTGGTATTGGAAGTCAATGTTGATGCTTTGGCAAATCTGGAATCTCTTTGCTGTCATTGTTGGGTTTGGAATTTGTGAATATTGATCGTGTTTTTCTGTACTATTTTACATGAAGTAGATTCCATATCTATCCAGAGAGGGAGAGAGAGAGAGAGAGAGAGAGAGAGAGAGAGAGAGAGAGAGAGAGAGAGAGAAAGAGAGAGAGAGAGAAAGAGAGGGAGGGAGGGAGGGAGGGAGGGAGACAGACAGACAGATAGAGAGAGAAAGAACAAAATCAAACAAAAGCAAAAAGGAATTTAAAAAATAATGCAACGGGAACGACAGCAAGGAAGCTTTTAATAGGCCATATTAAAAATCATGCGCATGATAATTTTTTTAATTAACGCAGGGCTTTACATTTTATCAGTTAGAATATCTTGTGCTCAAACATGCTTTGTTGTCACAAATTTGTTGAAATGAATTTTTGCTGAACTGGTTCTTGATCAGCTTGATACATGTAGTGGATACCTCCCAGAGTTATCACTGACTGTACAGTGAAGGGGAAGACTATGCTGTTGTCTGTCTTCAGATAACTCTTAAAACTGTAGATAATGAAAATGTTGAGATAGTTGTAACTTTTTTGTTGCAAGTAGGTGGAGTCACAAATTCCACATGTGTTGCTCCATGGCACCAAAATACTTGAATACATGATACTTGTGTAAAACAAAGCTAAAGCTAATCCCTCATAAGAAACTGTGTTCTCAGGACTTTTTAAAAGGACGGGGAAAAATAAAATGTTTTAGTGGTTCTAACTTGTTACAGATGCCGTTACATGAAGTTTCCAGATGCCGTTACATGAAGTCGGACATTCCACTTATGTTGCTTTAAAGGGGTTCACATCAAATATTTTAGAAAAGCATTACCCTATTCATAAATTATAACCTAACAATGACAGCAAAGATATTCAGGAGTTACCGAAACAACACTATTTATCTTCCAATACCAATGTAAAGAAACACATTTCGCTCCTGACTTGAGACTGGCAGTCACACATAAAAGGCCACTGGGGGTTTTAAACCAGTCGCCTCAACTTTCGAAATATTCCTCATTAATTACAGACTTAAGTATTTCCAAAACAAGTAGGCGTATCCACTGAAAACCCGAATTCTGTCACTTGTGCCAAAAATAAAAAGAGATATGGTAGGCCTGTCCCTTTTTTGGTTCTCCTTATTTGTCAGCCATCTGAGTTTACAGCAAAAGAAAAAAGTAGGCCTACAATTTTTTTTTTTAATTTATGAATCTAGCATATTATGAACACGCTCCACCTCCATTGTAATTACGAGTCGGAGAAGCCTACAGCACAACATAACCAATGAAGTATTTATCATTTTTTCATATGCATAAATTTCAACCTAACAATGACAGCTGTGATTCAATAGTTACTAAAACATCAACATTTATCAACCAACACCAATGTAAAGAAGCAAATTTCACTGCTGAGTTGAGACAAGCAATCTCTCCAAAAAGGCAACTGGTGATTGAAACTAGTCCTCCCTCTCAACTTTCGAAGTATTCATTAGGTACAGACTTGAGTGTTTTAAAACATGCAGGCCTAACCACTTAAACCCCAAATTCTACCACTTGTGTCAAAGATAAAAATGGACGTGGTAGGCCTGTCCCTTTTTTGATTCTCCTAATCAGCCACCTGAGTTTACAACAAAAGACGAAAATAGGCCCACATCGTTTTTATAACATTTATGAATCTGGAACATTATAAACACACACTATTATAATTAAGAGTCAGAGAACGGAGCCTACAAAACAACATAGAAAATCAAGCATGCATCATTTTTTTAGAAAAACATTACCCAGATTACTAATTTATAACCCAACAATGACAGCAAAGAGATTTAAGAACTACTGGAACATCAAAATTTATCTTCCAAATACCAATGTGAAGAAACAAATTTCAATCCTGACCTGAGACAGACTGTCACCCATAAAAGGCAACTGGTGGTTTTAAACCAGTCCTCTCAACCTTTGAGATTCTTCATTAAGTAGAGACTTTAGTGTTTCCAAAACTTTGGGAACACTGGATAATGATACTCATGTGAAACGAAACCATATCTACACTTTCACGAGAAACATACCATGCAAGTGACGCAACACTATCTTTTCTGTAGAAAATACCACATATGTTTTATGAAGGCCTCCATGTCTGAAAATTAATCCATGGGAATATAAGAACTCTGTGAAAATAAATGAAAAGAAGAGTCAAGGCAATGTCCAACCGATTTAGAACTTTTTATTTCATTTTGAGACTTAAAGACATTTTGCTAGGCATATATGCTGTCTACTTTATGTCCACATTTAGTAGTTCAAGCCCCTATGTAAACCGAAGACTTTAACAAACTACATTGAATGTTAACATGGTAGTCCGTGGACCGTGTTAACTTTTTAAAAAATCTTGATTACTGACAAGAAACGTATGTTTCACATGAATATGTGTTGAAAACGAATTTTTTTATGTCATCCAAATGAAACCTTAATTTAATCTAATTCTTTTCTAGAGAAAATGTACCAGAGGTTTTCTCAGAAAGGACAGTTCTTTTTTAACGCATATCCAAAACGAAGAATACCACAAACTTTATCAATTTCACAGAACAGACATGTTCCGATTTTTATGTCACCGTTGTAAATAAACTAGGTACAGTCATGAACAATTCGTGGTTTTGCATGTACATCTGTTGAGATTATAATAACATTTGACTATTTTATCTTAAATATCCAAAATTTTACAAGAATCATTTTTACCCAAAACATTTGTGTTTATACAAATTTGAATTCCAATTTTAGTGTGGACAGTTTCTGTACACGTGCTGTCAATTGAACATATAGGTATATTATGTTAGGGATGCGTGTTAATGGTAAATTTGGATTCAAGGGGAAGTCACTCTTCCACATTAGACATTACCAGGTGCTCACCCACAGACTGTGCTTAGAGTAGTGAAAATGTTATTCCGCATGCTGCACTGCATTAGAAGTTGTTAGAGACATGACCCTTTGCCATCATTCATTTGACTCTGGTGTTTTCTCTAATTGGCTTACTTTGCAGTAGCATGAATTGTCTGTTGGTATTGCATTTTTGTTCCTTTTGTTGTCTGGGCTCCCTTTTTTGAACAAAGTGCGTTCGTCCTTTTTCCAATTTTCCTCTCTTTCGTAGTCCTCTTTGAGCTGGAATTGTGGCATTGTCTTGTGTGGTGTTAGTTGTTTTTGCCGATTCATTATTTTGAGGTACTTCACAAATACCCTTAAGACTCTTTAGGTTATCATTGGCCCTCCTGCTTTGATGGAAAATGAAAAAAGTTGAGCGCAGAATCACTGTTTTTAAACGGTAATTCAATAGAATGTTCTGAGTTTGATATGTTCAGGGCAAAACGCACTATTTTTGACGGGAATATAATATAATCTGTTCAAAATGTTTCAACGATATCTAAAATTGTTTCTGAGGAAATTTGTGTTACTAATCATCTGAATATTTAGCCTAAAATAACCCCAAAGGATCATTAGTCACTTTTTCAATTTTTTACATTACCATGGGGTCAAAGGTCCGGGGAGTTATGTGTGAGACTGCATTAGTCCACCTGAAATGTTGACCCTTGATTGTAAACACAGCTGGGTAACATGTCTGTTTTATATTATTGCTACTGTTAAAGGGCCAAGGTGAAAACCCCCTTAAATGCCACTGAAACAAATGGGAAATGTAATTTTGCAAGTCAAATGCAGGATGGACCTAATGCAGTAACTGTCAAAACCTTTTGTGGGCATTTTATGTGTGGTAAAATGATTTGTTTAGTAGACACAGTTCAGGTCTTGATTATGTCATTATTTCCATAACATATTTTTCCATCAAACTTTACACTGATCCCCAAATCCCAGTACAAATGAACCTTAAAATATAAAACGTTTGTTAGAGTCATTTGTGCATAGAAAGCATTCATCTCGTGATCTAAAATTGCTAACAGTCTTTAGATGTGGACTTTCAGCACTTTTCTGAGGATCTACAGAAGCATCAATTCCCACACTTTGCCTAGAATCTTGGATCATAACTGAAGGGAAAAATCGTTTTGACATTCTTCACTGACGTTTGAGTAACACCACAACCAGGTCTTTTTGTCTCCCTCTGCATTCTTTTCCTTACACCAGCGTAAAAGTGACGTTAACAGATCTTATTAGATAATTGAAAATTTTGGAGTCCTTTATAACCTTTTCGGATAACCTGGAAGATTCTCGAAATAATTTTGCAAATGTTTTTAAGACTACACTGCAAAATTGCAGATCAAAAATACCTTCCCATGGCTTCATAGCAACATGATTAATGCAGGTCATTGCTTTTTCTGTGCTCACCTTTTCCCACGATATTCATCCTTTCTCTGTAAATACACTCCACCTTCTCTCTCACATCACAACTTTTCGCGAAGCTGTCCAACTGAGCAGAAGAACCACCCAACTCTCGTTGTCAGTTTCATCTTCTCTCTGTCGTGATTGCAGAGCATGTATTTGAGCATCTAAGGTTTTTGTATGTTTAAAAGACTGTAACAGTGAGGTAAGTGTATGTTTATCTCTTCTATGCATGTCATACCACAGATCTTTATATGTTTTTTTACCTGTTCCTGTTTCTTAACACTGAAAAACCTGTTACTGAATACTTTTCAAAGGTCTCAAGCAACAATTGGAGCATTCAAGCTGCAGAATGCATTATTAAGGAGACCACTGGAACAATGTTGTCATCATCATCATGAATGACCTATCTTTGAAAAAATAGAAGTATTCAAGGACATTTCTTGAGCAGCCACTGAGCCTTGTTTGTTCCATTAACAAATCAACATTTGAACATCAAAGGGTTTAATAATTAAATAATCTCTTGGGTTTTTCTTAAACTCTCGTCCAACAATAGTCATTATTCTGCCATAAACATCCAGAATGGTCCTTCATGAACCAAAAAGTTAACTGCATTCGAGCTCAAAAAGCTATACAGATCGAAATATGCAAAGTATATATGATGATACTAGAGTGACATTTTTGCACATACACTACAGTGGCGGATACATGATTTGGCATCTTAAGGAAAATCAGATTGGCACCTGACATAACAAAAGAGCATTTGATATGGCTGCAACAGCTTAAAAAAAACTCACAAATCCATACATCACATGGTACAATGTTCAAGGATGCAAAATAAAATAATCACAACCATATTGCATTGCTGTTAGCATTAACAATGCAAAAGACCACCAGCAGCCCTTTGAGTAACATTTTTTCATCACCATCTGCTGTTGAGTGTTTGCCCCTGAGTGTATGTCATGGGCAGAAAAGCAGGAAAAGCTAAAAGGGACAGCATTACATCGGCAGGAGAGTGGGAAAGGTATTAAGAAAGATGCAAGACAGCCTGGCTGCCATTTATGACAATGCGGCTAGTGCTGGAAGGTACGGTAGCATCAAGTGGCTTGCAAAAGAAGCTAGTGTCAGTGAAAGTAAAGCAGAAAGATGAACTGGTAACAGTGTAGCAGGTGTAGAGCCGTTAGCATATCAATGCTGTTACATTTTCTTATCAACATTCAACAGAGGACTCGCAACACAAACACAACATGGGTTAGCATGGGGCTTCGTACGTGCATGGATCACGCTGGTGTTGTGGACCCTAAAAATGTTGCAGTCTGACTGCCTTCTTTTAAGACATGCCCGAACCTGTTTTGATAAAAGCCATAACAGTAAATCCATATTCATTCAATTTTTTTTTTTTAATTAGGACGATAAAACGGTTTCACTTTCACATATGATAAAGATACACACACACACACACTGCCATTAAAATTTACACAACCAAATAGAGTGCTGAAAATTGTAAACAAATATCTCTGTCAAAAGCTTGGTCTCTACTAGTGTAAATTAAAAGCTATAATGATTTGTCTTAGTTTATTGAAGCTTCTCTTTCTATAGACTTGGATGCAGGATTGCACTCCATATTTGTTTACACAAACATGGTTTAGCATAGATTGATTGGAGATGCATTGGCTGGTGTTTATTAAGACTGGTGATATATACGGGAAGCAGATCACTTCAACCTATAATGTGCCATTGTATCAACCTGTAATAAGTAATAGGATCAATGTCACAGGAGGAAAACTGGCATCTCAGACCAGTCACCTAATCATATTTAACTGTGGTCAAGCAATCTTTACTCTTAATTTTGAGCTCAGTTGACCTGTCAGTCAGCTGAGCTTTTATAAAGATCTGTCGTCCGTCATCCGTCCGTCCGTCCATAATTCACATTTTCAACTTCTTCCTCAAAATCGTCAGCGAGGTTCACTTCAAACTTGGTGGGGATATGCCTTGGGTGGCTCTATGCCAAGTTTGTTCAAATGGTCCCGCTCAATTGACTTTAGAATTTTTCATGAATCTTTTTGTTCTTTTGGTGGGCAAATATTAAAAAATCTTCTCCGAAACCACTCCCCGAATTGCTTTGATATCCCACAGGGACACTTCCCGGGACTCCTAGTACTTAATTTGTTCACCAGGAGGCGCTGCGATTTATTTGTCTTTTTTATGATTTTTGTTTTTGTTTGTTTGTTTTTTTGTTTTTTGTTTTTTTTTTTTTTGTTTTTTTTTTTTTTTTTTGGTTTTTTGTTTTTTTTTGTTTTTGTTTTTTGCTATTTTCGACTTCTTCTCCAGAACTGTCACTTAGATTAAGCTGAAACTTGGTGGATATGTTTCTTGTAAAAGGGTCAAAGTTTTTCACTAGGTGGCACTGCTATGGATTCCTGATTTTTAACGATTTTTTCAATTCAGGTACTTGTCGGTCAATGCAGCTTTCGTATTGATTACTATGTAAGTCAAAGGTCTAACGCATTTTCAATTTCTCCAAAACCGTCATCCAGATAGACTTCAAACTTGGTGGCAATGTATCTTGTGTGGGTTTCTACCAGGTATGTTCAAATGGTCACGGTCCAGTAATTTTTGGATTTTTAATGATTTTTTTGTTCATTTGGGGAGGAGGAATCTCAAAAAATGTTCTTCTCCGAAATCGCTCGGCCAATTACTTTGAAATTGAATAGGGACCCTCTGGGTACCCCCAGACCTGAAGTTGTTCTAAAGGAGGTTATGCGATTTTTTTTTAACGAATTTTTTGGCGATTTTGCTTTTTTCGACTCCTTCTCCGAAACAGTCTCTCAGATGGTGCTGAAACTTGGTGGATATGATCCTTATGGAAGGGTCACAGAAGCTTATTCACCAGGTGGCATTGCTGCGGATCCCTGATTTTTAACGAATTTTTCAATTCGGGAACTTGGTCAACGCATACATTCCCATTGTTTAGTATGGAAGTCAATGGGAATTGCAATGGTAGTTTACATTTTCGACCTCTTTTAAAAACCGTCAACCAGATTCACCTCAAACGTGGTGGGGATGTGTCTTGAGTGGGTGTCTACCAAATTTATTCAAACGGTCACGGTCCAGTGATTTTGGGGGGTTTTGGTAATTTTTCTTGTTGATTTTACATGCTTATTGATTACCACACAAGTCAAACGGTATTGCAAAGTCATTAGGGTTTGCAATGCTAATTGACAATGTTTGACTCCTGTGGAACCATCAGCTAGATTCACTTCAAATTTGGTGGGGGTGTTCCTTGGGTGGGTACCTACCACGTTTGTTCAAATGGTCACAGTCCGATGATTTTAGGATTTTTTATGATTATTTTTGTTCATTTCTTGGCCAAATCTTCAAAAGTCTTTGTCCTTGTATATACTCAGCCAATTTTTTTAAAATTGCATAGAGACACTTCTGGGTATGAGGGTGATACATGTACAGCAGGTGAGCTACCTTGACCTGATTTCCAATGTCACAGAGCGAGGTCATGAAATTCACTGTTTATATTGTAACTTCAGAACTATTAAGGGTAGGTCATTCATATTGCACATGCTAGTCCTTAAAGGGCAGGTCTCGGAAAATATAAACATGCTGCAAACAACGTTTTTGTTGTCCCAGACGTACGATCATAGATATAAATAACAATAATGAGGTACATCTGTTACACAATATATTTGTAATGTGTTTTTGGTGCTTTTAAACATCGCCATCGATGATGTCCGAGAAAATTTCAATCGGGAAAATCCACTTTTGTGACGTCTCTGCGTGAACACGTTTGTGAATCTGGTATTCGACCTGGGCAGTCGCGGCCATTTCGTGATAGAACACACATTTTTGTCTCGACTCAAAATTGTATGTTATCTGTAATTTTTATGCGCGGAATATCGTTTTTGGCAGCCAATTCATTTCTAGGCCTAGCTTATCTTTTCAGTCACTGCCATGCCCCAGCACTCTGTGGTAATGTGGTGTGGCAACACCAACATGACGGGCCGCAGCCGCAGGCCTTGCCTCCTAGCGGCATGGAACAGGTTTTACGGTCGACTGGAAAGACGCCTCCGATTAAAATTTACAGCGTGCTATGTACTATACATTTTGAAGACTAAATGTTCGTCGATGGTATAATGACAATGCTGGGTTTCTACACAACATGGACATTATTCCTGGTGCTATGCCCTCTATACAGCCACAGACACAGCCAACCCCTGAGCAGTTGGCCAGCGTCCTAAGACCCAAGACGGTAAGAGAGGTCGTGGTAGCCTACTTCTGCCACAACGTTGACTCCAAAGTCCAAACGTCCACGCGTCAGCACTGCAGTGGAGAAACTTGGCAGACTAGAAGCCGTGTATGTTTAGCAAGACATATTAAAATACAAAAGAATGCAATATTTTGTTTCAAAAACGTTTGGAGTTTTTATACCTGTTTACTCTTTGTCCAAATAAGATAATCGCCTGAGGCCATAATCTGTATGCACTTTCCCGATTGATTTATTCATTAGCCGTATATTAGGCCTAGGCCTAGCCTTCAGACTCAGTAGACATTCTTACAATTTTGCAATGAAAACAGCAAGGGTTCATTTTAAAAAATCCACAAATTTAAGCCCGGGATTTTGGAAGTGTTGATTCAAAATTTTCATCATGTTTAAACTTGAGTTCCCCTGTGCAAGGAGAGAGTTTTCACATTGTCTCAATGAGAGGACATTCATCACTCAAGCTTGCTAAGAGGCATGTTACTCTTGTTAGGACTGACACATTCAAATACTTTTTCATAAAGTGTATCAATGGGATTCTCTAGCAGAATTATATCGTGTGCCTGCCCCTTCTCTGTCATCTTTCAAGAAGAGACTGAGATCCCTGCTAAATAGGCAAGAGGGATTAATTTACGGTATTCTTTCCCATTACATCTTCATTCCTATGAAATAGGAGAAGCATGGTTTTATTTGTTTGCTTTTGTTTTGTTTATTTTCTTTTTCACAGAAAAAAATGAAGTACTGAATAAGTTTGTTGCTTGTTTGGTTCTTATATATATATTATTGAGTGCATGTACAGTATTAAACTAAATGCATCGTGTAAGTTTCATCATTTATTTTCTGATACCTTGGCTGTAAATTTTAGTTGCTATTTTCAGGGATGTTGCCCATATCCCTGCTATTTAAAAAAACCCACAGACCAATATGACAATCAGGCTGTCACGGATAAATACATATACTGGTCAGAAAAACAATGCATCACCATGATGATAAGAAAATAAATTTACTTGTGATTTAGTAATAATTTCATTACATGATTAAAAGCATGTACACCTGCAGTGCACCCCTTCCTCTGGTGTACTGTGGTCCTTTCATGATGAAAATGATCCGGCGAAAATACTGAACGCTCCTAAATTAGCTGTTCAATTATTTGTAGTTTGTCTTAATCACATTGGTGATTGGATATTTGTAGGAGGGCCATCTCACTCCTATTTTTATGTCCTGCATGATAATCCTGACCATGTAATGATCTGCAGTGCAGAGCGTATAGGCCTATTATCCATAAAATGAAAAGGGCGCAGGCTGTTGTCTTGTCTTTTCCTTATATCAGAACTCAAGGCGATGTTATAGGGCCTACCTACTTGCCCACTAACAGACATATTTTCAATCTTTTCTCACATGCACTCATTAACATACTACAGATCACAGAGATTGTTACTACCTAGTTGTCAAGATGACAATGTTTTGATAAGTTAATGTTGTTAAAACATTATATTTCAGTTTTACATTTTAGGTTCCTCCAAAACTAAAACTCGCATGTAAATGTGACAGAGTGGCATGTACAATGCTAGTGGCCAATTTGCAACTTCACAAAAACATCATGTAAGAAGACACTTCTGCATGTTCTATGCACGTACATTGTACATCCATAAGGTAGTTTAATGCAAACTGAAAACATTCAAACACATTTACAGTGGTACCTGCTGTATGCAACCACTCCCCTGAGCAGACGAATTGCTTTTTGTGGTCACTAGGCTTGGATATAGGAGTCAATTTCTTTTTAAGATTTACCTGTGGTGACAGGCCAAATTCTCTTGACTGAAGAGGCGGCCACATACAGCAGGTACCACTGTATATTATCACCTCGTTCAGCATTCGCCATCTCATATCAAGTTTTCCTGCTTAACCGACTCCAGTGGTGTGCCTAAGGCTACCTTGCCCCTCCGCAATCTGTTTGTATAGTGCCAGTTGAAAATAACTCGAGGTCTAATTTCCTACTAGACGAAGTGCAGCTCATTTAATAATTATTGAGTAGACAATTTACTGGGCAGGCAACTAAAACTCATTCGTTGACAGGGCCTTTGTTATATTATCTCAGATAAGTTAATTGGGAGTCAATTGCCTGTTGGAAATGGCTTTGGTTTGCCCTTTGGCAGACGGTCGGCAGAGACAAATAAGTCGTTCAGCAGGCAAATACCAAGCCTACCACCATTTACACATATACCTTGCCTGGTACCTTTTTCGCTATTATTCATACTACTTATGAGAGTACCTCTCTGGAGACCATAATATGGTTATCCGAAAGGGTAGTTTTTCAAGACGGGCTTCACTGTATCTGAATATTCAGGTGAACACACAAACCATTACACCGAATGGTTGAGCGCTAGAGGTATGTATTGACACAGGATTACATGTAAAACGATCGTTGTTACTATCTGGGCACTTGTGCAGATGCCATATTCTTAAATTGCAGGCAAATCAAAGAAATAATGGTCCATGATCTTGAAAGGGTTGTCTAAAAAACTAATGTCAGCCACTACGGGTTGTCTTTAAAGCAGGTAACGCTGTATTGAACATCCAATCAAATTTACGTGGGGTGCTCCAATATATGTCTGGGTGTGTGCAAATGTATAAAATTTGATGTTTCTACACATAACAGTTCAAAAGTTCAGCTGCGTACTATAATGGAAAGCAATGGAAATCTTACAAGCCTCTAGCCCTACTGACTGAAGTGCCCTGTGCAGGACAGACACAGAAAGTTTCTATTTCTATTCTTGCTCTTTCTGGCTATCCTCAAATTGATTGGGACTGGAGATTTGATTATTTAAACGTTCCATTACTGTGCCGAGAAATGACAAGTAACCAGGTAAGACCTAGCTGTTAATAGTCATGTCTTTACAAAATTTGTCAAGCGCTGTGCAGCATCGTTTGATGGTTGGCAGTTATTCATTTGGAGTGAATACACCGGGTAGGTATGCATACAAATGTGAAGGAAAAACATTGGCTAGTGCACACAGAAGCTAAAGGGCATCTTTTCGGTCCCGTCACATTGAAGTCCACCAGCTACGGGTGCACCAATTCTTTGTCTAGTCAGCAGTTAACCGCATTATTTTCTCAAATGCCCTCATGCAACAATTGCATACATGTACAAAGCTGCATTTGATGTTGAGCCCCACATCAAATTTGTGAAATTTGTACCTAGTAATGGATATGCTGTTACACTGCATGGGGATATCAGTTTTTTATTCATCATGAGTGATAATTTGAAACAACTTTTAATTTCAATGGGATCTCTTTTTCTTTCATTTCATGCAGCAGCCTCAGCTGATGATATTTCTAATGTGTCCTGTGGCTGACCATTATCCCGAAATTCCAGTTCTGATACTGCAAAAAAACTGTGGTTACCATGGTAACAGATTGCAATACACAAGGATTCCTATGCTTCTACTGACAAATATGACTTGTGATTCAAGTTTGGTAAAAATTGAAAATGGTGCAACTGGAGCTATTTCCATGTACATCTGAAAGTGTTGGTTTCATTACACTGCATTATGCTACATTCATTTTGTGTGTGAAGATCTCATCCCATGCTCGTCAGTAATGTATGACTTGCCCCTGTTCACACTGTGAGAAAAGACCAGTTATATGTCTATAACCATCATGTAGTGTGAATAAAACACTGTGTACATCGAGTCAGCAAATACAATTGCCTTCAGCCAAAGCCAGCTAAATCAGTGTTAAACTTTGAAGTCAAAGACAATACAATACTACAATACAAAGGCAACAAGTGCAGACCACTGACAAACTACTAAATTGGCATGCACAAAGGATCTACCTGAGAGAATATTTTAAAGCACCTATTGTTCTACCAAACAGGATCCAAGATGTCAGCGCTCATGAATATTTTATAATGTTCCAGATTCATAAATATGACAAAAACGATGTAGGCCTACTTTACTCTTTTACTTTAAACTTAGCTGACTGACAAGTCGGGAGAACTAAAAGGTGATAGGCCTAACAGGTCTCTTTTTTTTATTTTTGGCAGAAGAAATGAAATTTGTGTTTTGGGTGGTTAGGCCTATACATTTTGGAAGAAGAACTAGTGTCTGCAGTTAATGATGAATATTTCTAAGGTTGAGAGGACCGGTTTAAAACCACCAGTTGCCTTTTACGGGTGACTGCCTGTCTCAAGTCAGGAGTGAAATTTGTTTCTTCACATTGGTATTGAAAAAGAAATGTTGATGCTTTGGCAAGTCTGAAATCTCTTTGCTGTCATTGTTGGGTTTGGAATTAATGAATATGGATCATGTGTTTCTGTACTATTTAAGGTTGGAGACGCATGATTTTTCAGTCTTTTTTGCCATATATTGTAAGCCTACCTGGGATTTGAAGACGCCTATTTCATTGTACCTAGACTTTTTAGGCTTTTTTGCCATACATTGTAAGCCTACCTGGGATTTGAAGACACATATTTCATTGTACCTAAGACGTTTTAGGCTTTTTTGCCATATATTGTAAGCCTACCTGGAATTTCAAGACACCTATTTTATTGTACCTACCAAACAAGATGCTTACTGGCGGACTTTTTGCCTTTTACTTCATTACTGTGGTTCTCAATAAACACACTCTTGCATATCTTCTAGACAACCAGATCATTGATGTTTCTCACACGGGCCAAAATGACATACAGACACAAGCACTTCAGTCACTACTTGGGCTTACCAGACCTACTTCATTTTATATAACCACAAGTACCTTCAGATCAAACAATGTCATACGACAATGGCTGTTATATTCTCTACTCCTGACAGCCGGGGATATACATTCTAACCCAGGCCCTCCTAGAGTCCCATGTCTTACGTGTGGTAAGGGAGTCTGGAAATCTCATCAAGCTATCCAGTGTGTCAAATGTAACTCTTGGTGCCACCGTAAATGTGCTAACCTTTCATTGAGGCAATACCGGCGTCTAAGAAATAGTGATGACCAGTGGTTTTGTGACTCCTGCACTGAACCAACATTTGGTTTCACTGATTCCTTTTTCAGATAAAATGACGACAATGGGCCATCCCCGTCTCCATACCGGGAGGAAAAAGACCAGACCTACCGGCATAATGACCATGACTCTCAAACTTTTATTGAATATGCCTCTTATGATTGCTTCTCTAAGAAAGGCTTACATTTTTTCCATTTGAATATTAGATCAATCCTCCCTAAAATATCTGAACTTAGATTCTTTGCTGCAAGCTCGAAAGTATCCGTCATTTCTATTTCAGAGACTTGGCTTGACAATTCTGTTTCTGACAGTGAGATAGCCATCCCTGGTTATCTTATTGTGAGAAGGGACCGTAATCGGAACGGAGGGGGAGTTTGCACGTATATAAGGGACAACTTTGCTTTCAATATCAGAAAGGACCTACATGTGGACGGTTTTGAAGCATTATGGATTGAGTTACTACTTCCCAAAACTCGCCCCAATTTTGCTATGTACATGCTACAGTCCTGCCAAAGACTCTGAATTTTTACTATTTTTAGAACAATCATTATCCTCATTGAGGTCTGATTTGGAATTTTATATACTTGGTGACATGAACATATGCTTGAATAATGTCAATTCCAGCCTAGGTAAGAGATATAAACAAGTGCTGGACATTTTCAACTGTCATCCACTAATTCCAGAAGCAACTAGAGTTTCCATGAACACTAGCTACTGCATTGATCATATTTTAGTCAATGACAGGGATAAAATTACTCAGTCTGGTGTTTTAGCCATGGGTCTTAGTGACCGTATGGGAATCTATTGTACCAGAGAGGTGGTCCTTGGCACTTTCAACAGATATCACACAATCAAAATTCGATCTCTCAGACACCATTCTCCAGCTGATCTTTTGTCAGCTTGATCTCATTTAGACTGGTCAGACATAATGCACAGTGATGATGTTGAGAGTGCCTGGACATCCTTCAAATCTAGATTTACTTGTGTGCTTGATCAGTTCGCCCCTTTGACAGACATGCTTGAAACACAACACTGAGCCTTGGATGACCACGGAGATTTTGAAGAAAATTGATCTTTGTGACAGTTTTCTTCATAAACATCGGAAACCCAACCATCAAAACTATAGGGATCCCAGTGTTTATGCGGAGTACTGTAAAATCTGCAATAACATCCAAAGGGATATCAAACGTGCCAAAGCTGAATTCTTCTCAGAAAAGCTGGATGAAAATAAAAATAATCCTAAGAAGTTTTGGCAAACTTTGAGGTCACAAGGATACTCTAATTCCAACTCGCCTAAAAGCAACCTGGTACTCAAAGTTGATGGTGATCTATGTTTTGAGCCCGACTAGGTTGCTAATTGTTTTAACACCTTTTATATTGAGATTGCCACAAATTTGGTTGAAAAACTTCCATCTCCTTCAAATTTGCTTGGGTGGTCTTCAGCCAAATTCAAACAGTTTTATGAAAACAAAGGTATTAAGGTAATGACATTCAAATTAGTGTTAACTGCAAAATGATGCTGTACGCTGACGAGTACGAGTAAAAGATCCTGACATCACATCCACTTTGCTTGGGACAAATTTGCAGTTGTGCAACCAATGGTTAGTTGACAACAAGTTGTCGATGCATTTCGGCAAGACCGAATGCATTCTTTTTGGTCCCAAAAGAAAATTGAAAGAGGTGGAGAATTTCAGTGTAGAATGTGATGAGCACACAATACAGTCGGTAAAGTGTGTAAAGTATCTAGGCTTAGACCTGAACCAATCTCTCACTGGTGCTACCACCGTAAACAACATTGCTAAAGAAAGTGGTTCACGTCGGAAATTCTCAAATAGAGAGGGTCATTTTTTGAAGTTTGAAGCCCGTAAATTGTTGGGTCATGCTTTAATTCAGGCCTTCTTCGATTATTATGCTTCAAGTGGGCACTCTTCCCTAACTCAGGCCCTTAAACGTAAACTTCAGGTAGCCCAGAACAAACTGGCCCGCTACATTCTTAATTTAGGCCCCAGAGCCCACATTGATTCTGTTGAGTTGCAAAAAGCTGGTCTTTTAAATACTCAACTCCGAGTCAGTCAGTTGAGGTTGAATCACTCTTTTAATATCTTTCATAGTGAGTGTCCCTCTTACTTGAAGAACAATTTTGAAAAGCCTCAAACTATCCATAATCACTTCACCAGGAACAGTTCTGTAAATTTCTCGATTCCTAGGACAAATTCTGTTGGCCAAACTACTTTTTACTATAATGCTATTAAAGATTGAAACAACCTGCCCAAAGAAATAAAATTGTTGACAGGCAAGGCCAATTTTAAGACTAAGACAAAGGCTTTTTATTTTCTAAAATGGGCAAAATAGATTTTTTATAAGTTAAGAGACAATAATAATTTAGTTGATATCCTTTTTCAGTGCCTTTTTGCGCTGGCTTTTTATATACCTTTGTTTTCCAGATGTATATGTATACGACCTGATTATTTTATTATCGAAAATTATTTAAAATTTAATTTATGTATGGTTAACAGGGAGCCCCCTGGAAATAAGTCTTGTATTGACTTTGGGGGTTATCCCAGGAGGTCAACACATTGTGCATTGTCAATTTGTGCTACTTTTATTCCTTTTTACCTGTACATGTACTTGTATGAGCTGCTGACTTCCGATTAAAATCAATCAATAATGGCTTCCATGGTCAAAGTTTGAATACCCTTCAACCAGTGAGTGGTTGATGGATATAGAACCAAGCCACTTCGAACTTTGAGGCCTATTCTAATGGTCAAGATGGCAATTATAACAGTTGCATGTATAGATCTGTGTATTCAGATGAATACATAACGCAGTGCCAGTAGTGACCAAATTCTGCCCTGCCTCGATGATGGTCAAGCTTTCTATTGATAATCATGTACAATTGTACATACATCTTATTCTTAACAACCAAAGCCTCAAAGGCTCCAGAAATGATGACCGCTACATACAGTTTCAACTTTACACGATTCATATTCTAATCAGTGAATGTTCGAACATAGTTATAATATATATTAGGCCTATGCCTATGGATCTTGTGACAAAGACGGCGAAGCTGCAGCCACTCGAGTAGTCGAAATTTTAATTAATGAGATACTAGCGCCAATGCTATTCAATGCAACTGTTAACAGTGACATTTATCATCGACTGGGCGACCCTCAGTCCGTGATTGACTAAGTATCAAAACTTGCGCTTCATCAATTGTTTATGGCTTCACTGAACATGCGGTGTGTCAAAATCAAAACAAATATAATTACCACTAAAGGTTATCCTCTCTGCCCTGGTACGGATAAGAATCGTTGGCTGGATGGGCCGCTTCCGTCTGCCAACCTTTTGCTAGGGCTGCGGACCAAGACCAATGTTCAGTTCGTTGTCTTCCTCTTTAACCGTGTCCACCTAAAAAACTCCTCCACGTCGACATCGACCATGCAGTTGTCTGTCAGTTTTTGCCAGTGGAAAAAAAAAAAGAGTTCACCAAGTGACGTCATACGCTTCGCGGATTCCGATTCAAAGTTTTTCATAAGAAAAGGGTTTCGAGACCTGCCATTTAATCAGGAACAGACTTAGACAATAGATAAGTGACCTTGACCTGATTCCCAAGATCATAGGGCCACTTCCTGAAATATTACTTTTCACCTGACAAGTTGACAGCTATTTAAACTTGCACCTTGATGTTGAACATGATGGTTGTCCTGAGCAAAGGCCAGACTTAGACAGTACATGGGTGACCTTAGCCTCATACCCAAGGTCACTGGGACCCAGACACTTACGTCAATTTTACTTTTCACTTTGTAACTTGAGAACTGTGGGAAGTAGGACTTTGATGTTAAACTTGTTGAAGGCCCTCCATGTAGGAAAGATTGAGACTGTACATTAGTGACCTTGACCTCATTCTCAAGGTCACAGGGCCATTAACATGGATTTTACTGGTCGCGTGATAACCTGAGAACTATTTGTACTGTGACTTTGATTTTGCACATGGGGATGCCCTGTGAAAGTTAGATTCAGAATAGGTCGGTAACCTTGACCTCATTTCCAAGGTCATAGGGCAACTTAGCTGAGCACAGGACTATCACAGTCCTCTTGTTCTGCCGAGAGTTCTACCAATAAATGAAAGCGTGTTGAATATGTTGCCCCAACTGACAGTGCATAGAAAAACTACGACTGAGAATGGTCATGGAATTCCAGTTTACTAAGATTCCAGGCTACAAATAGGGCATGGCCTGGGTAGCATCATTGGTGGTCTCCTCCGATCTGCAGCACAACTTTTAAAAATGCTGCCTAAAATGTAAGATGAGAGACTTTGAATTTTGGAGTGGGATTGGCCACAGATGCACTGAGTGGAAAAAATGTAAACTGCAGCAGAAGGGAGAGGAAGACTACTTGGTACTTATCTCCTGGACAGAGCTGTCATTGAGACGAGCCAAGAATCTTAAACAGCGGGTGATAGCTATCACGTGAAAGAGAAGCCAAGCAGACATTTTGACGATTTCACTGGTGCACGAAAAAATGCTTTCAGCATCAAGTGTGAGCTAGACCTCTTCACGTTGCCTCTTACGCCCCTTCGACTGGAATAGAAGCTGGATCATGGGATCCCCATCATCTCGTCACTTCCTTAGATTATAATTGTTCCATTCAATTTGAAATTAACGTAACTGGAAAAAATACTTAAACTTGAATAGCACCGTAAGTGCCAATGCTGTGCATGTTCATAGCAGCAATACAATGCATGCATTGCAATATTGTGAAAACTGTTCAATGGAGTGTTTTGCTTTGACACATAGACATTCGGCTGTTGGACCTTCATCAATCTTTGAGGGAAATAATGATAACTTAATCATATGTCATGTGACAGGGTACGTATGCTTACTTTGAGTAGAATAAGAGCTACTGCTTTTGCTCTTGCTCACGCAATGAATTTGACATATTAGTTAAATCTTTGGAATGGTGGAAACTAGGCTATTTTAAACATCAATGGGAAAGTATCGATTTTGTGTGTGTGTGTGTGTGTGTGTGTGTGTGTGTGTGTGTGTGTGTGTGTGTGTGTGTGCGATGAATTTTGACTTCTAATGACCTTGAGAAACCAAACTGACATACTGGCTAATTGCCTAGTAATAACAAACTTTTGGTCAACTATTGACTAGCACTAATGCACTTCTATAAAGAGCAGTAATGTTTGCCTTTTTAAGGGCAGCAGATTGCAGTCAGCATAACACAGAATAATAGTGACCTCTAGTTCCCATTGCTTACTATTTGGCAAATAGAGACGTATACGTGTTAATAAGTAATAATTACTTTTAGTGCCGCTGTATCCATTGAAAAAAAGACATTGTCTTGAAAATAAATTCATAATAGAATTTTCGTAGTACACCAAACTACACACAAAAATATGCAGACATTACATATGTTTATAATGTAAAACATCCCAGCACAAACTTTCACGATGCATGATTGTTCTGTTTATGAAATAACTCCAATCTTTGTACATAATTTGGTATCAGAAATATTGAACATTAAAAAAGGAATTAAAGGATTACGCGAAGAGCCCATACTCTACTGACCTAGATAAACTTACCCAAAATTAAGTCCCAACTTTAGCTGAGCTCTGCTGACTGAGATTAAGCTACAGCGTGACCTTTGCTAAGGAGGGCTGGTCACAGCTTGCCTTACATCTGATAACATTTGGATACGAGTGATCGAGATGTTTAACTAAATGACTTCTATTGAATTTATTCCAAGGTGAACAGATCTGATACAGAAAATTCCATTAAAAGATATGCACGCTAGGATTTTTATGTTAATCTTGCTAACACATATAATCAATTCTTGGGTCATTCCTTGTCAACTAAGGGGATGGCCCCAGCTCACCCATCTCAGACTTTCTTCCAACTACACACGTGTAAACTAACTATTATAAAGAGGATTTGCAAATTGTTAGGCCTTTCTGACCACTGGTTCATGATTTAGAGCTCCTGGGGGAGGGGGAGGGTTGATCAAAGAGAAAAACGCCTATAATTTTGTGCCACTTTTAAAGCGCCATTATAGTTAAAGTATTAAAGCCACATCCACTATTTTTTCTGGAACTATTTTCGTATATGTAGAGAGTTAAAAACTTAGTACAAGGTATGGTAGGAGACAGCTTTCAGTATTTATGGCAGTCTTAATATTGAAAAAAGGGGAAAACCCCTCGCCATTGAGAATTTTCAGTTTTTAGTCACCTATCTCACCCATTTATGCACTTGCTACAATGCTGAAAAGTTGTATATATATATAATATTGGACTAGGAAACTTGTATTTAAAACAACGAAATGGCTTAATGAATATGCAGATGTAAAAATATTTGGTTCCAAAGTTGCGTTTTTTTGTTAACGGGGGCCCCCTTTAACAGGGTGTAACTCAGTCCTGACAAACTGCACCACTATCAAACTTTGGAATATTGTAGAACAGACATAGGTACACAACATATCAAAAAATTCTGTTGGTGTCTTTGCTCCTTCTAATAAAATTACAGCAGTGAATTTGAGTAAAAATAAGCCATTTGTTGCAGTCATTTTACTAACCTCCCCCCCCCCGTACACGTGGAAAATGGTAACAAAACAGCATAATTAAAGAATGTATCAATGAAACACAACAATGCAGTGCAAATTTGAATGTAATTTTACCATGTAAGTGCTTATCAGAAATTCACTATTGAATAGTTGAGTGAAAATACAATGTATGTTTCTATGTTATAAATTGTCTTAGCTGAAACCTGTTACAGATGTCAGTTTGTGGTAATTTGGCACTTTAAGGGTTAAGTTTCAGTAAAATGTCTCTAACGAAATGCACATTTTCCTTCAAAATCATTAACAAAAATGTTGAGAAGGGAACAATACACCACCATGATTTTTGGATAGGTGTATATGATATGTGTATTTTTTGTATGACCTTGCTCTACAATATAGCAAAGCTTGATGCTAGTGACGTTTGTCAGGACTGAGTTATACCCTGGTAAAAGGGTTCCCCATAAACACAAAGCACAACTTTAGGGCCAAATACTTTTATACTTACATATTCAACCAATTGTTTCTTTACCCTACATACAAGCACCCAACATAAATTTTCAATATATAATTAATTAGCATTGTAGCAAGTCAATAAATGGGTCAAATTAGTAGCTGAAAATCAAAATTTGTAATTTGCGATTGTGTTTTTTGCCGTTTTTGTACCACCATAAGTATTGGAAATCATCTTATATCTTATCTTATTTTGTACCTTTTTACTCTTTGGGTATAGAAGCATTACTTAAAAAAATATAGGTGTGGCTTGAATACTTTAGCTATAATATAGCTTTAAAAATAGCAAAAAAATACAGACTTTTTTTTAAGACGACCCCTCCCCCTCCTCAGGGGCCATAATATTTGAACAAGTGGCCACAAGGGCCTAATATTTTGTAAAACATCGTCAGAATGGTTGTTCTAGTAAGTGAAATCTGAGGAAAATCCAAGATGGGTCGAGCTGGGGCTAAATCAGAATTTGCCTGATTTGACATGGAATGACCCTCTTGTGTGATTTTGAAACTGTTAGAAATGAAGAAAGCATAGTAGCACCACTAGATAGAAACGATTAATGGAGATTGAGTTAAGATACATTTCCACCATATCCAAAGAGTATACATCATGGGGTTTTGGAGAAGGCGAAAAATGCACAATTACACGAATAACTGTATAAAATAGAGCAAATTGCCATAATACCTGTTGCGGAAATTAAGGTCTAGGGGTGCAAAGAAGTTACCCTAAATGTAATATTTAAAGCCATTGACCAAGTAATATGATAGACTTCATGATGTCTTTTTTTTCAAAAACATGGGGGAAAAACTAGTCCACAATTCACTGAAACATAACTTTGGAATAGCGTTTAAAGAGACCCATCAAATGTATGCCACTACGATATTTGAAGTGGACCATCTATATGCTTTTGGTAATAGCTAATTTTTGTAACTTGCACAATATTACCCATAGATTCGCCGATCATTTATTGCACATGAATGTGCAATCTATCATGTTTTAACAATATTTTAAGCTGCTACCCGCCACTAAAAGTACAACCCTAAAACTAAATCAGGGTATTATGATGTACAAGATGTTGAGGAGTCAGGAATATGCCGCAGACGACCCCTTCAGCAACGTTTAACATATCACAATTTTTTATATGTCTTAATATTATCGGTAAATGTTCCTAGATACACCTGGAAATGTTTTCTAAATCCATGCATTTACCTGCCCATTACAATTGAATTATACCATTCTGGGTAATACATTCCCTTAAATTGATGGGATACAAGGAGAGATAAAATCTTTATACAATGCTGACGATACTCTGGCTGTCCAGGCAATGATCATCACATCAGGTGAGTGACAGCATACACACACCTGCACAATTGATACCGATATTTGTTATTCACCATGATGAACAGTGTTCATGTTTCCATTTGAAAAGCTTACAATGTGCAGACGTATGTATTACGCACTGTGAGTGCATCACGCACAGGCATACCAGGAATGTAATAACAAAGACTCACAGCACTCACACTGCACCGACAGGACTTTTCACTGTACAAATAAAAGCCATATTAGGTTGCCATATTTTTATATATTTCCATATAAATCTGTCAAACAAAGCTGCTTGAAGAACTCCCCAACCGTTTACAGTTTTGACTTTGAAGGGTGTCTGATATGCTAGACAGTAAAGTCAATTATTTGAGGTACTCCTCAAAATGATATTTGCAAACATTACAAATGCAGCAAACAGTAGAAAAATAAATTTTCATTTCGTTGTCTTGGTGCGGCTTTATGGTTTTAACTTATTTAGTAAAACTTTTGGCATGCATAAAACATGTGTTTCAAATGTGCTCGCAGCCAGAGTAACGGTACAAGGTCTATTTCCAAACCTACACTTTCTCTCCAGCTCATTCTTTCCCCATAGATTCACTGAAATTGCTCGTGTTCATGGTACAGTGGATGCGTAAAGCACATGCTAATTAATCTATGGGCTGTACTGCTGTTGCAAAATGTGACATTTTTTTCACATTTCTCCTGTGGAAATGGAGCAATAGTATTAATGATGAACGTACTACTTAAACCTTTCAGTCACGCATTTGAATGTACATTGTAATACTGCATGATTGAACATGCACTAAGAATCAACTGAAAGTGTATTGTTGCTTTGCATTGCTGCATGTAAGTTTCAAAAGCCAACTTTTGACACCAGAACACTGTACTTCAGTCGGGGACGTGGCATAATGTATTCTACGTTCACCATGATTATGATATATGGTTTCCTCGGACTTCAACAACATATCTTTGATGTTATTGTCCCAGCATGTACACCAGAAAGATAGCGCAGCTGTTGGACTTTTGTGTGTGTGACGGAGAACTCTGTTCAGTGGTGCAAGTCAGAAGGCACTGGAACCATTTGTGCCAATTCAAACAACTGCAGTAAATTATCACTTGACGGTAAGACATATGTGTCAATGCCACGCCATTGGGCTCTGAAGACCTTTTCTGTCAAGAGTCCAACTGCATGGCTTTAACAACAGACGTCCTACGGAAGATGGAAGTAGATTGTGCAGCAGAGGAAGTAGCGGATGGAGCAATTGACTGCTAGGTGAGAAGAGTTTCAACACGCACAAAAACACAAATCAGAATCACACAAGGTAAACCCGACAGAATGATAATGAAAGAGCCCAACAAGCTAGAAAGAAGAGCGACATTTCAAACAGTACAAATGCAATGTGCCAACTGAATATATTATTCAATATGAATCAACATTTTGTCCAACGTCAATACGTATTACCTTTGTCAAGCACAATAGTATGAATATGGCATAGATGTCGAGACCCGTATATGTGCTATAGCAATTTACAATATTATTCTTTTCTTCTTTTTTTTGAGGGGGGGGGGGTAGATCAAGAGTGATGATGAGGCCATGAAGAATTTTTGCTAAAAGGTGTGGTGTGCGGAGTTTGAAGTTTCGTATTCCATTATGGTGCATGTGAACTCGTATTTGTGTCCAATATGCCTCAATACGGTAAATCTTGCAGAGGGACCGATGTCTGTTCACATCAAGTAATTCACATAGTATTCATGAGGAATGTGTACGTAGGCGGCATCGACACGTTACTGTACATTTTCGAATGATTTTAATGTCAAGTGTAAATTCGTAAGGAAACTTGTCTCATAATCTGCATGCAATACTTTAGCCTTGAGCCAGCCAAGTCAGACTCATAGGACCAGTTTAGTGAGAAGATCGCACAGCACAACAGACATATAAGCTTGCAATTTACATGCAAGTGGTTTTAGTGACGAACAGGTCCTAACATGAAGCAATTTACCAGAAGGAAATAAGATTAGCATAAAGCGTCTCGAAGAAAAACAACTTCCAACATGCATGCAGACTAAATTTATGGTTAGCCCGCCCTAAATAATCATGTTTGCCTCCATGTTACAGTCTCTGGGTATCAATTTTACAACCGCCAGTGCCATCTGGTGGAATAATACAAAACTGAGCGTTACTAATTGGTCATTTGTGGTTGGAATGGATAGATGCCTATTCTCTGCATATCTTATAATCGGCGTTATTTCATTATGACAGATATAAAGGGAACTGCCTACCATTTCATGCACACAAGAACTCCCAATTAGCGATGTTCAGTGCTTAAATTAGACTTAAACAACTCGCTTACCTTCAAAACTAGCACAGTTATTGTCAAAAGTACTTTTCTATGGGTTTACGGTTGCTTTCTGGTGTGGTTTTGAAGAAAGGAGAACAGCAATCAATCGCCCGAGTCACGAGGTAGCAAGATGACAAAATGAACACAAGAAGTAGTTCTCAAAATGTGACAAGTATTGTGTTGAATTCTTTCAAAAATGCCCATCCCTCCTTCCGTCATTGGGCAAAATGCTTCAATTAAACACATTGAAGTAGCACATAAGCAATAAATCATGGTTTCTGGCCGACAGTATAATTACCGACAAGAACACCATAGCGGATGTATTTTCAGTACAGGTGAGGGATTCAGTATAGCATCACAAGTGATTCTGACCAAGTTTAGATTACATTACTACGCATTACAATTGGGCTCGCACTTAATGTGGTATAGGGCACCAACCATACAGGGCGACGTCCATATACTTTAATGTTTAAAATTAAGGATTTGGATTTGACATTCCAATGCGTGTACGTATGTACGTCATGACAATTTCAGCGTAGCAATTTTAAATTGAGCAAATTAATTAAGGACCCCTATTATGAGCAATGGCATGCACACACTCCCAAATGTCCTATTGCTGAAACAAGTTTTTGATCCTAACATTGAAGTGCTACTGTTTATACAGTTGGATTTGATTTTTAGATCAGGTTGTCCTCAGCTGCACCCGAAAGATGCTATGCACTGCGTCTACATGTTGTGCATCATCAATCACATTTTAGACTTCCTCTCAAACCCATCGTTTCCCAGAGCTTGAAACATGGTGGAAATGTGCCCTCGGTGCTCGCCACCAAGTTTGTGTTACTGGACGCACTCCAATAATTTTTTGGATTTTAGCTCAGCCAACATGTGAGCAAGATGAACTTATCTTATTGCCATCCATCTCTATGCTGTATGCAGCCCATTCATGTTGACCAAACCAAATTTTTAACATCTGAAGACCAAAAGCTAAACCCCTTTTCAAATACCGTTGATGTGTAGCTTGGGTAAATCTCGACCAAATGGTGTCACTCTGATTATTTTTATATTTCAAATTATTTTCAGGACTGTTTTCACTATGGGGGCAAATAGTTTAGTAGTGTATATTTTGGTCATCACATGACACCAAGATTATTATTTCTTTTATCTTTAATGGAATTCTGTGTGTTCAGGCTGTTCTGACTTCTTTACCAGAACCGCCAAACAGAGTTGCTCGATGCTTTATCAGAATGTAATTTAACTAATAGTGATAAAGGCTTGAGAAAATGATGAGAATATTTTAATTTTGGTGAAGGTACCGTGTATTTTCACACTTTGGGACCATGAGCCAGTGAGTGCTACCACTGTGCATGTATAAGGCAACACAGTGTGGGTACTGCAATATTGTGAAAACGGTTATATCAAATGTATTGCTTTTGCCTAGATATATTTTTTCCAGATAAGGCTAAACCAGGTTTGGAAATCATATTAGAATACCGTATTTTTTCCATTTTTATGAGGTTTAACTTTATGCAAAAACGTTTTTTTATGAACCACTTGGCCAATTGATCTGATATTGCACACAAAGACATCTGGGGTACCTAATTTTTAGTTCGGCCACCAGATGCGATGCACTCTTTCTCCTATTTTACATTTATTTTGTGTTGAGACTACATTCGACTTGTCTTTTATAACAAGTGAACACAACTGTTTGAAAATTTACCAAAACATAACAGGACAAAAGGTAAAATACCGATGGGTATATGTTAATTTTGGCGAAGTTAAGGGATTTCAAAATTTGAGACCATGATTGTGTCGGTAAGTATTACTGCTGTGCAGATTATCAACAGCAGTGCAGTGCATGCATTATGAAATTGTGAAACCTGTTTGTGTGGAATGTTTTGTTTTACATATAGATGTTCTCCTCTTGGATCTTTAATAAATGTTTGAAGAGATGATAATGCAATGCATACGCATCCATTGATTCGGAATGCATGGGCAGTGTTTAGCGAAATTCAGATTTTTACTGTTGATCACATCTTGGTACTTACTAGCCCAGTACATGTCTATAGAGCAGTAAAACTTGCACTTGCAGAGGCAAAAAAAAAAAAAACAAAACATTTTACTGTTGATCACATCTTGGTACTCTCAGCCCAGTACATGTCTATAGAGCAGTAAAACTTGCACTTGCAGAGGCAAAAAAAAAAAAAAACAAAAAAAACAAAACAAAACAAAACAAAACAAAAAAACAAAACAAAAAACAAAAAAAAACAAACAAACAAAACAAAAACAAAACAAAACAAAACAAAACAAAACAAAACAAAAAAACAAAAAAAACAAAAAAACAAAAAAAAAAAACAAAACAAAAAAAAAAAAAAACCCCGTCAGCGGAGCTTTTTTTGCCTTCCTTTTATTGTGTGTAATAAATAATCATTTTACCTGTTTTTATGTTAGGCAATTTCTGTTGCACTTGCACAGGCTACAACCTCTTTGAACTTTGATTCATAAGACTTCGCTATAAAAGACATGTACCAAAACGTATAGACATGTTGTGTAACCAAATTGGGCCAAATGACTTGATAGCAGGAATAAATTCATGTACTATTCATATTAATGATATACTGTTTTTTTCTAATTGTTTCACAAAACTTCACACATTCCGCAATATAGAACTAGGTCATTTAGTGATGCATCTCAATCACATTTACTTTTCATCTCATCTGTCCAGAACCTTGATACATGTATATCATGGGGTACAATAAACATGTAGTTCATATGGTAAAACGAGGTCAGTATGTCATATGGGTATATCAATGGTATATACATAGACTACTTATCTCTGGGCTGTAACTTTCCTGTATTTTGATTCTATTTCACGAAACCTCAAAGGCAGACTATTATCGTAACTATTATGCATGTTTTCAGTCATAAAACGAGGTTATGTCTTTGAGACACAACAAAGCTAATGTTTGGAATTTATTTTGATTGTAATTCCAAGGGTGAGTGTAGAACGTTGTGTTGACAAAGTTCTCTTTTTTATTTTACTCTATACTAGAAATGGGTATTTGCTTTCAAGAAGAAATATAATGTCCATAGCAAGTGTTAGCGTTGCTGTGCACATGCTCTTAAGATATGCTGGATTTATTTATTTTCGTTTAAATGTTTATTTCGAAGCATGGAACCTGATCATGGACCTATACCTATATTACATTCTACTACGTAAAATGATATTCCAACAAGTGATGCAAATAAATATAGACATGGACAGTATGTGTACTCATTTACCTGTTATAATAAGTATCAGTTCAATGATATAAAAGAAAATAAATTCCAGATTCCAGAGGATATTGTTGCGATCAGGTGCATGAATGTCATTGGCAGGTGGCATATACACGTTTATCTATAGTGAGCCATGTAAATAGCCTGGCGTGTTGCAGCCATACGCATGCATATATATATATATATATATATATATAGTCGTCTGAGAATGTTTCTTATTGCGAAAACATGGGGACTGTGACAGATCTCTACTCAACTAAACTTTCTTGCACAGACTGGAAATCATAAGCATGTGTGTGCACCCATGTTCTCGCATATACACATGCATACGACCCATTGACTGCACCCAAATGACATGCACAGTAATCATCTCACTGTTTCATGCATGAAGAGTCACATCTTAGGATGCAGTCAGCATTGTTTTAATGGACACTCTTGACTTGAAACTCCTACTCTGTACAACGCGTGTGGCTTCCACTATTTTACACGAGTAACCTATACAAGTTGTAAAATTTGAATTTTGATGAGTGTATTTTACAATAACGTGATAACTGGGTTAAAAAGCGTCATCTGAAAGGTACGTAATGGTCAGGTGCATTGGAATGTTACCGACTGATGGATATAAAGACGCGCGCGCGTGTGTGTTTGTATTCAATATCGCGCAAACAATGGCACACACAGGCATGGGTATAGCGGGACCTTGTCAAAGAGCCATCAAATCTACAACAGGACAGTAAATTGAGTCTTAAATCTATTAGGAATCATGTCCAACAACACTCCTTCTGAACGGAAACATATTATATTCAGGCATTTATCTCTGAAGGGCACCATATTGCAGCATTTCAAGCTATTGTGACATTGTTTCATTAAACCGTGTGAGTTACAAAGGGAGAGAAGCAAACAGACACATGGAAGCAACAGTCCCCTCCAAAGCCTAAGGATCCGCCCGAAACTTCATGTCAGTAATAACCACACAGCAACGTTTCTTATATAAGCTGAGCAGTCCTGCAGGGAAATGTGAGCAAGGTATGCGCAATATATGGAGCTCCATATTTGTAAAAATGGGGAGTTGTCTATAAAACATACTTTGCCGTATATCTTTTCTGATATTCAGATACCCACGAACTGCTACGCGTAAAATTTTATGAAAACAAGCTTTCGATGAGAGACGTTTAGTTATTAAGAATTTGACTATACTTCTATTTGTGGGACCAGTTGTCTATTCCTTTCAATATGCATGGTTATGCGCGCTGCTCACACATGGACATCTACACATTATATAAGTCTATGCGCTTGCTACGCACATAAAACAATCGATGCATATATTCGCCCAGTTTAACATGTATATGTCACAGGGAGTAATGTTGTGTTTTCTTCTTGTGGTGCCTTGCATCTTGCTTCCATAGGACCCCCCTAGATCGCTATATATGTTTCTGATGCCATCTCGTCGTCCCGGCGAGCGCCCACATCAGCGAACGCGATAGCGAGTCAGGGGGATGCTTTGGATGCAGCCTTGCATCAATTTTAAAGTAAAATTATGTTGATACTCTATATGAAAAGGGCAAAATATGCATCTGGGAAACATAATATAACAAACTAAGTCACCGTTTGTCCAACATAAGTGATATGCTAGGTCAGGATCATTAAAAGGGCTCAACACAACTGGAAATTGTTTTCTCATCCAAACATGCAAGTAGTGTGTAAATGTAAATTCATTCCAACTCCATCACTGAAATAGCCCTTTTCACCCTTTCCAATTCGTGACACCCTGAGATATGGGACCACGTAATCTCTGATGTAAACCACGTTTTAAAATTAGATGATATTCAGATATGTATACCTATTGGACGTACCCACTCGATTTTCACGAAGCTTTCAGATTTTTCACTGTATATATTACACGAACAATTGCTTCATATGTTCACCACAAACTTTTCATATTTTTCCTTGAACACTGAAGAATCATTAAGAAAAGCAATCACAAACAGGCTATAACGTACTACACTATATTTTCCCAAGCTGCTATGTTTAGTTGGGATCGTTTGAAATATTTGATGTGCATTCATACAAGTGTGTTTCATATGGCCACAACACTCACACACATTATCTTATCAAGCCATTCGTTCTGCCGAGAACACTTCCAGCACAAACACGATTTTCTTCCTTTGACTGCATCTTTTGCAAACTATGTGAACGCATTAAGATGAAATCAAGCTGGAAAACGTGATTATAATATTCAGTTGCCAACAATTTGGAGTACACCATATTTACGAATGTCGTGGTTGCTTCATGTCTCTTACGCAACCGCAATGCAATCTCAAGCAAAATCGTTGCCATACATTTCAACTGCGCAACATTACATGTAGTCTTTATGAAGAACACAAATTATTTGGAGAATCCCCAAACATTAAATGACATAGACGTAATGAATGACGTCGCTCTAAATGCATAATCATAACATGACTGATACCGGCCTCATGTTGCTAAAATATTGTATGCAAGTTTAAGGGACGGACGCAGGGACCCACTTTTCTTACCAGCTGGCTTTTATTTTATGTCCTTGGGTATAACTACCAAAAACTTTTGTAAAATCAGAAACATCTATTTCTGACCCAACGCCATATTATTTCTTTGTTTTATTATCATTATCATCATCATCATCATCATCATCATCATCATCATCATCATCATCATCATCATCATCATCATCATCGTAATTATTATTATTATTATTATTATTATTATTATTATTATTATTATTGGTTTAAACATATTTTGTTTCGAAGAAATACAACTGGGAAACAGGGCAATGCCCTATATTAATCCGTCTTGCAACAGAAAATAAAGACTTAGCACAACAATTAAGACAATGTTCAATAAGAGGTATTTAAACAACATGACATAACAGATGGAGTGGTAACACTACACGAGTTAAAGATTTGGACCAGGACAGTACACCACAAACAGTAAAAGAGTCTAGGGTAATATTTAACCTGAAATTTGCTCATAATTGTGTATGGTCTCAAGAGACAGATATTTTAGGTTTTTATTATGCGTAGTGTAATATGAATAATTATATACTGCTTAACTTACGGCCCCCGAGTGTGCCTGTGTCTCTAATATATTCTTGAACGGTCTCGAAAAATTCTTTGATTTTGAGTAAAGGTACAGTTTTTAAAACCATAGAGTAGAGTGTGAATTGTAAACTGCACTAAGCTAATAACGGTACTTTATAATTTTTCTTGGTGCAATCTGTATCTGATACATTCGCACAAATAGTGGAGGGCATCTTCGTTTGCAGTACCACAGGCACACTCATGGGAGTCAACCAGTCCGTTTTTTGAAAAGATTGTCGTGCAAGCCACTACATTGCGTCCTTTAATCGGCCGTGAATTATGGTTAATTGACGATTACCTATATAATATAATCGATTCGGTTTGTCAACATTACTAATAAGGTCCTGTTTGTTTTAAATTCACTAACAGATTCAGCATTACGAGAAGTCCGAGGCATTTTGCTCCATAGTCGAATCACGGAAGGAAAGTATGAATTATTGAATAGATTTGTTCGTACGCGAAAGATTATTGCTCGATCATACGTTATATCTATTAAGTTCAGACACAGTACTTGGAAGTAAGTTCGGTAGGTATTGCGGTGCGTAACCGTGCATTATTTTATAAAACACGACGAGTTTACTTTTCTGTCTTCTTTCTGCTAATTTTTCGAGGCCTGCTTCTTCATAAATTAAAAGGTGGTTTGTGCACCTTGCAGCTCCTGTTATTACGCGCGCTGCATCCAGTTGAACATTTTCGAGCTGTTGGGACTCCTGCAAGGAACAGCCATCCCACACAACAGAACCATACTCCAAAATAGGGCAAATAAAACCGAAATATATGATTTCTAAGGACTTTCTGCTTAACCGATATTGTAAACATTTCATTATGTTAACCATTTCCGTTCCTTTGGTGACCAAACTATTGACATGGCTTCACAAAGTCAGGTCGGACCTATTATTATTATTATTATTATTATTATTATTATTATTATTATTATTATTATTATTATTATTATTATTATTATTATTATTATTATTATTATTATTGTTGTTATTGTTGTTTTGTTGTTGTTGTTATTGTTATTGTTATGGTTATGGTTATGGTTATTATTATTATTATTATTATTATTATTATTATTATTATCATCATTATTATCATCTGTACCATACAACGAAAATGTGATGGCAAATTTAAAGGTAAAAATAGATGAGCTGATTGAAACAAATTGTAAGGGAAATAAGTGCAAAACACTTCATTCTACTTCAGTTGAAAATGTTCAACAAGCTATCTCACACCTAAAATTAAGCAAACACGATGGTAATAGTGGCTGTTACTCCGATCACATCGTTCATGGTACAGAACGGCTGAAGGTTTATCTCTCTTTGCTGTTTTGTACTATGATGAAACATGGCTTTGCTCCCGACAGCCTTCTCACCTCATCCATATATCCCATTCCTAAGAATAAAAGGAAACTACTGACTGATTCTGATAACTACCGAGGAATAGCTCTTAGTAGTATTTTTGGAAAAGTTCTAGACTGGATTATTTTATGTGAAAACTCTGAAGATTTGAATTTTTCTCAGTTGCTATTTGGCTTCAAACCTGATCACTCTACCACACAAGGTTCATTTGTCTTGACTGAATGTGTTAATTACTACAAAGTGAATGGTTCCAATGTACACATGGTGTTCCTTGGGGGCTTCTAAAGCGTTTGACAGGGTGGAATATGTCAAACTTTTTCCCTACTGCTGAAAGAGGTATATGTCCTATTACAGTGAGACTGCTGTTAAATATGTATGTCAACCAATATATCTCCGTTGTTTGGGGGGAGATAATGTGTCTGCTCCGTTAAAATGTAGCAATGGTGTTAAACAAGGCGGAGTATTGTCTCCTATACTCTTCGGTGTTTATCTGGATGAGCTTCGCCAACGCTTGAAAGGATCTGGCTTGGGCTGCTACATTGGTAAAACATTCTCAGGTGCCCTGGCATATGCAGATGATGTCGTTCTTATTACGCCTACCCTCTCTGGTATGTCCAGAATGCTAGATATATGCACACAGTTTGGGATCGAGTTTCATGTTAAATTTAACTCACAGAAAACTAAACATATGTATATCGGCAACACCAAAGAATGCTCAAGTCTATATCTAGATGGAAAACAGATTGATTTGGTAGATTGTTTTGAACATCTTGGTAACACAATGGAGTTCAATCGCAATGGTAATGATGTGAAAAACTCTGTTCAGAAATTCCAAACTGAAGTTAACATGATTATGGCACAATTTGGTAATGTATTCCCAGACACAAGATGTAAGTTATTTAAAATGTATTGCATGAGTCTCTATGGGTGCCAACTTTGGGACTTTTCATGCAAAGACGTAAACAGTTTCTATACAGCCTGGCGTAAAGCTGTACGGTTTGTTTGGAAGATACCATTTAACAGTCATAGCAATTTACTTCAACTTATTTGTAATGACATACCCGTTGAAGTCCAAATACATAAAAGGTTTGTGAAATTTTTTCATAAAATATTGAATAGTAATAATTGTGTGGTGCATGCATGTGGTGTGTTAGCTTTAGAAGGTAGTCGGTCACCAGCATGTAATTCTTTGAATGCCATACTTCCTCAGTACAATTTAAACAAATATTCCTTCTTCAGACATGACTTGAATTTCAACATGCAGAAAATCAATTTTTCAGTTCACGGAGAATCATCTGATGATGCAATGAGCACCGCCATATTGGTTCGTGAATTATGCCAAGCAAGAGATGGACAGTTATCTACAATCCTGACTCGACCTGAGATTGTCGAGTCTATCTTTGACCTTTGCACAATGTGACACTACATGTATATGGCATGTGGTTCCATTCATAGCTCCTAATCATTAGAAGAGTTTAATTCGGAGCTTTTTCCACCTGCCAATTATGCTGTTGGAATGAACTGTTTGTACTGAGCGTTTTTTGTGCATTTTTCCCCCATCGTTACCATGTGTACTTGTTACGTACGAATAAAGATATATATATATTATCATCATCATTATTATTGATTCAGAAATGAAAAGGTCTTCGATACAATTCCAAAAAATATTGCCCTTTAAATTTCATGCATAAAGCCGATGTAAAGACATGGTTGCAGCCATTGTAATCCATTATTTCTGGAACATGAAGCAAACCATGTCGATCTTATCCGTGGATTTGCCATTAGTAAGATACACGGTATGCTCCTATTTCATCTGACATGAAAAGAATAAACTATATGACCAGGTGATTTAACTCATCAGATTTAAATATAAAGAGGACCAATATTCCTCATATCTTATCATGTCCGTTGAAAGTGTCTATTCCTCGAATCGCCGTTCGAAAACATGATGGTAGCATTAAATGTTAGCTGGTAACATAGTTCACAGTGCACGCATGTTTAATATCTACCTTTCTTTGTTGTTTAATAACATTTTAAACTTGAGTTCGCTGCCACAGGTTTTCCTAATATTTTTATGCATGCTATTTCCAAAAAAATATAGTGGTAATTGACTGAAACTAACAACTACAGAGGCATCATTGCTGTCTGCAGCATCTTCGGTAAAGTGTCAGTTTGAATTATTTTGCCCAGCAATTTTTAAGTATTAAACTCATATGAGCTGAATTTGGATTCGAATAAGAATTTTCTAACACCCAGTGTCCATTTGTAATGAAATGTATATTATAACTAGTCTTTTCACGGGGACCACGCTTCCAATAGTATCTGTTACAAAAAAGTCAAATTAGAAAGTGTCCTTTTCATTTATCTCTGAACGTTTGTATCTTAAGCATGCATACAGTGGAGAATAATGAGTCATTTATAAAACATACCAAATATGTTTATTATTGGTCAAAATACATTTTTATTGTACCATGTCCTGATTGATTTTTTGTCAAACCATTTCCAAATCGGCAATTATTATTATTATTGTTATTGTTATCATCATCATCATCATCATCGTCGTCGTCGTCGTCGTCGTCGTCGTCATCATCATCATCATCATCATCATTACTATTATTACTATTATTATTACTGGAGAACACAATATTCATAAATCATACATCGAGACCGGGGCATCCATCGAAATCGTATCACAAAATTTTAATCGCATAGGTAAAATTAAACCAGCATTTATAAAATAATAAAAAAAATAAATCAAATGTAACCTTTGACACAAATAAAATATACATATATACAAATACATAGATAAACTATTCCAAAGTTACTTTCAGTGCCATATGTGGCAAGTAGGACTAGGCTGGACGGGCGCAATAAGAACAATGCGAAAAGCTTCGTACGGATTGCCATACGCCCGATCAGCCAGGCCCTAAGCGCCACCCTTATCTGACCGAGCCAGCTCCTACAGCACCCTTGTGAGCAGAGAAGTCAATATGTGCTAAGCCGACCATGGTTTGAAATAATTGTTAGTAAAAATCAGATATCGGAGTATATCTACATGTCCGTCAGTGCCCGGTTGGTAGGCAACATCTAACTTTGACGGAGAAAAATAAGCACATTTCACCGGAGAGAGACCAAATTCAATTAGTCATGAAATCAGTGACCAATGGTATAATATTCCGCCAGTTATATACTTCGATAAAAGTGTATGCATAATATTGCTAAGAGGAGAATCAACCTGAAAACTCTTATAATATAGAGAAGCAGTTTGTCGCTTAATGATGGCCAGCACACGCGGTAAATGCAGGGTTTTAAGCAAATTACTATGATGAGATCTATCACGTAATCCCATTAAAGGTTTAACCAAGGTGCCCTGTGTACTATCAAGTTTCTTGATATCACTGGCTGATAAATGTAAACCATTTGCCCCGTATGTTAATATAGGTACGCAAATATTTGACCAAAGATATAACTTCGCATCAGTCGAAAGATCAAAGGGCAGTAGAAGCCAACACTAGTGTAACTACAATAAACACGTCTACAATTTTGGGTTCGTTTTTCAACATGTTCTTTACGTTTGCCTGAGTCAGTAAAAATAGTTCCCAGAACCTCTAAATTTGTGACATTTTCAATATTACATTCACCTAGTGTCCACAATGAAGACACTGATGTTTTCAAAACATTCACACAAGCTGTGAACGACAGTGCAAAATCTCACTTTGAAACTGTAGACACATACATACAGTCACCGATTCGAGGGAACTTGTTTTAATAGAAAAGCCAAACGCTAAGCCTATAGTCTATTACTTGACTCATAAAAAGGTATCAGATGAAAGCAGAAATTACAGATGGTGCTGAAAAAAATTGATGCACCACCTGAGAAAAGGTGACAGTTGGGACTGGAATCTTCACCCAACCCTTCAGAATGTGCAATATCTAGACCTGGTTTGTTTTGCCAGTGAGTGTCTCGAAAAAATAAACACAAACATACACCAACATTCACAAACAAACCCACCAATGCACACAAATCAGCAAGAATTGGACAAATATTTTCATGACAAAACCATCGACTTTAAGCCTCATCTACTAACGTGGTGAACGAAACATAGCGAAAGATGTCCTCGATTTGATTTATCTTTTGAGAAATCCCTTGGAGTATTATTTACTAGCTTGCCTTATGAGTGTGTGTTTTCCATACAGTTCATATAAAATGGTTCACAGTCATACATGTTATCCCAACAATGAGAAATACCTTAAAAATATGAAAAGCAAGAGATTAAAGAGTTACCAACACATCAACGTTTATCTACAATACCAATTTAAAGAAATAAATTGCACTCCTGACTTAGAACAGACAGTCACCAATTAAAGGCAACTGATTGTTTTAAACCTGTCCTGTCAACCATTGAAATAAATTTTTCATTAACTACAGACTCTAGCTTTCTTTCGAAAACATATAGGCATTAGCACTTAAACCCCAAATATATCACTTGCCCAAAAGACAGAAGAGAAATGGCAGGTCAGTCACTGCTTGGATCTGCTGACACTCAAGTCAGTTGATTTGACAGCAAGGGAAGAAAGGGGGCCTGCATTGTTTTCTTGATATTAATGAATCTGGAACACAATTAAAACCCTCTACCTCCACATTGACTATGCTTTGGAGAACTTGGCCCACAGTATAATGTAGCCAATGAAGTATTTATCATATGGTTCAGAAAATCTTGACTCACAGTCACACCCCGCTCCCAACAATGAGAACAAAGTTAAAATATATAGAATTGTGATTGCTAAAAAGCGAAAGCAAAACTGATTCCAGATTCTCCAGGAAAGTTCGTAATTCCGCACCAAAATTAATTATAGATTACATGCTTGACCATGATGACTGTTGTGCTGCGTAACTCAAGTAAGCCACAATTTCAGCCATTCATTAATTCTTCGTGTCTATAAATCTTGGATTGTTCGTCTTTATATCGAGGTATACAGCCTTTTCCTTACTGATATGCGAGTTTGGTGAATGGTTCCAGCTCGAGATTCGATTTATCGACAAAATTAATTCACTAACAAGACCCCCTTGGTGCATTGTGGATGAGGCTTTTTTACCCAGACCACCAACTGCACCATCTGTGGGATACTAAGCACCTTATCAGAGTTTGGTGATACAGAGATAAATGTGTTGAGTAACACACTGAATATTGGGACCATCTTGAGAAAGAAAATAGTTGAGTTAGGCTCACAAAGGTGCTTCAACTGGGACAGGGACACGCCTATGAAGTCGGAGTGTCTTTTTTTTTCCAAAATCGCAATGGCATAATCAACGACTATATTCACGAGACTGATGATGTACACATTTCAAAAATATTTCAGCATTTTGTATGTCTACGATGGGATATACTACTAGACAGAAAAGGGCCTGAGATACTTGCCACCTCATCTTTGTCCCTGCCCTCTCAGAAAACTTTCCAGGAGAGTAACACAAGTGCTTTGTCAAGTGATACTGTCAGAACCGGTAGCATAGTTACAGACAGAAGCAGTGTTTCAGGCAGCACAAGCAGCAGCTGGAGCCCTTAATGTTACCCTTGCAATAAAAGTAAACAACAAACACGACTTCAGAAGACTAGATGGTTCTATATGTATTTTCAAAGTTGCAGATCAGCTATTCGTTACTATGATCGCCTGACGAAAAGGGGTGCGTTCAGATTTATGCCGTTTGTAAATTTCACAAGTAATGCCGTGTTTTCCAGAGGAAAAACGCATTAATTTCCTTTGATATTCTGCATATTTATTCTGCTCTGATACTTAATGTCTACTAATAGATTGCAAAAAACTGTCCAACTGAAGAATGTATTACATTTGAAATTTTATTTTAAGAAAAGTCTGAGAAGGAAAGCTTAACCTTATTTGATCCAGGGTTCACTTATCTAATATTTTGTGTGTCATATCATGTGCTACAAATTTACATTATAAGGAAATTAAACACACCGTTTCATCATGCATTCAATTATGATGAAGACAACTCCTGAGCTTATACCATATGTTATCATATATATTTCGAAAATCACATCAATAAATCACGCCATGATTGTTCACTTTTATTAAGGGTTAAATATAGGTCTGCTGAATTATAGATTTTAATACTAGAAATTGTGTGAATTATGTGATGGAAATGGTTACCAAAGAGAAAATGTTGCCAAAATGACAATCTTCTCAAAGTACAGAAAGACGTTAAATCATAGTAGATGCAAATTCTCTTGTTCCTGGTCTTATGTCGGGAACAGAGTCATTTCCATCGCAGCTGCAGTAATTATATGGCCGTAAAAAACTCCTTGGACAGGTGTCTATCAGAGTTATCAACACCTTTTGCTCCATTTTCATTTTTTGAATTTAAAAACGCAAATAATAATTAAAAATATAAACAAAAGTGAACAATAAAATAAAATGAAATATGTAAATAAATAGATGAATAAAAAGCAATATCTCCTGTGAAACTTCCCAATCAGTTACTTAGAAGCCAAATAGTATTATGAGACATTAGCGTCAATATCTTAAAAATCAAAGTCGAGAAGCTTCAAAATCTTGAGTCAAATCAAGTCTATCAACATGAACATCACCAGATACAACAGCAATATTTGAATATCCACCTAGCAATACTCTATTCATTGACTATCTGAAGAGGATATGTTATTTTAACAACATGAAAATATTGACTGTCCTGAAAAATGGAAACAGACAACAATTTTCAACAATGCTAGAGAAACTGACCCGAAAACCCAAACAAACAAGAATCATCCATGATCCAAACCCTTTAATCATTAAACAAGCAAGGTCAAAATCCAGAATTTCAACGTAGACATACCAGCAGCTTAAGGATATTTGTCTTTATCACTAAGCCAAAATGAAATGCAGTATGAGGGAAAACATCTCTCTCCATACCTGAGACAGGTACCAACAAAAGCTAGTGGTAGTTTAAATCAATTTAATCCTAGCAACTCTCAACTTAAAAATATATTTTGCTTCACACACGCACTGTGTAAAATGTCAGCAACAGTTGTTAGGTTTATTTACTGCATTGTTTATATAAAGCTTCGAAACAGGTATAATTCTTGCCATCACTATGCTTTAATTTGTTCAACTGGTGGCGCTGCAAATCTCTTTTACTTGGTATAAATTTTATGTAATTTCTGATTTTCAGTTTCTTAAAAGCCACTACCAGGATTTCTTCAAACTTGTTAAATTTTTAAGGTATAAAGATATGCTATTTTTAAGAGTCAGTGAGAATTTTGAGGTGTGTAGAGTCAAAATTTCTATGATACTTTGTACATTTTCCCTGTGTCTAAAGGTATCCACTCCTTGATAACAAAAATTAACCTATTTTTCTTTCTGTTGTGGGCCCTAGCTTGCTACAACTTAGAGGTGTATGTAGTTATACACAGTGAAAAGTTGTCAGTCTATGTAAATGCCCTACTGTGTCAAAGTAAAGGCCAAACACGTTATAGCATCACACTGTGTCCTCGGTCAACCATTTTTGCGATTATCCGGATGGATCAGTGGTCGAAGTGTTACACTTTAGATTCATTAGCCGATTGTATCAAATATCAAAGTTCGAATCCCATGGTAGGGTGATAAAAATTATGATGCTCTTACTGGTACAGTCTTTTTTTAAATGTACAAGTCAGACCTTTTTGGGGTTTTCCTGATGGCTCAGTGTCAGAGTATTGGACCTGATGTTTAGCTAGGACATTGTGCCAAAGGTCGAGGGCTCGAATTCCAAAGTAGGCTGACAAAATGATGGTACTTTCATTATTTGATAGTACTCTACTGGTTTCTTTATGCTGTGGGTCATTGCTCCGACTTTGAATTATACTAGAGGCGTTTTTATTTATACGTGATAAAGAAGAGATGTTTTACGTTGTTCTCTAACCCCCCCCCCCAAAAAAAAAAAAAAAATTAATAAACAAGAAAAAGTTGTGTCCTCCATGCACTGGGATTTTTCATGTTGAATGGATTTAACCAAAAATGCGCACATACTAGTATAAGCCTCTTGAAATTTTTATATCCCTGATGACCAGAAATTATGTTATGACTGGTGCAGATTTCAGTAACTGTAGCAAATAAGTTGACCTGATTTTGTACCGAGGGTCCGAAATTAAATAAGTTAAACAACTTTTAACAAAACTCCAACCAAGACTGTCAAAAGCTTTTTCATTGTCCACAAGTGCGAAAAATGCATGAGTGTCTTCCTCCTCCATGTATTCATTTATGTTTAGGATTTTATTATTTTTCACCAGTGCAACCATCCTTGAGAAAGCCACTTTTGGTTTTCATGAAGTTTTTATCTGGGTGGCAGTATGGTCTTTCCTAACTGTCAAAGAACTTCAAAAAATATGTATTAATCAATAAGTATACAGGTTAGGACCCTTCTTACATCGAACTGGTGTAAGTGCATGTATAATAATGTCTCCAAAGTTCTTCACTGCATGCCTTGGTACTCAATAGGCATGGATCGTTGCTGGATTTCTTCTTGTTCCGTAACTAGTCACTCTTCAGTGATTTTAGGATTTGTTATATTTCATGTTAACTTTTGTGTATTTTTTGTGTACCAGAAGTAGGTCAGAAGTCAATTTAAGTAACTTTGTGACTGATATCGCCGAGACTGTTGGAGCTGGCACTGTATCTTAAACCTGAAGATGAGCACCTCTATAAGACTACATGGATGACGTAGCCAAGTTGACAGTGTCGTTTTTCACTTACCAATTCAGTCCCACCAAACTTCAAAAATTGCTTTACAGACGCTGAAAATATGCAAAATATATGAGGGCTATGTTGACTCGGCATGTGTGTGACGTTGAAATATTATTTAGCGTTACAGGGCTACTTATGTACCTACAAATTCAACTTAGGTTGAACGACTTTGGACATACATGATGTCAGTTTATCTGATAACATACTATTTTTTTCCATGTATGCTGATCAGTGGAATATACTCTAGTCACTTTGATTACTGAATTTACAATACTCAGGCAAATCCGTTTGCTTGCTTTTCTCACTGTATATTTGACCATATACTCTTGTATTGCTAACTTGTGTAAATTTGAATTTTTCAGTCGTAACAATGTCTGCTCTGTTGGTTTATATTATGCCTTTAGCTTTACATTGACAGCCGCTGAAATTTGAATACACATTGTTCGCTTATCTTCTACTTATATTCTTAGCTTCAGATGTTCATGTTAACTCAGGCGCAGAACAGCACTTTAATGACATTATATTTTTGCCACTTGAATAGTGCACATAGTCTTTCATCCACTAAACTGAGATGTATCTGTATTGACCTTGTGCCAGACGTTTACATAATTTCTATGTCGTAGCTTTTCTTTCTCTATATTCTACAGTTGTATATTTGAAGATACCTGGTTATTATGATATTATTAGAAGTCATGATCTTAACACGATGGGCAGCAATATCACTCTTTATCGCGCTAAATACCTGTGTGTCACTCCATGTCATTATTTATTTTCGGGATCTAGAGATTTTATGGTGCAAAATCCAACTTTATAATTCTTAATTCCAGTTTGCTCAAATGTATAAGCAATTTCTCTCATTTTAATTTTGGGAGTAAATTGTGAGAAAGGTTATATCTCGCAAAAATCACAGGTATTCATACTATCATTCTAACGGGTCATATCTGAACTGACTTGCATCTACAACCAGTGGGCTACATATTTATTTCAAATATCATCAAACGTTTCATACTTTGTGCACAATAGTTATATACTGCCTCCAATTTTAAACTGAAGGCTCTGTGTTGTGGACACCAGTGTACGGTTTTGTAAAAAGAAAGATAATGCTTATAAAGGGCGTGTCTGGAATTTTGGGATAGTGGATTTTGCTGTTTTTAAAACTGCCAAACAATGTGCAGACTGGAATTCCTGCTTTGTATCAGAAAAAAATTGATTAATGATGTCATTATTTTCATTGTCAACATTTATTTGTGAAGACAACCACACGATGGTATTCAAAACAGGAATATTAAGGTTAGACCATATGATTTATTATGATATAATTCTGGCTATTCGCTTTTAAACATCGAGTTAATGGTAAATATAAAAATACAAAATGTTTTAGCTTCAATACCCGTGGTTGGAATTCATGTGTGATAAAATGAAGTTCAAAATCACACTCAACAGCAGCTAACAGTCCAATTATAAGCTCTGTGATGACTTAAACAATGCTACAAAGGGAACTAAATGCTGGTGGCGCACACTAAAACAAATCTTTGACTATTCCTTCTCGTAAACCTGGTGGTGAGCATATTCGGATTAAACATCACAAGATATTTCAATACCTACCTCCTACAACAATGTATGTTTATTCTGTGAATGCCTCCTTACCTTAATACCCCTTACATCCACACTTTACTCATTAAATGTTACAGGGACGGACGTTTTTGTAGTGCCTTTAAGTTTTGTCACCCCCAAAACTTCAGCTCCTGGCGGCATTAGTGTGTAAACTTCCCAAGGAGGCCCATCCGCATATTTCTTTTTACTTGATAAATTATTTAACTAATCACTTGCCAAAAAAAATCTCTTCAGCGGTGGAAAACAAAGCAAATCTCTCTCTGCTTTGGACAAAACATCCTGAAAGTACATGTCAACTTACAGGTGTGCATTTCACTTTCGCTAGAAAGGTAATCGAGACTGTGTATTCAACTTTCTTCGAGATAACATTATTATATTTGTTCCTCAACCCAGTTTACACCAGGCGAGTCAATTGTAGATCACTTGCTTCTTCCCTTTGTAAAGTTTGTCAATAACTTTTATATACAGACCACCATCTGCAAACAATTTATTCTATGACAATTGATCTGATTTTTTAACAGATATCAGAAAATAAAGAGCATTATATTCTCTGTGATATGAATGATGACCTGAGCATACAATGTGCTGATGCCAAGCTTCCGTATAACAAGAGATTTTCAGATGAGCCAACTCCTAACTGCACTCACCAGAATGACCAGCTCCTCATTTTCCCTAACTGACTATATATATACTATGTGGCCAAATCATGATCCTAACGACTCTTAAGAAACCTTCAAAGATCTATTTTTTAAACTATAAACATACATTCTCCATTGGTATCCAAACGAGTGCATAGCAAATCAGAAGGATGGAATAACAGTGAAGTGATGGAAATGATTCACTAAAAAGACTACTACCTACGTAAATTTCTTCAAAGCGAAAGGCCAGACGTAGGTTCGGAAGTCAGGAGCAACCTGGAACAAGCATGTAAAGATGCCCGTAACCAACTACTCACAACCATCCGGCGCCTCAAATCAGAGTATTATGTTTCAATAATAGAGGAAAATTGGTTAAATCCCAAGACGCTTTGGAAGTATTAAAAGTCACTGTTACCTGGTTCCAAGTCACCGATGCCAAAAAGTTTGGTTATAAGTGGTTAATCGCTGAACCAACTAAAATTGCAAAAACGTTTAATTAATATTTTACTCTTATTAGCCATAGTTTTACAACTGAAGCTAGCCAAACAGATCCACTAATGTTACTACTAAGGTCCCTGGTTGGTTAAATCAAAACAAGTTTGTACTGCACATTCCAAAATGCCAATCCATTATCTTTGGTACCCATCAATGCATCTCATAATGCAGCCTGGATGAATTTAATGTTTCCATCAATGGGTCAGGAATTCTACAGGTTAATGAAGCAGAACTGGTCCGTGTCACCTTTAAATCGGCGTTGACCTTCCAGATGCATGTTGAAAAAGTGTGTAGTAAGATATCACAAAAACTGGGACTTTTGAAATAACTCAGAACAATTCTGCCTCGAGACTATACTAAATTCATATACAATTTTATTGTGAAACCTCGTTTTGAATATTGTGATGTCAAATAGGGGAACTGTAGTGCATGTGTGTTTGACTAAGTGTGCAGGCTCCAGAAACGTGCAGCATGTATGTTATGTGGGACCAACTATTCAGACCACACTGAGCCTCTATTTCAGAAACTGCAGTGGAAAACACTATGTGAAAATCTCAAATTCCACCAATGTATTTGATGTACAAGACTTTAAATGGGAAAACCCCATCATACATTCGAGATAGATTGGTCTTCACCAATGAAGTTTCGACAAGAACCACAAGATCAACCAGCATATCCCTATTAAATGCCCCAAACCTAAAGTAAACATATATCACAATCGTTTTTCCTACTCAGTTGGAACAGACCCCCAGAATCTGTTCGTTTGGAAACATGACTTTAAAAGTTCAGAAGGAGCAACTGGAAATGCTAGTAAGCCTATTTTCAATGACATGCATTTTAAATCAAATTTAATCGCTTCTAATGCCATAAATATTACTTATACATATTGAGTATGTATATATGTTTTTCATGGCCAAAATGTAAACTTGCACAATGCTAATCTATCTATCTATCTATCTATCTATCTATCTATCTATCTATCTATCTATCTATCTATCTATCTATCTATCTATCTATCTATCTATCTACCTGTCTGTCTGTCCGTCTGTCCGTCCATCCATCCATCTATCTATCTGTCTGTCCGTCCGTCCATCCATCCATCCATCCGTCTATCTATCTATCTATCTATCTATCTATCTATCTATCTATCTATCTATCTATCTATCTATCTATCTATTTATCTACCTAATCAACAAAAGGGAGTAAGAATTGCTTTTATATGTATCAGTGAAGCATTTGACTAGGTTTGGCATTCTGCCCTCTTGTTTTAAGTAAAAAAGAGCAGGTACATAGGGAGACCTTCGTGATTAGTTCTCAGCCTCTATAAAAATCGTTACCACATTGTTATTCCAGGACATCCGTCTGGCTCGGGATAGTTTGTGCCAGTGAGCCAGAAGGTTTCATATGTGGTCCCCTTACGTTTTTCATTTTTAATAACAACATGGCGGATCTTGCCTGGCGTAATATAAAATTGTTTGTTGACAATGCTGCTTTGTATTTCAATACTGATAACCCTATTTCTGGAGTAGAAGTTATATACTCGGATTTATCAGATGACCAATGGTCCAGAGATCGGTTTCTGACCTTCAGTGCATAAAAACGAATTCCCTGCTCATCGTGTTCAAATTAAATTAAATCAACCGTCCTCTTATCCTTTTTCAAGGCAAGGTATAACAGAATGCTACAAAACACATCTTGGCCTGACAATCTGGTCGGATCTGAGCACGTCGCATCACATATATTAAATGTGCAACAAATCTAGTAAATTATTTTACATTATGTACATCTTGAAATAACATTACAAACATTGGAAACTTTGTACTTCACTTTTGTCATGCTGATGATCGAATGTGACGGTTCAGTATGAAATGGTTCTGCACTAGTGGATCATAAGAAGGTGGAAAATATTCATTAAATACTGCTTAAATTGTCACTGGTGCAATGTGCAACCTCAGCAAACACGTTGTACGAGAAAACAAAATGGTAAACTTCAGCCAAATGCCAAAAAATTTGTAATTTAAAACTAATGCATTAAGATGTAAATAAGCTTGCTCTTGAATCCATCTGTTTTATCCTTTGTACAGCTTCTACATTAAATGACCAAATTTATCAAAATCCACAGCATTTTGATCGTCCTCATCTACAAATTGTGTGATTACGCATTCTACTCCTTGAAGTTTAGGTTGTGGAATCAGCAGCCTCTTGAAATTAGAAACCTTGTGTCGATCAAAATATTTAAGCTAAATATTATGAGGCCTGTTGTTTGAGCTATAACATTTCTAGAACCGTATATTATAGGTAGTAGATTTGTTGCAGTTGAACACACCTACCTCCATCTTGGTGCCAGTCAATTAAATTCCCATTTGTTCGAAATCAGTGTGAAGGATAGACCTTAACGTGCTTGAAGTTTAACTTGTGGATTACTCCATGTTACTTCTTTTAAATTGTTCTTTTTCTTGCTACTCAATGATCAAGACTTCACACTATGATGTCTTGCTATGACCATTTACATAACAGACTCTATTATATGTCTGCCATGGATGTTCTCTTGGGAAAATAGTCTGATTTTCTCAGCAGTAAGTGAATTTATTTCTGAAAAATGTCGCTTCATACTAAAAAAAGTATTGCTTGATCAAAAGGTAAATAACCGTGACTTGGATTTGTTATGATGTGCAGGAATGTTCCCGCTGGTCCTGGAATCTGTCAATGAATTCAACAAAGAATTAAAAAGACACTTGATCTTAAACCCTATATTATAACAATAACGAATACAATGTTACATTAATATGAGTGACTTGTGCTAAGATCTCTCCAGAAACATTTCACAGATACTGTACTGGTAATAGTTCACAACAGCTTCGTCAAGCACAAGTCAGGTTGTTCTGCCAAGGGCAGTCTCCTACTGTTTATCTACAGAGTATTCGTGAAACTATGACCTTTCCCGCTTGTATCGTCATCTGGGCAGACACACTGGATCCCTGGGTCTTAAGTCAGTCAGACATGCATGCTCGTTTCTTCTGTTTCCCCTCTGTCTGTGAACCTGTGCCTGGCTGTTTATATATGTTTTATGGGAATAACTACATCATTCCACCCTTTTCTACAGGCAGAAAGAGTATGATTCAGTTTTCTTGCATGCAGAATTTGACCTGACGACAACAACACTGAGTCACTACATGTCCATGTGACTCAGGTCTCTGTTCATGTAGATCACTCTCACAAATACACAAGAAACAGTCGATACAGAGGGTGAATTTTTCTTCAAACAGAAAGTTCAACTAAAACATAACTGTAAAATGCTCTATTACTACCTCCCATCATGAACTGAATTAAACTTAACAAAATTTACACCCTTCTTAAAACACCAGGTCCATTCAGCAATGGTGACTGTACAATCAGACATACCATAACCATTTAACAAGGTTGTCTCATGTTTTTAAACCGCAAAAACACACCAAGCATTCAAATGAAATACCAATGAAAGCACACTTCTAAGTGACTTCTTTGGCCTGCATGTAGTTCTCTCACTTAATACAAAATCAAGATTTGAACAATGGATTAACAAAATCCCATGTGGTACACATATGGTCAACTTACTTCTCGGTAACCAAATTCCTCCACAGGGTAACTCTTTTTTCCACTTTTTCTTACAGGTAAAATGTATAGTCTTCTAGGAACATCATCTTCATTGGTCTCATTGTTATCATGCCACTCTGCCGCAGTCACATGAACAACACTCAGTTGCTTTCCCTACATCAGAGATGCACACACTTTAAAACCAGAGTGGCCAGTTGCATCAATTGTTGACAGCTACAGGCCTATTAAGTAGAAAAACAAAGTTGCCAACGTCCTGTCACCGGACTGATCACAGGCTGGTATACGAGACTCTAAATAAGCAGGAATCCACTCACAAATTTTCTTTTTAAAGCAAATTTGCATTTGCTACTCAGAGAGACATGTATGGGTAAAAGGCTCCGAAACATATTGAGTAGTTACCCGCTGAAGACCCTTTAATTTATTTGGGCTGATACAGCCTATGTCAAAATTTTACAGAGGAACGTGTGCAATATAGACAATAGTAATTCCATATGTATACAGGTTAGACAGGGACAGGTTAGCTTATGGAGAGTAAAGAGTTCGAACTGCGGAATAGGATATTGACTACTAGGAAGTGGTTCTGGGCAAAAAGACACAAATACAATATTCCCAATTAGTTTGGTTGGATTATATTTTTAATATATTGACTGGACACCGGCATACCACACTGATGGAAGTTAATTCACCAATAATATACAAATATTAGCGTTTCATGTGTAAAACTTAGGGTTTTGTTATGAAATTGTGGGCTTTGTACACGATACCTTGGATTCCTTACAAAACCTGGGGTTTTATACATAATGGAAACAGTTGAGCAAATCACACATTTTGCATGATTGTTTCAAAACCTTGGGTTTTGTAAATCAAAATCATTACGTCCATCAACGTCGGATAAATTATAGGGTTTCAGTACAACACTTTATATTTTGTGCATTTTGAAATAACAGTACAACCCAGGGATTTGAAATGTTACAAAAACCCTGGGTCCTGTAATGGTACAAAATTCACAAGTTGTAATTTATGCAACAAACCCACACTGGGTCTTCAAAATGCCATCTGTGTCACAAAACCCCAGCTTTTGTAAAAAATATAACCATGCAAGCACCACACCTAATGTTTTGATTACAATTTCCTCGGTTTTGTTTCAACACTAAATAACGGAGAAAAAAAAACAACGTGTCTTTTTGTCAAAACCCTGGGATTTTTTATACAAAATCCGTGTTTTGTCACAAAAGCCCATGGTTTGTACACAAAATTGTGGGTTTCATATCACAAACTTAGGGTTATGTACATGAAACCCTGGGTTTTGTGAATTATTAGACAACCCTACTTCTGTATAAGCTTCCCTTATATGATACACGCAAAAGAGGTTTGCTGGCCACCTTTCAGCACGTGCATTGCAAGCATTTGGTGAGAACACAATGGCAGGTTGAAGAGCTTCCACTCTTTTTGTGACATAGATATAATTCCATGTGGATCAGGTGTGACCAAGTCTATGTGAGACTACTCTTTAAATTAGGTATTCATATGAAAAATGTGCCTGACATTCCTAATTCACAGCTTGGGTAAACTAATTATTTGCAATAGCAGTATCACAGAGTAACAGAATACCATCCATATAGGCCATTTGAAGTGGTCTACAATTTGGCAACCTTTGCTGTCTACAACTTCTTTTTCATCCTCCTTGGAATTATTCCAATGGAATGAGTTTTCTTTTTTTCAAAATTGATAATATTCCATGTTCAACATAATATAGTATTATATATGTAAAAATAAATGAACTGCTGCATATGTCAAGTATATTTGACTTGGGTTTGTTTGGATTTATGATCACAGGATCATAGGATATTGGTCAAAACAAGTATGCAGATTCACTATGAAAGGACACAGGTGCCTGTATCAGGGCACATTTAATAAACAATGGCAAAACAGACATGAGTTGTGTAAAGAATAATTGTATAAATCTTCTCTTAGTAACCCTATCCTGGTAGAAGACTCGACTGTGGACCTGGGGCATGCTATGCTATCTTGTTAGGTTCATCTACATTTATCATTCAAATGTTTTCTATAAAGGATAGACTTTACTGAAAACATTAAGTTGACAATAGATTCATCTGTATTTAGTATTCAAATGTTTTCTATAAAGGATAGACTTTATTAAAAACATTAAGCTGACAATAGGTTCACCCAATGCATCAATAGAATGTTTTCACAAAGGATAGACTTAACTCAAACATAAAATGACTACATCAAGAAATTTTGGTCGATTTAAAAGGGAAAGGCTACATATTATGAAGTTTGAACACATGACCTTTGAATGGCGGTTTTGTGTGATGTTTGCACACATGATCAATCCAATATTTGGCACAGTGGAGGTGCGCGTTTCCTATTTCGGCTTGGTGGTTGGTGCCAGGGGTTGCTGGTATGAGGCCCAGCCATGCCATGGTCAAACAGTTACCCCAGTGACCTACTGCTTGGCAGGTCATGCTTATCTTGTAAGGCTACGATGAAAACTAAGCCACTGCACCCATGGATATTTCATTACTTTTCCAACTTCCTTGTATCTGCATAGCAGCCTGGAATCTGTACACAGGCATTTTGAAAGGACTTCCTAGAAATAATAAAAATCAAATCCTATGTATCTATTGGTATTTCCGCATTTTCTTCACAAGTTGTAATAACAGCCTCTCCAGAATATGCCCCACAAAGTGCCGCAAAGTCAAGAGGGATGATCCTGGTGAGAACTAGCTGCTAGGCATTTCATCACAGTGGTATTAGTCAATGTTGTTGATATAATGTGCAGTCTGCATTGTATGGCATGGGACAGCATGTTTTCAATGAAAAAAGGATGCACTACCCTTGCATTAGTGTTGGAGTTATGTGCTCACAATTTATTATAAGTGCGATGTAAGAATGTCCTTTTGGAGAATATCAGGAACTACAATATGTTGTGCTGGATGGGAACTGTAAGATCACAAAGAAGGTATTATCTGGTCGGATCAGGAAACATATTTTGGGGCATGTTGACAATTTAATCTTTTAAAGAATAGATATAAATTCACATGCAAATGTCTAAAATAAGTGGTTAAAAGACCCCAAATCACAAGGCTGAAATTACAACATTCAAAACGCAGCTTTCCCAATGAGAGTGAAATTACTCGGATACATCATGAAAAAACATGGAGTCAAAAGTAACTCAAGGAAAGTGGAATCCATTGTGACTATGGAACCATGATGTGAGATAGATGAGAAGATTCCTTAAAATGTCCAAATATAATATAATTCAATATTCAAAAACCATTCCAAATTATGCAAAGGCAACAGCCTTAGTCGAGGCTCACCAAACAGAACCAAATCGTGTTTGGTAAAAAGAGACAGAGTTCAAAAGTTGAAAGAAACGTTCAAATGAAATTTATTAATTGCTTTCCCATAGGCCCATAGGCCACACAAGATGTGTGCATCCCTATATGGCATAGGGGCTGCACTTGTACAAAATAATAGCAACAGGATTGAATGAGCTATTCAGTGCATTTCTTACAGTGTCCAATTGTCAGGACGTCAGCTGGAATGATATACAAAAGGAAAACAACATATGTAGTGGTGTATTGCGTGCTAAAACAGAGACCATACCTCTGACACAGTTAAATGGATGACGATGTGATTCAGCGCATCCTACCTGAGTCTGGAGAGCGTAAACTGGAAGTAGCTGATGAGGCACAAGTGTACCTTGTGGAATGATAAAGTAAAGTTGTTCACTCGGAGATTATGATCGGGATCTCTGATTTTTCAATTCGGGCGCTCATTACATTTTTTGTGTGTAAGTCTTCAACATGAAATGCACTTTTATATTGTGTTGTGGTTGCTGTAAGTTCACTGTATGCAAGAATGTTTCGATATAGTTTTAAATCTGTGACCATTCAAAATTACGATAATTTAGACTATGTCCACCTTGGCTATTATATTTTAATGTCTGTGTCATACAGTCGTAAGTGCAGTTGATTTGTCTTCAAAATCAACCATCAGCCTTGATTCACATCAAGTGTTCAAAGTTCCAACCAAAAGAACAGATCTTGTGTACAGACACCATGTAGTTGTATCAGGGAGAGTGGGGACTAAGCCGACGTAATGGCCCTGACGCTAACTCCCTATACAGACACTTGTATCGAGGAGAGTAAGATTGGAGCCCACTGAACAGCCCTGAGAGTAGCTCCCTAGAGTAGCGAGATTGTCTCAGGGCTGTTAAATTGGATTTGCCCTATTCTACCAGATGTTAGTGCCTGTAATCCGTTGGTGCAGAGAGAATATGTCTTAAACCAGGGGTCAGATGCTGTGATGACCATTCCAAGCCTGCCACACCCAGTATATATATATATACATATATATATATATACGTGTATACCACCAGTTGCCTTTTATGGGTGACTGCCTGTCTCAAGTCAGGAATGAAATTTGTTTCTTCACATTGATATTGGAAAAGAAATGTTGATGCTTTGGCAAGTCTGAAATCTCTTTGCCGTCATTGTTGGGTTTGGAATTAATGAATATGGATCGTGTTTCTGTCCTGTCATTGTTTGGATGATGTCTGTGAACTATGGTCAGGTAATTACCTTTTATAACTGTACATTAACGTTAAGGGCTAAATTTGTTTTAGGCCTACTTTAAATGAATGAGAGTGTTTTCCAAAGTGGGAGGATTGGGATCCCGTAAAACTGGTTTAACCCACTGCCAATATGTTGGTAACCTGTTCCAAGTCAGGTAGACGATACTCTCATTCGTTTTAATCTCATTACTGTTGGTCATGGATCCTTCTGACGACGAACACTAGCATGTCTTACTATTTCGTAAATGATCCTGAATCTGACAAGGTTAAACTGGTATTTGGTTTGGTCTCATCACTATCATTGAAAACTGTTATCCACTTCTCTTTTCATGGAACCCTTATATATTTGGTAACAATTTGAACATTCAGGCATTTTCTGCACATATTGCAGTGCAGTAAGTGTTCCAAGTGTAGTGAAACTGATGTTGTTTTTTATAATTGTCTGATGAATATAGTTTGTTATTATGAAAGTCATGTCAGGTTGGCTCAAAGTGTTTAATGTACTCTTTCTCTGTCTCTCTTTTGTATAAATAATTAACATCTAAATCAACTGACTGACAAGTTGAACTACGTCTTATTATAAATGAAAAAATTTAAAACTGTTACAGGAAAACAGTTATACTTACAGTTACCTTTAGGAACATTTCAATCTTGAACATTTAAATGTCCTTTCAAAAATACTTTTGGAAACCAACTTGAAATGTGACTGCTATCCTTACAAATTTTGACTATTGTAATGCATTTTTGACTACGTTTTAATGATTTGAAGCCTAATGTCACTTGCTTCTGGCTGATGTTTAACATTTGAACCAATGTACTTACTATATTTGCAAATTCAAACACTTTCCTTTTTGAAATACTCTTAGTTTATCTCCTTTAAAACAACATCATATCTTTAACTACATGCCTAAAACACATCGAATTATATAATCATGTTGTTTAGATTCTTATTGATGGTCATTTTAGGCCTAGAGGGCTTTTCTGATGGATTGATGTTGGTGTTGGTGTCAGTGTGTGGACTTATATAGATGATGATCATTGTTGAGATGGTGGTTGCAAGTAGTACCTTTTTAAATACTGAATTTTATAGACATTTTCAACAAGTTAAGAACCTCCGCTTACAAATTCTTTGATGTGATGCAAATTTTGGTCCCTTTTCATAAATTGTATGGTCCCGTATGTGCATGAATGATACAACTGTTCAAGCCAATTTACTGAAATAGGCCTATAATTTCAAACAAAACTTTTTGCATTCTGTCATGTGAAAACTAGATAAGGTTTTTTTCCCCCCTATGGACCTTTGCACTTACGTTTTGGTCTCTTTTGGGTAAATACGAACTATATATGTTTCAGCTATACATACCAAGGAACATTGCCTTTGGTCGGAATTGACTTGGATTTGTTTCATTAGGACTACGGTTTGGATATGGTAATCACACTGTCTAATATATATATATATATATATATATATATATATATATATATATATATATATATATATATATATATATATGTATATATATACGTGTATATATATATTTGTGTGTGTGTGTGTGTGTGTGTGTGTGTGTGTGTGTGTGTGTATTTTGGCCTGAAGCATTTTATGTTTTGGCACATGCCCGGAAGGTACAGAAGAAAAGTAAAAAAAAAAGTAAACAGCATAAATACAAAAGCAAATCGTGTCAAAGGTAGTGGGTTCGAATCCCATGGTACTCTGAGGAACATTATGGTGCTTTACTTGTGCCACCATATTTAAAAATCTTCTGAAAATCTGAAGCCACACCCCTTGAAACTTGGACCCATATTCTGGCCCCCGAACACTCTTTGCTATTTACATGTGGCCAAATCCATAATGCCACGCCAAATCCATAATGACACGCCCCGAATATAACTACTACACGTTTTTCTTATTTTCAGGTTTTAAATCTACCCCAAATCGATCATTGTTTACGTGCACACGTCACGTCTGACAACGACCGACATTTTTCACATACCAAAGTGGTTTGACGTTAAGGGGAGTAAATGAAAATTTCCCACAACCAAGGGACTACCCTACCAAATAGTGAAATGGCTAATCTATCAGACTATATTCGTGAAACTGGCTTTAAAGACTAATTTATATCATTCTTCATCGCCTTTCGTAACGTACGCGTTTTTCATACTTTCAGGTTTTAAATCTACCCCAAATCGATCATTGTTAACATGCACACGTCACGTCTGACAACGACCGACATTTTTCACATACCGAAGTGGTTTGACATTGAGGGGAGTAAATGAAAATTTCCCACAACCAAGGGACTACCCTACCAAATAGTGAAATGGCTAATCTATCAGACTATATTCGTGAAACTGGCTTTAAAAACTAATTTATATCATTCTTCATCGCCTTTCGTAACTTTCTTTTAACCCAGCCGCCTGTCAATCATTGAACTTCTGGTTAGCAGGATACCTTTGTAAACAGTGTGACGGCTGCACACACGCTGTATGCCTGGAGACCAGATTTAGTGAGGGAAGGATTGGTGTTCTGAGCTGGTGTAGATTTAGTGGAATTTTGACATTTTTAGACAGAATTTGATCAAATTAGAAAGGGATTTGTCTTATGAATAGATGGTGATAAAGCAGGTAAAGGGTTAGTGGCAAAGTCGGGCTTTTTTTAGGAGGTTTCAGTCAGAAAGTTTGAACGAGCGAAAAAAGGTCAGTGAGCGTGGGGACCGCCATTTTGAATTATATAATCATCGATGAAAATAAACAAACACAAGTCTATAGTATGTCGGGACGTGGATTGCCAAAGAGTAGCATGGATGCAGGACGAGGGAAGGCAGCAGGAGGGAGGTCTTCTAGAGGATGGGGCAGTTAGTAGGGAGAAAGGTCAAGTTGGGGCGGGAGCGGACAGGAGGGGAGGATGAGCGCAGGGTAGAGCTGGAGGGTGTGCGTGGGACGACCATATACAGTGTGAGGGGTGCTGTATGTGGGTCGAGTTCAGTGCTGCAGGACTAGCCTGCTCTATGAACGATGCAAGGGAGGAAAGTTTCCAGTTTAGGTGTGGGAAGTGCAGGAGGGTGGAATTTCAAAAATGTTAACCATGATGATCTTAATGATTATTCGTTAGTTGCACCATGGAATAATGGGTTGGGCACTTTTGACGATATTGAAAACTACGGAAAAGAACTAGTGTCTGCAGTTAATGATGAATATTTCTAAGGTTGAGAGGACTGGTTTAAAACCACCAGTAGCCTTTTATGGGTGACTGCCTGTCTCAAGTCAGGAGTGAAATTTGTTTCTTCACATTGGAAGAGAAATGTTGATGCTTTGGCAAGTCTGGAATCTCTTTACTGTCATTGTTGGGTTTGGAATTAATGAATATGGATCATGTTTTTCTGTACAAATTGATGACAAAACATCATATTGGCTTTAATTACAGTGCGAATCTACTTTTCAGAAATTATTACATGTCGTGACGTCACCATCCATCCAAGCCAGGACAAACTACGGATGAAATAAATAATTAAGAAACTCCAAAGGAAAAAATGCAACCGCAGCAACGTTACAAAAGGACAGCGAGAGAGTGTCACATCTCTCCAAGTTTACAAGAAATTTTGCAACCTTGGACTTGCTGCCAACCACAAACCTATTTGTATTTATTTTCGGAAAGTGGGATAGCAGATTGGCCAACATAATATAAATTGCAAAAATGGAAGTCTATAACAAAATCTACCCTTGACTATGGGGCTATGCTGTTTCCCTGAACAACCATGCCATGGATATGCAGTTACGCCATACTCAGCCTATGCTCTTTCCCCTGACCAAGTTAACCCTCCGTTCCAGACAAGTTGAAATAAAATACCGTGTTTGATTTGATTTGACTGCAAAAAAAGGGCACACAACGGCTACTTTCTCCATAATAACTTTCCACCAGGGTCGAACATTTTTTTATCAGGGAAAGGTGGCTTGAAAATTTTGTTTTTTTATTATCTAATGTCTTATATTTAGGGTCGGGACTTGGGCCTTTTCAGTGGGGTAGGTCGGGTTACGGGAACGACACATATATTTTTGTTAGGCCTTCGGTAACTTGGACATTTGTTGAAACCTGTTTAAAATGGATGTTCTTTCCTCTTTTACACACTACTTCCTTTGACATCAGTTTAATTTGTTACCTGGGCACAGCCGGAGGCACTTGTAAAGGATAAAAAATTGTAAGGCTATGGATATTCCCCTTTCTATTAATATACAAGCAATTCAGGCTTTAACATCTCCCTGAGTCCTGGTGTAACATTTTATGTGGTTCTTCCAATGGCTCTATAGTCAGAGGGTTGGACTTGACATTTTAGCTTGGCAATGGTGGCAAAGCTCAAGGGTTTGAATTCCACAGCAGGCTGACAAAAATGATGTTATTTGTAATTAATTGATAATATTCTATTGGTCCCATTGTGCTGTGAGCCATTGATCCAATGAAGAGACATTTCACATTGTTCTCTGTTTCAAAAAGAATAAAAATTGTGTCATTTGCATACTGGGATATCTTACGTGCAAATGAATCAATCACAATACCGTGCATATGAGTATTTTTGGAAACAGCTTTCACCAAAAATTCCTTCGCAGAATAACAATATATGACGGCAAGGGAGATCCTTGATGAACGAAACATCTTTTGAACAAGAGGACCATGATCATCCTGTGCTCAGCTGACATGCACCCGCTTATTTTAACAAAATTACCCAAAAATTTATGTAAAAATCAATGCATTGTGACCATTTGAATAACATATGTAGAGACCTATCAAAGGTACATTTCTACAAAGTGTGAGGAGTGTGCCTGTGCGATATCAAAGCAATTGGGTGAGTGGTTTGAGAGAAGATTTTTTAAAATTTGCCTAAAAAAGAATGAAAAAAAATTCATAAAAAAATCGAAAAATCAATTGAACATAACCTTTTGGATTAACCTGGTAGAGACCCATCCAAGGCACATCCCCACCAAGTTTGAATTTAATCTGGCCAAAATTATTGAAATAAAAATCATTACAAGAGATTCCCATGTTATACTTTTCTATAAAACTTTTAAAAGTTTTTTGAAAAAAATCATTAAAAAATCCAAAAATTACTGGAGCATTACCATTTGAACAAACTTAGTAGAGACCCACCCAAAGTATATTGCAACTAAGGTTGAAGTGAATCTGACAGGCAGTTTCTTCAGAGAAGTCGAAAGTATCTACCATTTGAATGCATTAGAATGCATTAAAATGCCCATTGACTGGCATAGTAAGCAATAGGAAAGGGTGCATTTACCGATAAGTATCCGAATTGAAAAAATCGTTAAAAAATGGAATCCACAGCAGTGCCACGTAGTGACCAAATTGGTTTAACCCTTCCACAAGAAATATATCCACCAAGTTTCAGCTTAATTTGAGTGACGGTCCTGGAGTAGACGTCATAAATAGCAAAAATACACAAAAATCATAAAAAATTAAAAGAAAATTTGCAGCACCACATGTTGAACAAATTCTGAACTTAGAGTCCCTGTAAGTTATCAAAGCAACTGGGTGAGCGGTTTCGGAGAAGATTTTTTAAGATTTGCCCCCAAAAAGAACAAAATTCTTATAAAATATCCAAAATTCACTGGATCATGACAATTTGAACAAACCTATTAGAAACCCACCCAAGGTACATTGACACCAAGTTTGATGTCAATCTGCCTGATGGTTTCAGAGAAGAAGTCAACAATATGGATTAGCATTAGAATGCCCATCGACTTGCATAGTAATCAATACGAAAGGTGCATTTTCCGATAGGTACCCCAATTGAGAAAAATCGTTAAAAATCTGGAATCCACAGTAGTGCTACCTCGTGAATAAATTCGTTTGACTCTTCTATAAGAAACATATCCACCAAGTTTCAGCTCAATCTGAATGACGGTTCTGGGGAAGATATCGAAAATAGCAAAAACACCCAAAAAATAATTAAAAATAGGAAAAAAATTGCAGTGCCACCAGGTGAACAAATTAAGAACTAGGAGTTCCTAGAAGTCTTCCTGTGTGATATCAAAGTAATTGGGTGAGCGGCTTCAGAGAAGATTTTTAAAGATTTGCCTGGAAAAAGAAGAAAAAAATTCATAAAAAAATCCCAAAATTACTGGAGCATGACCACTTGAACAAACTTCGTAGAGTCTCACCCACGGTACATCCCCACCAAGTTTGAAGTAGATCTGGCTGACGGGTTTTCAGAAGAAGTTGAAAATGTAAATTCTGGACGACGACCAAGGGACGGACGAACGACAGACCCTCAAAAAGGCTCAGATGATTGACAAGTCAGCTGAGCTAAAATTGATAGTCTTTGATGACCAGTCATATGATTGATGTAGCTTTCAGTATCTGTATGAAAAGGGTTGACCAATTTTTGCACTGAGGGTCCAAGATTAAAGAAGTTAAACATCTGTTGCGAAAAATTTATCAAAGACGTTCAAATAGTTTTATCATTGTTGACAAGTGGAAATACGTCAGGAGTGTCTTCTTCCTCAATGTTTAAATTATATTCAGATATATATATATAGGTTTTACGCCGATGAGTACGAAAAAGTTGAATCAGTTTCATGAATTAATTGATTGAATCAGGGGATCTCTGGGTGTTGTCGAGGGAGGTCCATAATTTTGCTCCTCTATGTATGAGTGAATCAATTGACACTGTATTCAGTGGTATTCACTTTAGGTAGATTTAGCATGTGGTTTCCTCTTAAACTGTAGGTTTGTTTTGCATGCTGTAAATAGATTTTTTATATAACTGGGGTTTGTGCGATTGACAGATTTATAAAGATCTGTCTATAAACAGGACTGATATCGATCCCTCATAGATGGCACACCAGCCATGGTCAAACGTTTAGCATAATCAAACTTGTTTTCCCTAATTACAATACAGCGTGTTCTTGCAACTTTTCAATCTTGTCCATCTGAACCTTAGATATATTCATCCAAACAAATGGGGAGTAGTTCAGGTGGAAAAGAATGAAGCATCGAAAGCTGTGAGTATAGCATTGTAATTCAAATACTATGATAGTTGTTTAAGGGCATTGATTTGCTGACCAGCTTTTTCGCATACCTCATAAATTTGTTTATTAAAGCTTAAACGACTGTCAATGTGAACACTTAATAATTTAATTAATTGTTCGGCTTGTATTAAGTTTGACTCGATGTCAATGAAATTTACTACAGCATCTGCCTTTTTTGCTGGTGACATAAAATTAAACTTGTCGGGGTGTGCTTTTATAAGATTGAAAACAAACCAGTTGTCAGCTACAGAGCCTTCCTGTCCAAATGTGTTTACAACCGTTTGTAGATTTTCAGCTCGCACTATAAGGGTGTTATCATCTGCGAAATTTGCAATAATCGTCCGCTCAAAGAAGTAAACAATATCGGTGAGAAAGATATTGAAGAGTTCTGGCCCAAGGACATAGCCCTGTGGAGCGTCCTTCAATACCTCTCTCCAGGTACTTTTGGCATTGCCTATTTTGACTCTTTGGAATCTACCTCGCAGGTAACTGCAAAACAGAGTGACTGATTGTTTTGACATGCCATATGCTAAGAGTTTGGCCACAATGATATCATGGGGTAGGCTGTCTAAAGCTATAGACAGATCCTGAGCTAAAGATCCGACAGCCAAACCTTTGTCCAAAGCACTTCCCCAAAGCTCCGAAAGCATCAAAAGAGTTTGTTGACAGTTGTTATTTTTTTGACCAATGCAATCACTTTGAGAAAGCCACCCTGATTTTCATAAAGTTTGTACCTGCATGGCACTGCTGCTATTTTATAATGTGAAAGAATCTGGAAAATAATGTGATGATCAATAGGGTACAAGTTAGGACGCTTCTTTCATAGCCACTGGTGTAATTGCATGTATACTATTGTCTTTAAAATATTTGACTAATTCCTTTGGTAATTAATAGGGATAAAGGGCTAATCCTCTATATTTGGTGGTATTTTTAACCTCGTGGTATAGATTACTCTTGCGTTGTATTCCGTGATTGCGACTATTTTTAGATGCTGGTGCATGTGGTTTTGTTTTTCCACGTAAAGCTGGCGAAAGATTAGGGAAAAAATGTAAGTATACCTATCAGTCTTTATTTTCAATATAATGTATAGAAACAGAAAACATGACAAAACACAGTCTTTTATCAAATGTAACTTTCATGATATCCTCGACTAATGGCATCTGAGCACCTGCTATCAAACTGATCGAGTGTTGACATGTATTCTGTAAATTTGGTCAAAAATTAAGCCCTGTGACTGAAGTTGATTCATGGGGGACTGGTTTCTATTTTGTGTATCTTATTTGTCATCAATGTGGGATGAAATCCTTGCTCATACATTGAGTTGTTGAGTCTACACAGATCTGCGAAACCTTGGCCTACACATTAAATTGTTATGGTGTCTATTCATCCAAAAGGAAGTAAAGTGAGCCCACAGACAAATAAAATATTCCCATATAAACAATTTAATTGTACTGAAAATAATAGCAATAATAATAATAATAATAATAATAATAATAATAATAATAATAATAATAATCATCATCATCATCATCATCATCATTAGTATTGTCATCCTCATTGCCTAAAACTTAAGTCCAGTTTATTGATTTAATAAAAGTGTGGCAATAACAATAAACATGAAAGGTAAACAATGATTTCTTAAATATAAAAAATAAATAATAATAATTAACAACAATCACTCTACAATATATAATTTTTTATTTCGAGTTTGTCATGCAGATACCAGAGAAAGAGACAGGTCATTGCGGACAATATGGAAAACAATCTATGCTAAAAAGTTACAACCTAGTCACCAAACAAGGATGCAGTGTGTATCAATCTGCTTTCAGGTCCAATGTTTCAGAACAAACATTTACGGATTTGCTATGATTTTCTACGTAAACTTTTGTGGATTTCAATTGTAGGATTCGAGGTGGGATTTTAATATTGTGCATCATGATAATCATCTGAAATGTCCAAGGGGGCTCAATGTGACTAATCTTGACCGAAAGGTCAGAAGTTAGCTTTAGTAATTTTATAAATGATATCTCCAGGACTGTAGTTCTACTGGACTGCAAAGGTTACCTCGACCAAGGTGACAAACCTTTTCATTTGTCACATAGTAACACTGGCTTAGAGCATTATATTGCAGACGATTATAATATTGCACATTATATGAAGGCTATGTTAATGCTGCATGTGTGTGACGAACTAATATTCAAAGTCACACCGCTACCTTTATATGTAAAATTCGGCTTAGATTGGAACAACTTGAGACGGCATCCCTCCACTTTACATGAGAACCTACTATGCTTATTGGTGGCATTTATGTCAGTGACTTTGAATAATAAATTAACAATGCTCAGATAAATCTTTTCACTTGCTTATCTTAACATACATTTTACCATATGTCCTTACTTAGCTAGTCTGTGTAAATTTGAATTTTCCAGCCAATACGATATCTGCTTATTAGGCTTGTATGGACCGCAGCAGAAGCTTAAGTACTTTTTTTAAACAACTTAACTTCTACTGAGACTCTAACTTGGAGGTGCTTCAGTAAATTGAGACATAGAATAGCACTTAAATTGTATTTCATCTTTGCCACTGAAATGCACATAGTCTTTTATTAAAGAAACTCAGGTGTATATTTGCATTGACCTTATGCCACAAGTGCACATTATATCTTTGTTGTAATGTTCCTTTTCCCGAACTCTCGAAAAAGATCGTCTTAGCATGGTGGGCTGCAGTATTGCTCTTCGTCTTGCTAAATCTCTGCATGTCATTCCACTTTTGGATTTTATTTTGGGGTCTGGGTATTTTTATGGTGCAAAATCAAACTTCATAATTCTGAATTCCTATTTGCTGTAATGGTCAGGCCACTTCTCTCTAGTTGCCCTTTGGTGTAAAGTGTAAGGAAGCTTAAATCTTGCAAAAATCACAGCCATTCACACTATCATTCTAACAAGTGATATCTGAACTGACTTGCGTCACTGACCAGTCAACTGCACATTGAGATCAAATTTCATCAAATATTACAAATTATGTGCACAATAGTTGTATACTTCCTTCAATTTCAAATTGTTATCTCAGTGTAGTGGGGGATAAACTACTGTTTCGTAATATGAAATACTGTACTTATACTTATGCTTTTCTTTTGCTGCATATAAGTTTCTTTTGACCTTACCTAACACTGAGATACATACTGTATAGAAGGTTCTGTTCTCGTTACATACCATTTTTCCTTCATGACTTAAAGTGGACTTATAATGTATAACCATGGATAAATTCACACAGAATAATTCAAATGACCTCATTTACTTAATCTCTTATGGTAAATAATACTTACGGACACCTTTATCCCAGTAATCTCCAAGTTTTGCACAATATTTTATGATATTTTTCAAAATAACATGACACCCTTGTGGAGCTCCTTGTCTTTTTTGGATAGCTTGCAAGCCACTGTCGAAAAATCTTGCATTTATGAATAAGGAACTTTTACCTGATGGACAACTCTGCAGCCCTGTCCACTTACGGTAGCAAACGGAGATCTCCATTTCTGTATCAAAATTACCAACTTGACAAAATAATATTTTGGGTCTTTCTGTGCCTATCCTTCAAATGAAACTAATTTTCTAAGCTCAGTATCATCTTTTTGCTTCCTAGTTAGGCTATCTTGGATTATCATTTTGGATCACCTGGCAAATTTGCCAGCCTCTCGTGGAATTTGAACACTGGTTAACACCATTTCGCAGCCAAATGTAAAGTCCCAAGATCCACAGTGATGTCACAGCAGGTGTGGTTTGTACATTGACATAGTCGGGATGTCCATAGACTGACAATTTTGATTATATATAAGTAATTGAACCTCTAAGATGATTTTAAAGTTGGATCTACGACCCATAGCAAAAAGAAACCAAGAGTATTATGAAATAGTGAAAAATACCACAATTAGTCACTGACCTTGTCACAACACAGGTGGGAAAAGTACCTGGAATTTCCTGCTCCAGTCACTTTGTTTCCTCTGTCATGACTGGCTCATCAGTTACGTATGGTGCCAGTTTAAACTACTCCCCAATTCCCTACAAAAAGGTGACCCTGAGTACTGGAAGAATGAGCAAAATACCTAGTCACTGGCCCAACTTTAAATGTTGCCTTCAGGTACAGTCTAAGAAGAACTTTCACATAGACCCTTTTGAAACCTTGAAGCAATAACAGTGCCTTTCTAATAAGTTGCATATGTCAGGGGGAGTATACCCTTAAACAGGAGAGACTGGAAAGGTCCAGTGTTCCTTAGGATCACTGTTGGCTTTTCACCATCAACAACATTGTACAATGTAACATGAGCCGTTCTGATTCGAAACATTCATGGCCATTTGATACGAACAGTTCCTTTTCCACCAGGGTTTACGCACACTTAAAAAACTTAGCAAGTAGATCATCTGACTTTTTCAATCAGACGAAACATTTAGGTGGATGCCCTTTAATGCGTGCTAAACACACTGACATGCTGGTTTCCAAGTATTGTTGGCCCCAGTCAGAGTCCAACACTGAAATTTGGCAAGACTCCTTTTCTAGCAGTAAGCCTACTGGGCACCACTTAAGAGCGTTTGCTCTCTTTCTCTCTGTCTCTTTGATTTGATGGACAGGCTCACCCAATTGAGGAGACTTACGATGGGCTATAAGGAGGGTACATATTAAAAAAAACTTAATTGGTGCAAATTCATGCAAATGAAATAGAATAAGGATGCTACATTAAATTTGTGTAAAGGTTTATGACATTTGATGTAGGAATGATTTATACTTTGAAATTCAATATTATTTCATGACATTTGTATCATGATGGGGTTTGTTTTAAATTTCACGGGCAGGATGTCCATTGTTGCAGTACTTGTTAGGATTTTCGTCAAGGAGGTCCACCTGCAACTGTTTATTTTGCAATCACTGAGACTGAATATATTACCCCAGCTTGTCTCTACTTCAGTTATACACTGACAGGTGGTTTAACTAAGATAAGGTATCCAGCTACAAAGGGTACATAATGGTTCAGGGGTAAGTCAAATTGTTCGTAAATGAACTTGTGCTTTACCAATTCGGTAATTATGTTTGGCTTGACAGGTAGTTTTCATTCATAATAAAACTCTGGATTTATAAGCAAAACTTCATTACTTAACTATTTCACATTTGCCACGTTCCTGTTTATTCATTATTGTGTGGATTGTCTTTGCTAAATATTTAGGTTAGACAAGGAGCCACTACTCAGAGAGACATGTACAGGGATAGGCTCCCAAATATGTTCTGAGATGTTGCCCACTGTAGAGCCTTCAAATTGTTTGGGCTAATACAGCCTATTTCAATATCCACAGAGTAACGTGTGCAGTTTGGGCAATAGTACTTCCATAGGTATAGGTTATACAGTGACAGGTGAGCTTATGGAGAGTACAGAATTCGGACTGCCGAATCGGGTACTGACTGCTCGGAATTGATTTTGGACAAAAAGACACAAATATAATTTGAAAAACGTTACATGGACTTTATGAAACTGAACATCATTTAAGGGAAATTCAAAAGCACTTTTTGCAGTTAAATAACAATTAAGTGAAAATGAAAAGCATCAAAGTGACTTGCCATTTCACATCAGTGAACCTGAATAACAATTGAGTGAATTCTATTCCCAATGTGTTTTTGTAATTTTGAAGTTTAGCTTGCCATTTTGACCAACAGCTATATCTTTCCTCTCAACATTGTACTTTAGCTTGCCATATTGACCAACAGTTATATCTTTTATTTCCACAAGGTAATGATAATCAAACTTGTACCTATTGTTTATAGAAAAGAGCCATCAAACTACAGCATAATGTGCCCATGAATAGTGACCAGAAGCCAACAGTCAATTTTAAAATTAAGTTGTGGGTGTTACATGCATTCAACAAAACAAGTAAAATTAAGTACCTGAAACCAGGTGACGTTACCTCTCCAGTTGGTAATTTAGTTTCATATTTAAAAGTAAGGCCTGTAAAATCACTCAATGGTAAAAGGGCAAGAATAATTGAAAGAAGCCAGAGACAGAAGGAAAGATGATCTATAATGCACACCCTTTCTGGTCAAAGGTACAAACGTCACCTCTAAGGTGACTCGATATCACATTCTGGGCAGTAGACCAGGTTAGAACATAACAACTGATATGTTGACTTGTGACTTAAGGAGGACTACTTCTTAGTTTTTTAGCAGGACCAAAAATCCCTTTTAAACCATATTTTTGATGGAATGACAAATTTAAACTTCCTATCAGTGTAGCTATTTGACAGGGCCTGTGCAAAATTAAAACATGTACTCTCATAGTGCCGGCACGGCATTTGCCTGACAACCTTCACATACATGATTTGAAAAAAAAATGAATTGCTAATCAAAAGTGTGTAGACCTGTCCAGGCAAAGATAAAGCATCAACTAAGATGACATGCTGATATTTTCAGCTCCTCTTCAAGCCAAAACCACACGAGCATTTAGATTACATCTGACTTCATACATATTGTGTTTGGTGTTTTTGTTTCCAATTTGCATGCAAGAATAAAATGTTTATACATCTTGTAACATTTTTATTGACAAAAAGGATTTTTTCGTGACTTATATGTGTATTAAAGCTGTATAAAGAACATTGAAAGTGGCAAAGACTTTGTCCTTAGTACTCTTTATGGACAAACCTCACCACATACACAATAAACTATTTCTAAATGAAGTCAAATGTGCTTCTTGCATTTTTTTCATATTGCCGAGGTCCATGCTGCCCATGGCCTGTGCATCATTTCACCTCAGTCGCTCATGCCCTGTGCAAAACGGGCCACTGAATTTTAAGACACTTATCGATGTCATATCAAGAAAACCAGGCATGTTCGTCGCCTGTGTGGGTGATAAGGGTATTAAAAGTATAAAGCAACATCCTTCGGTGCTTTTTAAGCATACATCTGTGCTGAGTTACCAGTAACAAAGCACTGTCCCATCATCTGTGTGGCTACTTGTAGCCCCTGGCTATTGACTACACTGCCATGCTAAAATAAAGGCATGTACAGCATGTTATGTTTAAAACGTACTAGTGGAAATGTGTCCAAGGTTAAAAGCATCCTTACAAATGACTGTATAACATCCTGCTACAGCAAAATATAGAGTGTCAGAAATATTTGTGCACTTCAGTCAGGTAACTAAAATGAAACACAAACTAAGAGTCCAAATCGTACATGATTACAAAAAGTACTTGAAACTTTAACGTTTTCAGGGACAAACACCAAAGTGAATATCATATGACTGATCATTCATTCCAAGCGACGTGATACAATAAACGTAAAACAAATATTGAACATAAAAATCTAATTGAAATCCAAGTTAAAGTTATGGTATATTATGAAATTCGCCGATTATAGATTATGGTTTATTTCAAAAGACGATACTCATGAAATATACTAATCTTTGAAAATAATTGCAAAAGTAAGCAACACAGACTGGAACAAACCTGCTGTTAATCTCAAAATAGACTTTTTTAATAAAAGCTGAATTTGCCCATGCGTATTGGACCCTACACACAATGTGGTTCAACTTTTCATTGGTATGCTATATAATGTCCACATAAATGTATTAGTCATATGAATTTTAAGATTGAGTTTTACCTGTTGGAGGTCTTTGTCAGCACATATAGCACTTTCCGTTGGCGTACACAGAAATGAAATCTCTGTATTTCATTGAGGGGGCGATGAGTATAGAAAGTTAGCACGTTACAGGGTCACACTGTAGCTACCAGCTTTTCCCTTTTTAGCTGTAGGAAATGTCTAGCATTACATCAGAGATAGGCACATTAAAAAATTAAATTCTGTGCTTTTCCACAAGCCAATAGGCAACACGAGACTAACGCCTGTGAATATGTCAAAAGGGCTACAGTTGCATAAAATGATTACAACAGGATTGAATTAGTCCTTCAGTGCATTTCTCACATTTCATAATATTCAGAAAGTCAACTGAACCGAGGTACAAAGAGAAAACAGCTTATGTAGTGGTTTGTTGTGTGTCAAATCTGAAACCATACCTCTGACACACAAAATTGGCAGGTCCTCAAAAAACAGGTGCCAGCAATGAATTAAATCATATAGTACAGAAAAAGATGACCCATATTCAGAAAAATTCCAAACCCCAAACTGACAGCAAAGATATTCCACAGTTACCAAAGCAACAACATTCATCTTCCAATACCAATGTGAAGAAACAAATTTCTCTCCTGACTTGTGACAGGCAGCCACCCTTAAAAGGCTACCGGTGGTTTTAAACTGGTCCTCTTTACCTTTGAAATATTCATCATTAACTACAGACTATAGTGTTCCCAACACACATAGGCCTTACCACTCAAAACCCAAAGTTTGTTACTTCTGCCAAAAATAAGAAGAGACCTGGTAAGCCAATCAGTTTTTTGGTCTCCTGACTTGTCAGTCAGCTGAGTTTACACCAAAAGAAGAAAGCAGAAAGTAGGCCTACATCGTTTTTGTGATATCTATGAAACTGGAACATTATAAACATACTCTACCTCCACTTTAACTATGCGGAGAATACAGCCCACAGCAGAACATAGCCAATGAATTATTTATCAAATAGTACAGACAAACATAACCCATATTCATAAATTCCAAGCCCAGCAATGACAGCAAAGATATTTCAGAGTTACCAAAGCATCACATTCATCTTCCAATATCTTTTTCAGTTGCAAAGTCAAACCCTATAGGGGCATGTTGTCCTACGCTTATCTTACCAATAAAATTCAGAAGCAAACTTAATGCCAGTACACACGATATGACGCTGTATATGAGAGACCCATGTGAGATATGATATGGGAAATACATTCAGGACCAACAACAGAAATGTCCTATAATTGTAACACAAGGGCAGGAAGAACACTTAAGGAGAAATACTCACTCCAAATTATCTTGTGCTAAATTGTGTTAGAGATCTCACTGGACATTAAGAAATTACCGACGATAGTAATACACGCTTTCTGAACATTAATGACCATATATGGCTACTGCTTTTCAAATCTTTGCATATGTCAAGGAATCATAGCAAGATATTTCTGTCTTAGACATAGGTTTCCATGGAAAAACTGGGTATTTATATTTTGCAACTTGAGTAATAATAGTACATTCCATATGATACAGGCAAATGCTTCTCCGTGTTCCATGGAATAAAGCCAACAACGCCCCCTTAAATCTTTCAAGCACACACACATGTAGACACCGCTAGTGACATGCTATTGTGTTTAGGAGGCACTGCTTGTAACATGCTATTGTGTATATGTAGCACTGCTAGTGAACGCAATTGAGTATAGCTAGCACTGCTAGAGACACCTTATTGGCTTTAGATAGAACTGCCAGTAACACATTATTTTTAGTGATAGTAGCCACTAACACATTGATTTGTTCAGGTGGTACAACCACTAACACAATTTGTTTTAGATAGTATGCCAGTAATACGTTATTGTGTGCAGATAGTACTGTCACTAGCACCAAATTGTGTGCTTATAGTACCGATCGTAATACATTATTGTGTGCACATAGTACTTACAGTAACAAGTCACTATTTGGACATTGAACTCCCATGAAACTATCAGGTGCATGCCTGCTGCACTCACAAAATACCAAAAAGAGAATGAGAGAAAAACAAACTAACAAACAAGAAAAAAAACCCATTCCACCCCACAAACATTTGCCCGTGGGCAGACAGAGGACCACATTTGGGATTCATGAGCCGCCAGTGGACCATCAGCTGAATACCGTCAAACGCCTGCAGGGCTAAAACTTTAGTGTAAAGTTTGCTACGCTTCTTCACCCAAGCATGAAACAAACACTTAAATATAGCCTTTACGTCAACATTCTTGAATAAATAAACAATTTTTTCTTCATGAGTCATCTCCAAAAAAACTTCATCCAATTCCATTACTCTTCCAAATAATTGTTGTGTTAAATCAAATTAGAACGGACAGTGACAGAGAAAATAGATCTCATCCTCAATTGCTTCCTTAGTGCAAAAGTTACATAATTTTCTCTCCAGTGGGACCCCGTTGAAACGACCAGTCTCTACATTAAATGGCAATATACCTAATCAGAATTGATCATACACTGAGTGCTCGTGCTTGGGTAAAAAATGAAAGAATATATGCTTTGAGCGCAAAAGCAGTTTTGATCTTAGTTTAATTCCATAACTTTGGCTTTGACTGCACACTAGTTTTCCATTCATGATATTGCTTTTCCACAAATTTGTCACGAGCATAATCTAAATTACATATCGCAAGGTTATCAAATATATGAGAACAATCGATTTCTTCAAAAACATTCTGAATAGCATTTGACCAGCCCATTTCCAAGTTTAAATCCCACATAAAAACTTGCTTCCCTAGCCTCGTTTCATATATCAAAAAGAATGGTTCCATGCCCACATTAAACTTAAGTAATGTCTGTAACGGCAGTAGCCAGCCTACGTCTCCCTGCATACCCGGAATAGGTGCCTTTGCGTGAACACCCAGGAAATATTTCATAGCTCTATTCTGTACTTTATCAGCTGAAGTAAATTTTCCAGCTCCCGAAATCCCAGAAAAACAGTCAGATATTGGCACAACACCATTATAATATGATTGAGAGAATGTTTTATACCCAGCATCCTTTAGTGATTTAAATATAGCAATGACTCCTCCCAGAGCTCTCCCTACCGCATTAGATAGTGTGTCCACTCCTTCCCTTAAATCTAGATGGGAATCAAAATAAAATCCCAAATACTTGTATTTTTCAACAATTTGAAGCTCATTATCATGTGAAAAGAAATGACGGGCAGTACAGTTTCTACGCTTCTTCCTAAAGTGAATAACATTGGTTTCACCTAGGTCAATTTCATTCTCCACTTATGGCACCATTCATATAGACAATTCAGCATAGTCTGAAGGTCATATTCAGATTCACTTATCAATGTGAAATCGCCAGCATAGCATAGTCTGAATGTCACTTTCAGATTCAGCCATCCGTGTCAAATCGTCAGCATACAATAGTAAAGATATTTTATAATTACCGAACTTTACACCACAGTGAAAACTATCAATTAACTAAAAAAAAGCGAAAAGAAAACACTTATAAGATACAGTACACCTAGGCTCTGTTAAGTGCTCAACAAATAACATAACACATTTCAACAGCATCATAAATTTACCTGTCTTATTATCATATTATACTTGAGTTTTATCCTCTAGAGCCACTTCCTGGTCATCATTACCCTATTTCGCAGCTCAGACTCTATACTCGCCATGTAGGTATATGTGTCAAATTTATACTTGATCTTGTAGATCTGTGTCAAAAAAAGTTCTGGGCTATCCAGAACTATACCCAGCTTTCTACTCTAGTCAGAAAAAGTTTATTAATTACAGTAAAATGAAAATGTCAGAGTTCTTTTGTGTATTTATTTCAGGTCAGGATGAAACATTTTCAACTTTAGGATGATCTTGTTGTTGTTGTCTATCTTTGAGCCGATTTGAATTAAAAGTTGTCAAGGTTGTATTTTGAGGAAAGAAGACACAGTGTAGTCTATGTTACACCAGGGGGAGCTGGAAGATTTGAAATGACTGGTTATTTATAAACTTGCCTGGCGTGGTCTCACTACATGACAAATTGGAGCCATTTGAACTACATGTATCTGGCAGGTCGTCAATGTTATGTATAAACCCAATGTGTGGTATATGCATTGAAGTCAGACCAACTACGTGAGATATTCATGCACTGGGAAGTGGTGTTTATCTGCACAATGCTGATTCACTTGAAATCTGTGATGGCAAATATGAACTTGAGGTCAGTTGCTAATGGATAATTGATGACGTGCTCAAGCTACATGAAGACTTCAAACTATTCCCTTACTATTTTTGAGGAGAGAAACAAGTCATGATAAAAAGTTTTAATTTACAGCAGACAAGCAAGCCTATGCCTGGTGGTGCAGCGGAACCAGAGAGCTTGACTTACTGATCTCGAATCTTTTATGCACATGCCACATTACTACCTTTCAGGGTCAGGCCTTCATGAATGGCTTCAACCTGGGGCGCTACTGGCCAGAGAAGAGGCCACAGGTAACACTGTTTGTGCCAGCTTGTGCACTGAAGCCCTACCAGGCAGACAATACTCTGACCATGCTGGAATTCCGGTGGTGTCCATGCAGCGGGGGCAAGGCTGGCTGATCTGTACACCTGACCACCTTGTACATCATCAATGCTAGTGTACCCAATGACGACACACAGCCACAGCAAACCGAAGATCTGTGGAAAAGTCATCATCTTCATTAGCCATAGGAAGACAAAGTAGGTTCTACAGAGGTAGGCATAGAATTTCCTCATCGGAATTCAACACTGTCTCTTCGCGTGTCTGTATACATATGTATACATATTTTCTGTAATCAGAATCCTGACCTTACTTGATCATTCCATTTATAGAATGGCCTGCTGGGAATACTAGTCAGTATGTTACAGTTGCTCAGCAAGTGAAGTTGCAGCTACCTACAGTTGCTCAGCAAGTGAAGTTGCAGCTGCCATTAGGGAGCCAGCGCACGACATGCCATGCAATGGCAAACAAAGCATCATAAAAACCAAACCAGACTTCAGACCAGCTGTGTTAGTGAGTGAATGAAGCATTCTCCTGATTTCTAAATAATTGTTTATTTGGTTGCCAAGGGCCTTCACCCAATCGGAGAACAGGAAAGTCATTGCTAGAGATGCCTATAGCCTGAAACTTCCTCGACAACCCAGTGTCTTAAGTCGGAGAGGAAAGACTGCCGTAACAAGTAAATTACCTTGGAGCATTGTAGAATATACATACTACTGATCTAGGAGTGACTGCAATTGCATCCATGGACCTTGGATTACCTTCGATCACAGTCAAATCTTCGGTCCATGGATTCACCTGCAATGACTATTGGATGAGTGGCAAGACTACAGTTGAATATACATTTCCTGAAGAATTGTGAGGCAAACGTTGACCACCAGCTGTCATGGAAGAAGTTCGCAGATGTCTCCCTGTCTAAGGTGACCGAAATAGCTTTAAACATGTGCTTTGGCAATGATGACAGACATTTTTTACATGCATATGGTAAACAGCCAGTTACAGCTGACATAGACTGCAGGTGTACAGGTATGTATTTAAAATATCTCTTCCATCTGATATACACTCTTTATGTACATGTGTAGAGTAAATGTAGTGTTGTCAGCATACATACACTGTATACATGTATATATTTTACATTGTACTTCAGCTGACATACACTGTATACTTGTATATTTTAGAGTACTTCTCTCAAGATACGTACATTGATATACATGTAGTTACTACTTTCTGTATACATACACTGTATATACTTTTGACATGAAAACTGCAGATCGATTTACATGTGACTGTATATTTTCGATACAGACAGGAGCTTACTTTTTTTAGCCAAACTGACAAGATATTAAATCTCCAGGTGTTAATTACATGTACAGTGGAACGTGAATATCATTATCACTGGTATTTGTCTACTCATCTGGCTTCCTTGGCTCTTAAATATTGTTATCCCCTTGGGGTGGAGAATCATCTCTGTTCCTGCAAAGAAGTTACAGATACCTGAATGTTTGGCTGACCAGACAGCCACTGATAAGGTCCCAGTGTACATGTACCCTTTTTATGGTTCCAGTGTACATGTAGCCTGTTTATGGTCCCAGTGTACATGTAGCCTCTTGATGGTTCCTGTGTACGTGTAGCCTCTTTATGGTCCCAGTTTCATGTGTCCTACTTATGGTTCTAGCGTACGTGTTGCCTCTTTATGGTTACAGTGTACATGTAGCCTCTTCATGGTTGCAGTGTACATGTGGCATCTTTATGGTCCCAGTGCACATGTAGCCTCTTTATGGTCCCAGTGTTCATGTAGCCTCTCTATGGATGGTGCAATGGAATTATAGAGGGAGCTCATTAAAGTACAAGCATGTGAGGCAGGAAGATGCAAGACAGATCCCAAACTTGTACACGAAGTCTTCCTTCAATTCAAGAGACCACCCATTTGGAGGTCCAAACGTGATCAGACAAAGTAAGGCACTCTTCATTGAGGTCCAACAACATGGTAAAGCTATAGCACAATAAAAGAACCAGATGGATGTGGTCTTCAAAAGACCGGTAGTCTATCATTGCACTGGTCTCTCCAGAGATAGACTGCTGTACATGTACCTCTGTAAAAGAGTCATGATGTATGGTGAAAACTGGAACCTGTCCAACCATAGATCACATTCGTCAAATTTCATTTTTCATCTTTTTAGTTGACAACCTTCACATATGGGACTGCCTGACTAGAGCCCTTCCCTGGTCAGAGTAAGGCTGACTCTGCTTCATTTGGGGTGGGTTGGGAGCTTGGCATCCAATCCACACCAAGGAAAGCTTCTGATCTCACGTTTTCTTTAAAGGTCTCGTCAACAATTCTCATTCAAATTATTTTTCATACTGTTGAAATAATTTAGTCGCAAACCCTGAAGCAGTTGATCTACACCATTAGTCACTTTTTGGTGGTTGGGTGGTTACAAAATGGATGAGATAATGATGATGTCTTAAAATCAAGCCATTATGGTTGGAGCAATGAAGAACATACATCTACCAATGTACATTTGTGTGCATGATGGGCGTCAAATATTTTATTCAATGATAAGCTGGGGAAATTCTTGGTCATACATGCGATCTCTAAGCCAGTTCAATCAAGTATAGTTGCAAAACATATAATTGAGATCTTATAAAAAAACACATAAATGTGAAAGAAAATCAATTTCTCTTCGACTAAATATGTTAGAAGCTGAGATGTTTGAAACATAACAGTGATTTAGCAAAGATTATTATCATATGTATTGCGGCCTAAAGATTTCCCATTTTGATTACATGTATGTCCAGATGGAAGCCTGTTACAGCTTGGTAATATCAACCCTAGATATCTAAAGAATTTGCCAAGCACCCTCCCATTGAAAAATGTATGTTTTGCAGTGTGCACACCTTTAAAATATAAAATACTGTGAAAAAATATTTTTCATTAATGATTTTATTTTCAACTTCTGGTGCTATCTAAACAGATCTTCCAACTTTTATACACACATTAAAGCACCATTTTACCTTCTTGCTTGATACTGAACATGAAAATAGCTGGTTCTTTGGAACATGTAAGATGCTTACAGTTGCTGTTTTCATCCCCAAGATCAAATAGCATATTCTTGCCAATGAGCACCCATGCTCAAATAAACACCCCCTGCCCCACTGGCTCCAGAAAGGCGAAAAGACGAAAATCCCATGTTTCATTATATCTGTATTTGTGTGTGTGTGTGTGTGTGTGTGTGTGTGTGTGTGTGTGTGTGTGTGTGTGTGTGTGTTTTTGTATTTATGGCATTACACCTAAAAGGTCCAAAATGAGGTCAAATGTGGAGAGTTATTTTAGTTTAATTTATATGTGCGCTAGGTACTTATAGAAGCAGTATAAAAATTAGAAATAAATCCTGCTTGATTATTATCTGGGGATATACAGGTATATTTGTGATAGTTTCAGGTAAAATTACGTTCCTGGAGAACTGATTTGTGTTGCAGTATAAAAAATGCTTTCGTTTAACCCTTTCCCCCTTGAATTGACACTTGAGTCAACAACTTTCCTTGGCATGAGTTGGGCACTAAATGCCCAACTGATGCCAAGAAAAGTTGACATAGAGCATGTGATCTTGACAGGGCTCATGTACAGTTCTCAGTCAAATTGTTTTCATTACTGTTAAAATTAGTTGAAAAAAGTAAAGCAGACGACATTTGACCATCAGCCGGTTTTGGCCAGTTTAAGGGGGAAAGGGTAATGGTGGAAGAGGCCAATAAATCAGACAAAGCTTGACACATCATATACCTAATAGATTTGGTTGTGTCTTGAACCACAAGATATCTTATATGAAATACCAAATATTTGGGGTCTTGGCTTGTCTGCTGCTTCACCAGATTTCTGCTTTGGGTGTATCATATAACACACAAATATCTAATTGCTTGAGCTGTTTAATAATACCTGTTAATTGCATGTTTGGTTACTGGAATTATGTCATGGTACATCAGATAACTGATGACTTGGGCTTTGTTATAATTCACCAAACACATGATTGTTTGGGTTTTGTCATGATACATCAGATATCTGATAACTTGAGTTGTGTCCAGCCATTTCGACCATGGAAGATGCGTTTAAGCAAGGTGATGTAAATGTAATTTCATGTAATCAGCCAAAGGTGGCAGCATTCAAAATGTGTATGAGTGCATAACTATTGCCTGTATGGCAAGCCATCTGGGGTCCATTCCAAACAAATCAATCATTGCTGGCATCTGCCAAGCAAGTCACTATACATAGACTTTTTTTGCCTCATTTATTGCATCACTATGTCTTCCACATGTATATGTAGCTGCAATTATAAATTTCTTCAGTTATAAAAGGCAGCACATATAGTGAGTATGTACATTCAGTGTCCTCCTGAGCACATAAAAGTATCCCTCATGAATGGCTTCATACATGTTCCCATAGAAGAAACCACAATTTTTTATGCCAAATAGGTAACATTTCTATCGCATATCAGCCCTGATATTAAAAGTGACTCCACTATTGGAGCCAATGCTGGTCATTTTTTATCATGTAGGGAAAGTGTTGTGTTTTAATGATGATAAAAATATGAATCGGGCAGCTGTGATAGATGTATTATTGTATGCCATCTGGGGGAAGTAACTGGCAATGCAGTCTTTAATACAATATGAACTCTTAGGAAAATTGTGTACAGACAATATCCGTCTCATTGGGCACAGGCAAAGTGTGAAAATCAATTGATTGGATTTACCATGTTAATGTCCAAATGAGTCACTGCAGCTATATATAGGGCATTGGCTTTTCTTTACTTGAGGGGCTAGTTTTACATTCAAGAAATTGGTGTCAATAGCTTTGAAAATGGCTTTATATTTAACGAATGTATGTGCTGTGTAGTTGGTGTTCTGGTGTACATGTATAAACCTATACATGGTAATAAGATTGTAATTAATAAAACATTGTCTGTGTGCCAAATAGCAACAGGGTGTTGATGGAAATATGATGTTGATTTCAAAGGTAACCATTCCAACCATATAGAGATCATGCACATTTGTACATGTGCTGTTTACAGGTTTTTGAAGAGCAGTATGTTAACCCCCCCCCCCCAAAAAAAGAAAAACTTGCAATATTTTGGGAGGTCCAAGTACACATATTTTGCAAGAAACATAGCGCATAGTAATGTGCAACAAAAAGAAATGGGGTCACAAATATGCCTTATGAGATCGAGTGTCTTGTCACAAAGAAAAGTCATGATGATATTCAGGTATCAATTTGTGCTTGGCAGCCATATTTATTGATACTTTAAAATCCTTTAGAATGTGTTTATGTCATGTTCTGTATCGACATAGTTAAATAGAGGAGTGCATATAAACAGCTGAACGTTAAGGCAACATGCACTATTGTCTTCAAAATTTGATCATTTGAACTATTTTTCAGCACACATATCAAATTGTGAATGATTTCATGATTCATGCACAGATGTTCTGTTGGTTTTCAAAAGTCATAAGTGTCATCACTTCTACTACTTTACAGCTGACTGCAGAATGCATGTTAGAAACATGAACACATACACAACACACACACCCTGACATACACACTTACACAAATACACTTAGATACACATATGTATTGTCCATTTCAGTGTTGTATTTGCCCGCTACGTATCAGAGCATATTCCAGAACAGTATCAAATAGAGCATTTGAGGTGTGCTATTCTGCATCGTTGCACCACCTTTTCCTGTTTGAAGACATTTTAACCAATGCATGAAGTTGTTTGTGTCCCGGGTGTCTGCACCTACAACAGGTGGATACCAGAAGTTAAGTTACCCATAGTGCCACTTATAGGCAACATGTTCAAATTGATTTGTGGGCCCTATAGGCTTACCTGCTTAACTGAAATCACTGGGCTCTTGAATTTGTAGGTCTCTGTGGGTGGCCATGTCTTCACGCTCCAAAGAAACTGCAGGCACTTTACTCTTTCAGTGCCACATTTTGGACTGAGTCAACAGCTCTCCTGGTTGCACTTACTAAGTAGGCGAATTGCACCCAAAGCACACTGAGGAAAGCTGTTGACCTAACCAATTACATTGTATATAACTGTATTAGGCTGCATGTACACATTTCAACAAAATTTGCCAATAGTGGGATATAAATTAAAACACTGTGACAAATGCATCAGATGGAATATCAACTTAACATTTTTTGTAAACATTTCCAAGTTTTAGAATGTACAATTTATTTATCCATTCATCTCAAGCAGTGTCTTAAGACGACAAAGTATTTGTGACATGTCCACGAGGCACGATGCAATAAACTCTTTTCTTGACACGGTCTGCCATCTAATGGCCTCTGTCAGCATGGATGATTAGTTTTTCATGAGTTCAGGTCAGATTTCTTCAGAACTGTTGATATGCACAATTTATTGGTCACCAGATTAAATACAATGGACTGGGCTGTGTCCAGTATGGCATTTGTGTATAGCTACCTGCATTGAACAGTACTTTTTGATTATGGGGATTTGGTACACGTCATATGTGCGTTTCCCATGTTTGGCTGGGTGGTCAGTGCCAAAGGTTACTGGTTCAAGAGCCAGCCATTCTGGGGTCACGAAATGAATATACTTTTAGTGCTCCTTTGATGCTTTTTTACCAACATACATACAGTACCCCGTCTGGGACAACTCCAAACACAGTACACAAACTGTACTAGATAAAATGAAAGGAACTGGGCCATGTGGATTATGGCATTCATGAATATCTACCTACGTTGAACCATCTCTTTTTAAGATTGTGGATTTGTCACAGTTCATATGTTCATACGTGTCTTTCCCATTTTCAGTTCGGTGGTTGGTGCCAAAGGTTGCTGGTTCGAGACCTGGTCATCTGGGTCACATGACGAAAATAACTATGTCAACTTTCATCATGGATTCTATGGTCCGGATATTGCCTTGATAATGCAGCCTATAAGTGTAATTTATTTAAAATACAAAAATGTAATAATTTGTAAAATTTCAAATATGTTATGGGTAAACTTAAAGGTGCAGCCGCAGAAGTGGGTAGGATGGCATTGTGAAGCCATCAAAGGCTTAAAAAGTGTGTTCAGATTTGGTAATATGGGTATACTGGTAAAAATGTACCTGCAACTAGAATCATTGTATTGACCTGGTTAACACATATTGTTGTTAAACTACAGATTGAAATATTTGTGCAATATACTTTAAAGTTCTGAAATAATCAGATTGTTGCCGAACTGTGGGTGGAAATATGTGTGCAATATACTGGAAAGTTCTGAAATTCTCATTGTGTTTAAAAGATTGCTCAAGCATGTACTGTTTGTAATGTAAACCACGTGAACATGATTCTGGCTCATCTCATGTGGGCAGGGAGCAGGCAGTACAAAAATACAATGGGACATGAGACTCAAATAGGTGTTATGTGGGTAAAGGCTTTAGATATGCAAGAAAATCATGTTGAATCCACATATACTGTAAAACATACAGACCATAGGAAGGGTCAGAATTCGCTCTGAAGTGTGCATTTGCCCCAATACACAACCGAATCCACAACAATTTATGGGGCTAGAGCGGCATATTCCCATTGGTTTGCATGTCAAAGTGACCTTGAAAAAACCGGTTACTTTAGTAGCTGTGGTTATATGATTTTTGTGAGATATTTAATAATGCATCCAGATTTACTGTGCCAAATTTGGTGTCTGTATGTGCAGTTGTTTTCGAATTATAAAGTTGCAAATTACAATGTAAAGTAATGGGAATACACAACCTAGCCCTCCAGTGACCGCAGTGCCCTCTTTCTAGGCAGGGCTAGAACCGTCTGTTCTTGTCCTTGCCTATTTCCTGTTGAATCAGCATATTCTGCACAACACACATGAATGTTATACTGATTCACAGATTCTGTGAAACGCAACTGTGGACCACATTGTCTTGACTGAACAGATGTTGAAAGTGCATTCGTATTGTCCGGATGTTGAAAAGTGCATTTGTATTGTCCTGTTGAATCACCAGATACTGTTAAAGATACAACCATCATCCATGAGATTCGAAAGATGTGACAAACCAATCGATATTGTCCAGTTGAATCACCAGATACTGTAAAACACACACACACACACACACACACACACACACACACACACACACACACATATATATATATATATATATATATATATATATATATATATATATATATATATATATATATCATGTGGAATCAACAGATACGATAAAACATATTGACATAATACTGTTTAGTCAGCAGATACACTAAAACTGGTGTTGTCCTGTTAAATCATGGAGAAGCAAAGCTTCAAAGGTGATGAGGTGATGTTGATGTCGATGTCAGCAGCAACTATACTGGAATGCATAAATCTATTTGTAAAATGACAGTGTAAAGAGTTTATCTAAACCTTGAGTGTCTTAGTGCTCATTTTCTACATGCAATTATTTCTAATTAAAAATTGCTGACAATAGTATCATAATGATCCTGTGCTGTGTTGACTGGAATCTGCTGCTTCTGCAAGAACAGACTATACATCTCTACTCATATCAAGACTCAAATCATATTTATTCGACAAATTGACAAAGTAACAATGACCTATTTAAGACAGTGTACACATATCCATAGAATACATAATCAATAAATCAACACACAAAAACTGTATTTGCAATCTATTGTCAGTATAACTCCAGCTAAGGATTGTGATCTGCTGTTGCTCAAACTACATGAGACAAATAATTTTGACAATATAATTAGGCACCTGGTTTTGGCATGACAAAGATATAAAAACAATTGCCACGACAGCAGGACAAAGAAAAAATGTGTGTGTGCGAATTGAGATTAAAAATTAGTGTATCGCCAATTAACCAAAATTTTTATTCCCAAAGTCCTGAACAATTCAGAATCAATATCAATTTATTACATAATACTAGTTTCAATTACATATATAGCAGTTTGTTTCAGTGCCTTTCTCAGAATATTGATGGAAAAATTGAAATTTGCAGTATCTAGAAAAACCAAAGCGGAAATATGGATACATGTTTTGAAGTACAAGTTTATTCCTAGGTGTTAAGTTAATGTGGGGGTGTAAAAGTGAGCTATGTTCTCGGCAGCACTTCTTTTGGGAAGACTGGCATGAGGTGTATTTATATATATAGTATTATGTCAGTGAGTAACGGGTGGCACGAAAAACATTGTCAAAATGGACAGATAGTTGCATCAAAGAGCATTGAACATCAAATTTCAATGCTTTTAAATGCAATAAGGCTTGCATATTTAATATATTTTAGACTCTTAAATAAAGGCTTGGTGTGTGCTTTGGAAGCAACCTGCTTTCTTTGTAAATTTGGTCAGCGCATCCTCTCAAAACAGTATATTAAACAATAGGAAATTGTTTAAATGGGCCATAAAGAGTATTATGTGGAAACAAGGAAGATTTTTGAGGGAAAAAGCTACGTATTCTAGTGAGTGTACTATTTGCCATAGGAAAATTTACTAGCCATTCTATACATGTGTGGTGTCCATGATAAATTCTTAATTTGTAGGACATGAATTTATTGAATATACTGTTTTGATTGGGAGATTATTACATTGAAGATTCAAGTGTAATTGTAACTCTTTTAATGAAAATGAAACCAATCATCTAATTGGTTTTGGTAATATTAAAGAAATTATTCTAACACGTTCGGCATTTATGTACCCTTTGAAGTTCAGCATTGATAGTTTGTGTTATTATTTTGTGCCTTTCTGTTTTGGAAAAGTTTGCATCGGCAGAATCGATGTAGCCCCTGGTATGAGAACAAAATAAGAATTTTATGAACAAATATGATAATTTGCACGAGAGAGATGTCACAAAATATTCACCGCTATTGTTCCCTAAATGGACTAAAATACAGAGCTGGTACATATTACATTCTGTGAAACAGGGCTATATTGAATATATTGCTAATGTTGCTAAGAATAGACCTGTGAAATTTTGGGATGCCTTTCAAGATTTTTTTCCCTCATTATTAAGTAATGTATCTTATTGACTTGTGGTATGAGTGTGAACAATTTTAACGATTAGTTTTGTAATGTTACCTCTCGACCACCATTTGCCTAGACCTCTGTGTCTGGGTTGAATGCTCATGAAATGGAGCTGAGTTTCAATCACTTGATTCTGAAAACTTGACAGTCCCGTGGTGCCATCTCTTGGTTCTTGTGGAACTGATGGTGCCTTGCAGTACATATGCTCCCCATATCATCCTTCCTCTTTGGGTGCTATTACTGGCTTGCCTTTTCTAGTTAAAGGTCTGTGAAATTTTGTTCACACTAACACTCTAGTGCTTTATGTGTCCCCTAATCTGCAGAAAATCTTTTCTCAGTGGTCTGGGGATCTTTTGAGATAGACAGCTGATTTCTTTGTTTTGATACTACTGAAATAGTTGGGAGTCAAGCTGGTTGATTGGCCTAAAACCTAGATTTTCAAGATGGCATCTTGGCAAACATCGCAGAGAGAAAGAGTGAAAGCAGTGTACACCAGGCCATTGCATCCTTTTGGAGTCAGGCGATGAGTGTTGCTCCAGTGAACATTCTGTTGTATCCTTGTCCTTGTTGGATTGCAGGCAGAAGTTGGATCCCTGGAACCACCACATGGCAACTTTGGTCTCTCTGAAGTTTGCTCTCTTGAGCAAATTAACTTGGAAATACTGTCAGAACTGGGGAAAAGAAAAATAGCTGCTCTTCAAGCAGGAATGGAGTAAGTCAGAAATTGTGAGGTTTAGGCTGCTGGTCAAAGCTGCCAAACACCGAGCTGGAATGACTGACTCTATTGAGTTTTCACCATAGACCCCCAATGAGAAAAAGCATGGAACTTACTGCGGTTTATCCTCAAACCCAGTTTACGAATGTATCAAGACCTGAAGCCCCATGGGAATGTAAGAATAAAAGACATCAGAGTTGAAAGTCTAGAAGCAAGAAATCACCACATGGGGATCTTGAGCGACCAGCTTTACCCACTTTGGCTCTTGGCACTGACCAAAGGCTTTCCCCTGCTTTGGAGTCTTATGTCACAGAGCATGAAGATGCAAGCTGAGATGCTCTGTCCATTGCTTGCCCCCTCTCAGCAGGCTGTTTCTTCTGTGCCAAAGAAGTCAGCCAAGTGTATGCTGCAGCTATTGAGATATTGGTGCTCTGGGATTGAGTGCTCTAACCAGCAGCAATCATCCAAACCGCTGGGTCCAGAATGAAGACCTATGGATTCCCATCTGGGTATTCTGGAACCTTGGCCATTCTGAGTGCTCCGATCATACGTCCAAGAAGTACAGAAAGCCAGCACCTTGGCCAGTCTGAGCGCCCGGGTCCAAGTGCTCAGATGGCAATTCTGGAGTGCCCGTCAAACCACCGCTACCTACCCTTGTCCAAATAAATGGATTACTTTTGTATTACATTTGGATTTCCTCTGCAGTTCTAAGGGAAACAGTGATTCTTTTAGGATTCATTTGGATTCCCTAGAAAAAAAGGAATCCTTTATGAAGAGAGATATGGTACAATAACATTACTTTGGATGCTTCTGCATTCTTCTTGGAATCCTTTGGGGTGACTTGCTTTACCTTGGATTCCTTTGCATTCTCTTTGGATTCCTGTTATATCCTAGCTGTCACATGATATGTGGTTGTTTGAATTTTGGCGGTTGCATAGACATAACTGCCATGTTGAACTGTAGAGAGACATACCTGCTGATCGGACTCTTCAGGTTTACACAGTTGTGAGGTCTTGAGGTAAGTTAACTTACATGTACATAAAGAGGACTGTGCAGAAAACATTCAGAGATAAACATACAGCAGGAACATCTGATTGGAAGGCTGAATTGCACATTGCATACACTTTATATGTCTGAAAAGCTTGGAGTTTGCGTAAGTGTTCTTGCTGCTTCAATTTAGTTTCATGCATCTACATGTATGCAGATGGTGAGAATGTGTATGTTGAATAGGCCTCCATATGAGCAGAGACGCCAACTGTCGCTCATAGTCGACAGACACAGAGATTAGCTAAAATTTTGACCACTGTACTATGTTTGTATCGCATTGAAGCTAGGTATTGTCTCAAATATTCTTTGTTAAATATGCTCAGTCCCCAATGTTGTCAATTGAATGGTCCTAAAATAGCAGTTTGGATGTTAGCAAAGACTGCAGTGGAGAGAAATCTAGTTTGGTAGTCGTAGTGGTGGTAGCTGTAGTAGCAATATTTACAATGATGATGATGATGATAATAAAGCTATTGATGACAATAATGAATATACATGAGGGTCGGTGGTTGCTGAATAAACACTAAATTAATCCTGTTACTGCCCATTGCAATTGAAGGGATGTCCTTTGTGACAGCTTCTTGTTGCTGAGACACAGTTGAGCAAGTGATCCAAAGGATCTATGTCCCCTTGCACAATATACAGAAGAAAGCTATATAGTGTATACAGCATGTCTAGATGCACACAGATTGATATGTTCCTGGGCCCTGTGACCTTCAAAATTGGTTAAGGTCAAAAGCAATGCATTGCACACATGCCCTTGGTATGATGCATCTGTGGTATAAATTTCATTATTCTATCTCTAAGGGTTCTAGAGATATACTGCCAGACACACGAAAATGGAAATGTTCTTGGGCCCTGTGACCTTGAAAATAGGTCAAGGTAAAAAAATACACATTGCAAATCCCCTGTGGTATGGTGCATCTCTGGTATAAAGTTCATTGTTCTATCTCTTAGGGTTCTAGAGATATGATGCCAGATGCACAGACACACGGACGGATGGACATGGCCCCTATCCCTACTAACTCTATGTCCCCCCATGCTACCTTCAGTGTTGGTGGACAAGCGTGAATTTTTTAGCTCTGATTTTGGATGACCTGGTGCACAACCTTAACTTCTTTAACTTCCCGTGCAAATTTGGTCCAGTGAAATCTATTGAATCTCATGCTGTAAAATGATATATTTTGTGATGTTAACATGGAGACCCTCTGGTTGATATCAACTTCCCGGAACTGTATCCCATCTTTTGTGATAGTATTGTCCATCTACTGAATGTAGGAAATGATTGTTATTAAGGATTTTCAACTACAAATTCAATAAAAAAACAACAACAAAAATCCCATGAGTTATATTAAACAACCATTTCAATTAAATCAGTTGATCATGGAGAGACCATGTGTTACCTATGCTGATACACATTTATGTTGAAAGGTGAAGAAAGTTACACTAACTGCTGATTTTGCAGTACTTCTCTGCTGGTAATATTATAGACTTGCTCAAGTCTCACTGGACTGTCTTCCGTATTTTATTCAAAATAAAATTAATTGCAAAAATAAATTTTTCAAGTAAACACGCGTCGAAGGGTTATTCGGTTACCATACAGGTAGGCCCTCAAACCTGGCTAATTGGCGTGGAACGTGTCTATAACCAGATAACACGGACTCCAGATGATTAGCGCCGGGCGGTCTGCACTGTGTTTCTTATCACACAGACATGCGAGCGGTCATAACGCACCCCTCTTCAGAAGCTGTTAATTGAGCTACTGTGTAATGAAGTATTAATTGCACTGCCCGCGTCAGGCGGAGGGCGTCCAGTGAGACTTGTCAAACTTGCCGGCTTGTGGCTGCTATGAATTATTCATGAACAGTCAAGCACGTGACCGCAAGGCAGCTCTGACCTTCACCTTGGCCCCAGCCAGTCATGCGGCATTTCCAAAACACAACAACGTGGTCAAGCATGGGTGTGGACGGGATTTCTACCCCGGTGCAAACGCCCACCAAGAAAGTTGTTGTGCTGAATATAACCCCACACTCACAAGACGGAGTTTGTATTTTATGTACGCAATATGTTACGAATTCCAGAGAGAGAAGAAAATTGTTCAGAGGGGATGAAAAAACTGCACAAGGAATATTAATCGAAGATGCGATTCATTTTACACTGGACTCGGCCCTGGGTACTCGCATTGTTTGTAGGACTTGCAGCATAGGCAATTGCCTCCTCTATCCTTTTCATTTCTGACAGCTATTCACTACTCTAACCAATACATAAATCGAAATATAATACAATTTAGGACTTGTGAACCTGGTGAGCACAACAGAATGAAACCACTCAAACAATCATGGCGTCTTGAACTTGATCTGACCTCGCCTCTGACCTCTGATTTGAATTCTCAGATCCCGCGAAACCCCGGATGTTGTGGCGTCACTCCCACCGAATTGATGGTAGTCCAGAGCGTGCTTGTGCAAGTTTGACAAGTCCCTGGTGTCGGCAGCCGGAGGGAGACGGTCAGCTTTGTCTCGCTTGAGTGGCCAGTGACTAGCCATGCATTCATCGACGACCACTTTCCACTTAAGTCTTATCACAATGATAATGGGATTAGAACTGACCTTGACTCAATAGCTGCTACTGTGCAGGGCGGCAGTGTCGACCAGTTTAAAAAAAAAAGAATGATAACAGTGGGACCTACTTAATAACACCCTGTAGTTGGCATAATAATAATATTATACAGTTAACTTTGTGGAGGGGAAATTGTAACGCACTTCTGGGTGGGACCGCGGGATGGGAAAATAGGGACATGCACCAGGGACTTGTGCAAGTCTAGTAATATTAGACAAAAAAGTATTTAGATATGTATGTTCCATGATTAAAGAAACTTGATTGTAACCATTTTTGTGTGGGGACTTTGATGATATATTATTGAGTATATTAAGAACGGATAATGCAAATACCATCTAAGGCATATGTAATTTTTTGTACATTCCTGTCTCTGAAAACACAGCATTGGCAGATTTGACATACGGTATGGGTGCGTGCGGAAATTACAAATCTTAAGGAACAAACGTGATTTTATCTTGGACAGAGCTGTCACAAAACATTCACCTCTAAACTGGTCTCGATACAAATGGGTCAGAATTATGGAGCTGGTACATATTACATACTACTAAACGTGGGTATACTGAAGAAATTGCCAGTGTTGGTAAAAATTGGACCTGAGAAATATTGGGATGCCATTTGAAGCCTAGTGACGCTAGAAACAAGCTAGACGAATCGTAGTCACAGTTGTTTAGATTACTTCGAGTTGAAAAACACAGACTATGAATAAAAATGAGTCAGCTCCATAGAAGGAACCTTGGCAGAACAAAAAATTCAAATATATTTCTCATTTCAAATGATATGTGAATAAATGAACTGAAAACCAAAATCAAGAGCCTTGATGGTGAGATAAAAAATCTTGAGTCAATCAATGATTTTACGAAGGATGGTGAACAAAGCACATTTGAAGAAGGAAAATGTACAACTTATGACAAGGTATCATGTCTTTGGTAACTGAGTACAATGCATCTGTAAATATAGTGAACTGAGTTATCAGCACAGTTTAAGCTAATCTTGCTGGAAAGATTCTGTCACATTTGTCAACTTAGGGTGTGCTATGGGGGCTGCTTCAAGAGATTAAATTTGTAGCACAGACATAGGTCCGTCAAACAATTATAGCAAAGGCCAATATTCAGAAGGCCATGGGAGTATCCCTGCAGAACAATGAAACCACAATATTTCATAAAGAATTTGTGTTGTTTCCAGTTACTTTACCAGACCGCCAAACCATGTCACTTGGACTTAGGGAGGTGAGCAGTCAATCTACTAAGCAGTCTCGCGCATTTCACGAAACAATACAAAACTGTGCACAGGCTGTGTCCCATTCTGAGGCAGATCATTACAAGAAACTGGCGGAACTCATCAATTATATTCAAACAATGACTGACCTAGGGCCATAGAAAAACGTATTTTTATAACTGCTGGGTGAGCATCCAACTGGATTATTGCCTGTTGTTTTTGAGGAGCAGAAAGACTTGGATCCCACTATTCAAAGACCACTGAGGAAAACGTTCAATTTCTTTTGCAAGCTACATTTGGTTGCCAATTTTGGCATAGAATGTGGCAATGTTCTTGAGCATCTCGGAACACGTTTGTTTCATATGGTATAAATCCATTTGCCTTTTTTTCAAGCCTTCAGGTGCCATATAGGCTATTCATGCAAGAATGCATTCAAAGCACTGACCCCTGCAGGTAGTGAAGGATATGGTGTAGCCGATCAATGAAGTGCTTTCATGGCAGCAAAGGAGGGGGGTGGGGTGACAACACCATTGACGTCGAGCACGATAGACTGAGAACATTTTTTTTTTTCAAGATGCATCAGTCTTACAGCACATTGAAAAATTGTAGGATCTCTGTCTGGCCTACCACAACCCAATGATCTTCTGAAATACCTGATGTTTGATCAACAAGGACCTCCTTATCTGGTTGAATGCAGGACACTCGGCTTCACTGATAAGGTTATCAATGGTCCCTTTTAGAAGCTTATAGAACAAACATATATATTTGAATGATGATTTAAACATTCAACCTCAGAATGAAATAGGAGGAATGGGTTGGATATGCAACTACTCTCCTGGCAGGGACAAAGGCTATTTTTCATGATGTTAATGCCCACAAGGATGCTTTGTATCAGAATAACTTTGACCAAAAATGATAATATCCAGGGGGATACTTTCACAAATGCGGCTTTCCAAAGAATGTGTCATGGCATCCTTTTAATTCCAAGAAAACAGACCAAAGGCCAGTTTACAGGAGAAAAGTTCCTTTGTCCCAATTCACATCCAACCAATGTCAATTGCACAATGATTATTTCAGAAAGCGACTTGCCAAGTTGGAGTGGCTGTTGAAAATAAAGCCGACTGGGACAATTTTATGTCCTAAGGCTATATTTTGTGGACCAATGACAAGACCTTTAGATGGCAGTGTGTAAGAACCAGACAAAAATATAAATTACTTGAAAGAGCTGGGAAGTGTGGTGTCCATGAAAAGTTTAAAGAAAAGCAAAAAGTAATCATGGAGCAGAAACTTGCACAATTACACAAGTATTATATTGATAATTAATTATAATCCTAACATACGAGAATTTACGAAAGTATATTATATATTCATCCTCTCATATTTTATAAAATGTATGCAAAGTATGAGGGACTTTTGTATTTTTTCTGGAAAAAAAAATGTAATCATATTGTTTAAGTAACACTTTAAAATTTCCCAAAGTTCTTGTCTTTGCATATCTATATATTCTGTGCCTTTAAAGTGTGAGTTCTGTTATTCTAAAAGAAAGACAGAAGTCCCATTATATATCATTTTGGGAGGGTTTAATGTGGTAACATACATGTGTGAAATGATTAAATCAAATGTAAAAGCAGGCCTGGAAAATTCACATTTTAATGTTAGGATATACTCTGAAATCTGCCTAAGTACACTCAGTGGTATCCCATGGGAGAACAAAGTGGTGGCTTGAGAGAGGATCATCGGAATGTCAATTGTATGTGACTGTCAATACATTTTTTCTCACCAAACCTGTATGCTATATTTTTCACATTTGCCATACAAAGCTTCCTTCATAGCTTGTTACCCATTGAAATTGCCTGAGTAAAAATGCATGGTTATGGCCCCCATATTCAACATTAAAGATATACCCAGGAACCCCTGGGGCATTTTTTTCTGTCTTTTGCTTGGATGATTTGCAGATTCACACCTGGGAGTTGCTATTGAGAACAGGTCCCTGCTCAAACTTAGTGCCTCAGAGCACTTGACTGTTAGTCAGCAAGAACAATGAACTGGCCATTGTAAGCATGACCTCGTTTGGAATGTGAGAAAAACATTTACCAGAGTTTTGTAATTACATAGCTTGGCCAAGAGGAATGGGCATCATTGTAAGGAGTGTAATAGCTACATATATGATTGTCTAACTCCCCCCCCCCCCCCCTCAAGTGTGCTGTCATGTTGTCATTGGAATAATTTTATAACAGAATTGGTGATTGGTCGGCTGAGTACAGCATTTTGATTGGCAGGTTGCATTGGATGGCTTCAGGCTATGGAGGTATCCACACATTTTCAATATATATCGCCTCATTAAATAAGACAGTGTTATCACCATATCCAAACCGGAGTCCTAATGTGACAAGTTCAAGTCAAAAACCTCTTGAAATTTCAAATACACGGGAGATAAATTCAGCTATTCATCCCTTATTACATAGGCTTCACAATAATGTATAATATCAAAGGACTTCCGTTTTTCTTTAAACATATCCATTTATCAGTTGATTCTGTGCCTTTATAGTGAGAGTTCTGTCACTCAAGATACCTGTTTTGTGAAGTGATGTGTTTTTTGAAAAAGACATTGCCCACTGTTCCATTATTCAGGAAGATTCTCACTGATAACATGTAAACTATGCATACAAAAAGAAACTATGATAATATTACAAACATATGTCATGTATCAGGTCAACGTTTTGACATGCCAAGTGAAAGTTTTCTTTGTGCTAAGAAATGGAAATTCAATGTTCTTCTATTCCTAAGAGAGTTTAGCAATGCCGGAATGGGCAACATTGTCAGACAGAAAAGGCCATAGTGACGAAGTGGCATACTTCTCTCATTCCACAATATAATTATCAAAACTAAATGTAAACTTTGGACAAAGCTTGACAGTTCTACAAAGCTAAGTGTGACGAGTAATTCCCTGTGTTTACCCTTCCTTCCACTCTTTACACTTGTCATTTTCACGGTTCTTACAATATATATTTGACATATTGAAATAGTACAAAAGATCACTGTTATGGCGCCAGCAAAGATAAATCGTATGACAATCCATAACCTGGAACTATCGACATATAATGCAGGTAGACATACAGGAAGTTCTGCTTCGTTTGATATATTCATGGCAAACAGAAAGTTGTATATGGCTCCTGCAATACTAACAGTGGAACCCACACAGATCCCCAAAACTACAAGTATGACAGCTTGGGATACATTTACCCTTTTTATTGTCCAAACAAACACAATACCAATAAACTGATCAACTGTTATTAGACTAAGAATCCACACAGAGACTATATTTGAAAAAGAGGGAAACAAAGAGGCAATAAAGCACAGTTGACTGGAGTTCCAGTCGTAGTGGTGGCTGATGTAGCCATTTCCATACATTGTATCAGCTACAGCTATTATGAGCAAGTAAATACCCATTGCACAGTCGGAAAAGCTTAGAACAATTACAAAAATGTTATGTGTATTTTTTACGCTGTTCTTCACCGCATTTATCCCAGCTAACACATTTAAGCTAAAGCTTAACAGTCCCAGTACAGACACCATTCCAGCCAAATGTGGTGTTATTAATATTCTGCTACAAGCATTAGTCTGTGGATTGGGAATACATGAACATACAGATGAAGAAAGTAAGCAACAGAATCGAAAACTATCAGTGGAGAGGTATTTCAGATACAGCAGGTATCCAGGGAAAGACTTTTTTAAAGAATTATTCCTAAGATCTAGATGTTTTATATTGCTTTTTTGCCCAAATCTTCCATGGAAAAATCCTTTTATTTGCCTACATAAAGCTGATAAACAGTATATAACACCCCTTATAGAAGCCCTTTTTCTTTTCGAGAAGATTGGCCTTGCACAAAGAATTCTGTGGGTATGGTTTCTGGTGGAGAGTGAAGACGCACACAAGTGTGCTTTGGGCTTAATGCGCCCATTTGACAGATTCCTTCTATGGCGCTCGAAGACACGCAGTGAAAGAGGGTATAAAAGACATCCTTGTCAAGGACGAGCAAAAATTGTCCCACATTTGAAAATGAACTTCGCTTTCCCAGATTGTAATAGCAGTAGGGCTTCTGGTCATATAGTATGTCAAAGAAACATATCAAATCCTACCAGAGTATGTTCACCTGGATCATATACTTGTGACAACAGAGAATGCGTAGTTGAATCAAGGGTATGTGATGGATTGTGGAATTGCAGAGATGGCAGTGACGAAGTTGGATGTGACAATATATGCATTATGCATGGTGTGGCATTCCATCAAAACAAATTTTGTTCGTTATCTTTATGTCATGTGAAAAACTGCACTTGTGGCTACCTTTATTATCAGTGCACATTTGGCGGTTGTATTCCTATTTCACTGGTGTGCAATGGTTTTGCAGACTGCAAAGACAATAGTGATGAGATTGATGCAATCCGTTGTGTTTATGAGACGCCCTTGTTAAACAAGGTCTCCCACTTTGAATCCCATGCAAAAGTGGAACAGAACAAAGGTTCATCAATGAAAGAATGTCACTTTCCTCTCTGGCTCCAGTGTGGTGAAGAATATCCTATACTGTGTTACCCTTCTCATCAGGTATGTATATACAATCCTGGTTATAATTTTGGTTGTCCTCAAGGGCAACATATTTCAAGATGTGAGCAATTTCAGTGCTCTGGGACTTTCAAGTGTCCGGGAAGCTATTGTGTACCATTCCGGTTGGTGTGTAATGGCAAGATAGAGTGCCCAGAGGGAGAAGACGAAATGTCCTGTTCCATAACCCTATGCCCGTATTATTTCCTCTGTACCAGGGAGAATATTTGCTTGCATACTGTTGAAGTCTGTGACGGGATCGTTCATTGTATAAAATCTGAGGATGATGAAGATGCTTGTGATATTAAGCCATGTCCACGTTTGTGTATTTGTAGAGGTCATGCACTGAAATGTCTTCATTCAAATATGACCAGTATTCCATTCATTTCCTATAAATTAAAAGCTATAATTTTTCAACATAACAGCCTGCAAACTTTGAACAAATTTAATCTGGAATTGAATAATATGTTTCGTCTTGATGTTTCATGGAACTACATATTTAGATTAATGCCACAATATTTCCAACACATGCCAAGATTAGTACAACTGGATATAAGTTTCAATATGGTAACCATATTGGAAGACAATGCTTTCCAGGGCCTAGTATATCTAATTATCATTCATTTACGAGGTAATCCAATTCACAGTATACATCAGCTTGCCTTTTATGGACTTCTTAATCTCCACAGTCTAGTATTAGTACATATGCATATCAGATACTTGGCATCTCATTCATTTGCGTATTTACAAGATTTGCAGGTTCTTAATTTATCAAATAACTTAATTACTAATGTGGATGTGAGCTCATTTGGGCAAAAAAGCAATATAAAACATCTAGATCTTAGGAATAATTCTTTAAAAAAGTCTTTCCCTGGATACCTGCTGTATCTCAAATATCTGAAATACCTCTCCACTGATAGTTTTCGATTCTGTTGCTTACTTTCTTCATCTGTATGTTCATGTATTCCCAATCCACAGACTAATGCTTGTAGCAGAATATTAATAACACCACATTTGGCTGGAATGGTGTCTGTACTGGGACTGTTAAGCTTTAGCTTAAATGTGTTAGCTGGGATAAATGCGGTGAAGAACAGCGTAAAAAATACACATAACATTTTTGTAATTGTTCTAAGCTTTTCCGACTGTGCAATGGGTATTTACTTGCTCATAATAGCTGTAGCTGATACAATGTATGGAAATGGCTACATCAGCCACCACTACGACTGGAACTCCAGTCAACTGTGCTTTATTGCCTCTTTGTTTCCCTCTTTTTCAAATATAGTCTCTGTGTGGATTCTTAGTCTAATAACAGTTGATCAGTTTATTGGTATTGTGTTTGTTTGGACAATAAAAAGGGTAAATGTATCCCAAGCTGTCATACTTGTAGTTTTGGGGATCTGTGTGGGTTCCACTGTTAGTATTGCAGGAGCCATATACAACTTTCTGTTTGCCATGAATATATCAAACGAAGCAGAACTTCCTGTATGTCTACCTGCATTATATGTCGATAGTTCCAGGTTATGGATTGTCATACGATTTATCTTTGCTGGCGCCATAACAGTGATCTTTTGTACTATTTCAATATGTCAAATATATATTGTAAGAACCGTGAAAATGACAAGTGTAAAGAGTGGAAGGAAGGGTAAACACAGGGAATTACTCGTCACACTTAGCTTTGTAGAACTGTCAAGCTTTGTCCAAAGTTTACATTTAGTTTTGATAATTATATTGTGGAATGAGAGAAGTATGCCACTTCGTCACTATGGCCTTTTCTGTCTGACAATGTTGCCCATTCCGGCATTGCTAAACTCTCTTAGGAATAGAAGAACATTGAATTTCCATTTCTTAGCACAAAGAAAACTTTCACTTGGCATGTCAAAACGTTGACCTGATACATGACATATGTTTGTAATATTATCATAGTTTCTTTTTGTATGCATAGTTTACATGTTATCAGTGAGAATCTTCCTGAATAATGGAACAGTGGGCAATGTCTTTTTCAAAAAACACATCACTTCACAAAACAGGTATCTTGAGTGACAGAACTCTCACTATAAAGGCACAGAATCAACTGATAAATGGATATGTTTAAAGAAAAACGGAAGTCCTTTGATATTATACATTATTGTGAAGCCTATGTAATAAGGGATGAATAGCTGAATTTATCTCCCGTGTATTTGAAATTTCAAGAGGTTTTTGACTTGAACTTGTCACATTAGGACTCCGGTTTGGATATGGTGATAACACTGTCTTATTTAATGAGGCGATATATATTGAAAATGTGTGGATACCTCCATAGCCTGAAGCCATCCAATGCAACCTGCCAATCAAAATGCTGTACTCAGCCGACCAATCACCAATTCTGTTATAAAATTATTCCAATGACAACATGACAGCACACTTGAGGGGGGGGGGGGGAGTTAGACAATCATATATGTAGCTACTACACTCCTTACAATGATGCCCATTCCTCTTGGCCAAGCTATGTAATTACAAAACTCTGGTAAATGTTTTTCTCACATTCCAAACGAGGTCATGCTTACAATGGCCAGTTCATTGTTCTTGCTGACTAACAGTCAAGTGCTGTGAGGCACTAAGTTTGAGCAGGGACCTGCTCTCAATAGCAACTCCCAGGTGTGAATCTGCAAATCATCCAAGCAAAAGACAGAAAAAAATGCCCCAGGGGTTCCTGGGTATATCTTTAATGTTGAATATGGGGGCCATAACCATGCATTTTTACTCAGGCAATTTCAATGGGTAACAAGCTATGAAGGAAGCTTTGTATGGCAAATGTGAAAAATATAGCATACAGGTTTGGTGAGAAAAAATGTATTGACAGTCACATACAATTGACATTCCGATGATCCTCTCTCAAGCCACCACTTTGTTCTCCCATGGGATACCACTGAGTGTACTTAGGCAGATTTCAGAGTATATCCTAACATTAAAATGTGAATTTTCCAGGCCTGCTTTTACATTTGATTTAATCATTTCACACATGTATGTTACCACATTAAACCCTCCCAAAATGATATATAATGGGACTTCTGTCTTTCTTTTAGAATAACAGAACTCACACTTTAAAGGCACAGAATATATAGATATGCAAAGACAAGAACTTTGGGAAATTTTAAAGTGTTACTTAAACAATATGATTACATTTTTTTTTCCAGAAAAAATACAAAAGTCCCTCATACTTTGCATACATTTTATAAAATATGAGAGGATGAATATATAATATACTTTCGTAAATTCTCGTATGTTAGGATTATAATTAATTATCAATATAATACTTGTGTAATTGTGCAAGTTTCTGCTCCATGATTACTTTTTGCTTTTCTTTAAACTTTTCATGGACACCACACTTCCCAGCTCTTTCAAGTAATTTATATTTTTGTCTGGTTCTTACACACTGCCATCTAAAGGTCTTGTCATTGGTCCACAAAATATAGCCTTAGGACATAAAATTGTCCCAGTCGGCTTTATTTTCAACAGCCACTCCAACTTGGCAAGTCGCTTTCTGAAATAATCATTGTGCAATTGACATTGGTTGGATGTGAATTGGGACAAAGGAACTTTTCTCCTGTAAACTGGCCTTTGGTCTGTTTTCTTGGAATTAAAAGGATGCCATGACACATTCTTTGGAAAGCCGCATTTGTGAAAGTATCCCCCTGGATATTATCATTTTTGGTCAAAGTTATTCTGATACAAAGCATCCTTGTGGGCATTAACATCATGAAAAATAGCCTTTGTCCCTGCCAGGAGAGTAGTTGCATATCCAACCCATTCCTCCTATTTCATTCTGAGGTTGAATGTTTAAATCATCATTCAAATATATATGTTTGTTCTATAAGCTTCTAAAAGGGACCATTGATAACCTTATCAGTGAAGCCGAGTGTCCTGCATTCAACCAGATAAGGAGGTCCTTGTTGATCAAACATCAGGTATTTCAGAAGATCATTGGGTTGTGGTAGGCCAGACAGAGATCCTACAATTTTTCAATGTGCTGTAAGACTGATGCATCTTGAAAAAAAAAAATGTTCTCAGTCTATCGTGCTCGACGTCAATGGTGTTGTCACCCCACCCCCCTCCTTTGCTGCCATGAAAGCACTTCATTGATCGGCTACACCATATCCTTCACTACCTGCAGGGGTCAGTGCTTTGAATGCATTCTTGCATGAATAGCCTATATGGCACCTGAAGGCTTGAAAAAAAGGCAAATGGATTTATACCATATGAAACAAACGTGTTCCGAGATGCTCAAGAACATTGCCACATTCTATGCCAAAATTGGCAACCAAATGTAGCTTGCAAAAGAAATTGAACGTTTTCCTCAGTGGTCTTTGAATAGTGGGATCCAAGTCTTTCTGCTCCTCAAAAACAACAGGCAATAATCCAGTTGGATGCTCACCCAGCAGTTATAAAAATACGTTTTTCTATGGCCCTAGGTCAGTCATTGTTTGAATATAATTGATGAGTTCCGCCAGTTTCTTGTAATGATCTGCCTCAGAATGGGACACAGCCTGTGCACAGTTTTGTATTGTTTCGTGAAATGCGCGAGACTGCTTAGTAGATTGACTGCTCACCTCCCTAAGTCCAAGTGACATGGTTTGGCGGTCTGGTAAAGTAACTGGAAACAACACAAATTCTTTATGAAATATTGTGGTTTCATTGTTCTGCAGGGATACTCCCATGGCCTTCTGAATATTGGCCTTTGCTATAATTGTTTGACGGACCTATGTCTGTGCTACAAATTTAATCTCTTGAAGCAGCCCCCATAGCACACCCTAAGTTGACAAATGTGACAGAATCTTTCCAGCAAGATTAGCTTAAACTGTGCTGATAACTCAGTTCACTATATTTACAGATGCATTGTACTCAGTTACCAAAGACATGATACCTTGTCATAAGTTGTACATTTTCCTTCTTCAAATGTGCTTTGTTCACCATCCTTCGTAAAATCATTGATTGACTCAAGATTTTTTATCTCACCATCAAGGCTCTTGATTTTGGTTTTCAGTTCATTTATTCACATATCATTTGAAATGAGAAATATATTTGAATTTTTTGTTCTGCCAAGGTTCCTTCTATGGAGCTGACTCATTTTTATTCATAGTCTGTGTTTTTCAACTCGAAGTAATCTAAACAACTGTGACTACGATTCGTCTAGCTTGTTTCTAGCGTCACTAGGCTTCAAATGGCATCCCAATATTTCTCAGGTCCAATTTTTACCAACACTGGCAATTTCTTCAGTATACCCACGTTTAGTAGTATGTAATATGTACCAGCTCCATAATTCTGACCCATTTGTATCGAGACCAGTTTAGAGGTGAATGTTTTGTGACAGCTCTGTCCAAGATAAAATCACGTTTGTTCCTTAAGATTTGTAATTTCCGCACGCACCCATACCGTATGTCAAATCTGCCAATGCTGTGTTTTCAGAGACAGGAATGTACAAAAAATTACATATGCCTTAGATGGTATTTGCATTATCCGTTCTTAATATACTCAATAATATATCATCAAAGTCCCCACACAAAAATGGTTACAATCAAGTTTCTTTAATCATGGAACATACATATCTAAATACTTTTTTGTCTAATATTACTAGACTTGCACAAGTCCCTGGTGCATGTCCCTATTTTCCCATCCCGCGGTCCCACCCAGAAGTGCGTTACAATTTCCCCTCCACAAAGTTAACTGTATAATATTATTATTATGCCAACTACAGGGTGTTATTAAGTAGGTCCCACTGTTATCATTCTTTTTTTTTTAAACTGGTCGACACTGCCGCCCTGCACAGTAGCAGCTATTGAGTCAAGGTCAGTTCTAATCCCATTATCATTGTGATAAGACTTAAGTGGAAAGTGGTCGTCGATGAATGCATGGCTAGTCACTGGCCACTCAAGCGAGACAAAGCTGACCGTCTCCCTCCGGCTGCCGACACCAGGGACTTGTCAAACTTGCACAAGCACGCTCTGGACTACCATCAATTCGGTGGGAGTGACGCCACAACATCCGGGGTTTCGCGGGATCTGAGAATTCAAATCAGAGGTCAGAGGCGAGGTCAGATCAAGTTCAAGACGCCATGATTGTTTGAGTGGTTTCATTCTGTTGTGCTCACCAGGTTCACAAGTCCTAAATTGTATTATATTTCGATTTATGTATTGGTTAGAGTAGTGAATAGCTGTCAGAAATGAAAAGGATAGAGGAGGCAATTGCCTATGCTGCAAGTCCTACAAACAATGCGAGTACCCAGGGCCGAGTCCAGTGTAAAATGAATCGCATCTTCGATTAATATTCCTTGTGCAGTTTTTTCATCCCCTCTGAACAATTTTCTTCTCTCTCTGGAATTCGTAACATATTGCGTACATAAAATACAAACTCCGTCTTGTGAGTGTGGGGTTATATTCAGCACAACAACTTTCTTGGTGGGCGTTTGCACCGGGGTAGAAATCCCGTCCACACCCATGCTTGACCACGTTGTTGTGTTTTGGAAATGCCGCATGACTGGCTGGGGCCAAGGTGAAGGTCAGAGCTGCCTTGCGGTCACGTGCTTGACTGTTCATGAATAATTCATAGCAGCCACAAGCCGGCAAGTTTGACAAGTCTCACTGGACGCCCTCCGCCTGACGCGGGCAGTGCAATTAATACTTCATTACACAGTAGCTCAATTAACAGCTTCTGAAGAGGGGTGCGTTATGACCGCTCGCATGTCTGTGTGATAAGAAACACAGTGCAGACCGCCCGGCGCTAATCATCTGGAGTCCGTGTTATCTGGTTATAGACACGTTCCACGCCAATTAGCCAGGTTTGAGGGCCTACCTGTATGGTAACCGAATAACCCTTCGACGCGTGTTTACTTGAAAAATTTATTTTTGCAATTAATTTTATTTTGAATAAAATACGGAAGACAGTCCAGTGAGACTTGAGCAAGTCTATAATATTACCAGCAGAGAAGTACTGCAAAATCAGCAGTTAGTGTAACTTTCTTCACCTTTCAACATAAATGTGTATCAGCATAGGTAACACATGGTCTCTCCATGATCAACTGATTTAATTGAAATGGTTGTTTAACAAAAAGATCCTATAAGGTTTACAATTGGCTGCGTCCTGCGTGGTTACAGGAGCTATGCGAACTACCCCCCAGTGTTTGGTTATATGAAGAAACCGGTTGGGGAACTCACTCCAATGGAGACGATCTCGAAACTTTCTATGATGAATAAGACAGTCCAGAAGTGAACCCCTTGTGTTTGTATACTGTTCTCCGCAATGTTCAATGCACAATCTGACAACAATAGATGTTCTGACTTACCTTTAATTCCAACCAAATCAATGTTGTTTGATTTTTTTTTTTTTGTCTTCTACCATCAAACTGTGGAATCTTGTTCCACATGAAGTGCGAATTATACCGACTTTGTGCCAGGTCAAAATGAGAATTTCTAAGCCATTGAAATGGTCGTTTAAATATCCCGAACTTCTTTGGTAGACAAGAGATACCTTTCTATTGTAAATTCCACACTACGCATGGGCCAAAGCCAATTGAATCAACATCTTCTCCAAATACGTGTTAAAGGGTCATCAGTATGTTCGTGTGGTGCTGCTGCCGAAAGCGTATGGCGTTAATTCCTTACTTGCCCTCGATATTTCTTTTTTTTTTAATGCAAAGATCTTCTTACGTCTGTTAATTCAGTTTATGCATCCTTCTGTTTAAATACAACTTTGTTCGGTGATTGTCACTGCAGTCTCGAGGATAATGTGTTTATATTTCTCCAGGTGCAGGAGTTTACACACAAAAACATAAACGTTTCGAAGTTGAATCATTGACATGGTGCATATATTGGTAACTTATACAAGCCTTTCTGTCTGTGTTCCAGTCTGGTGGAGTCCATGTTCTCGTTGTTTTGCCGGTGCGTCACCACACCTGTACTGCTTCTTGCACCCGATGTTTGGCAGCGTATCTGGTGCGCGTTACGTCTGTCCTGTGCTGGTGTAATCTCTTGCAAGAGGGATTCGTGCAAGGCTGTGCCCGTCTTCCCAGTTGTGTTTTTTTTTGTTCATATAATATGTTTAAACGAACTTGATGCAATGGAAAGTTTTAAGCTTTTACGGAATTTGGCTTTCAACATTTGTAGCATAAATAATCTATCAGCTGTTCAGTATTCTTCGCACACACACACACACACACACACACACACACACACACACACACACTTTATTTGTTGATAATATGAAAATGTAAGTTTAACACCAGATGTCGTAATATGTTGCTAAGTGTTGAATGATTTTTTATGACATTAAGTTTTAGCAAGCATTTTGACATCTAAAGGAATATTAAGAGCAATTTACTGAATGCTCAAATATACACATTTCCACTTACAGTAATTATATATTTATATATATATAGTCTGTGTGGCTGTAACCTGCCAGGCTATCTGCAAACTACCAATGAAATTTGTACACCTGATTGCAACAGTATGTGCTGGAATCTGGCATTTCTTTGATATGGGTGAAACGATACACATCAGAACACGTAAAGTGAGTACATATTGTTTATGTCTATCTATATTTGCATGAATTGTAAGAATGTTAGTTTACTCACAAGAATATAATATAGGAACAGGTCCAATGTCAGGTGGCATGCTTTGAAATAAACATTTACGGTAGCGGAGACGATTGAGCTGCGCGCTACGTTTTCAGCGACTTTGCTTTGCATACATCAACCATGTTTCATATTTTACCCATAAACCCAAAACCATACATTTTGTGTACTGCACAGATATTTAGATTTGTTAGAAACAGGTTTCGTATCGATACGACCAGTTTTAAGGATTTCATAAGCCGGTTTACAATAGGGTATCAGCTGGCACATTTTGGCAGTATTTCCCCCCCCCCCCCAAAAAAAAAAATAAACGACGAAAAAGTGTATTAAATATGTAGAATTTAAGTAAAGCCAAACATGCAGGGACCGTATTCTCTGTTTAGAAATGAGATACATAATTGCAGAATAATCGAATTCTTTGATCATCATTTTAAACATCACAAAAGTCTCGGAAGGAGCCATTGAGCGGAACAACAAATAATACAGTTTCTAGATAATATAGTTATATTTAAAAAGACGATTATTTGAAGCAGATCGACCAATCAGCTCACAACTGATGCTGTTTCAAAATTGATTGAAAGCAGAAAACGTCATTCAGAGGAATCGGCGTTGAAAGATTCGAGGCCACACTGCTGGTCTTTATGACAATACTGATCTCCAACCCCATTCAGTTTTGTTGTATCCTTCGAATTCATCTCAATCAACATCTATGATGTAGAGTTTCCAAGATGCAATGTTGTTAATTGGCTTAAAAAGCAGTCATTTACCCTAATGACATCAAAGCCAGCCACAATTACGAGCTTGTCACTATGGTTTCCCACCTGGTAGTAACAGTTTCAAAGTGGACTCGAAATCGGATTAGTCACGTGACTCGAAGGTGCGTTCACCTTGACCCTAGCAACATTATTTGAAAATGGCAATGCTTGAACAAAATGGGCTTGTAATTTCGCAGTTTGCTTCAGTGAGATGAGTGTTCGATGGACAGGAGTTGCTCACTTACATCTCCTCTACTTGGACCAAAAAGCGACATGTCTTTATTAACGGAACGGACAGGGACTTGAACATTCTGTGATTGGTGGTGATAATACCGAAAAAAGGATGAAAATTCGCATACCACGATAAGGGGGGGGGGAAGCCCCCCCCCCCCCAAGGGATGGCGATGAGCAAAAATAGGAAAATGTTGACGAACGTCAAAATAGGAAAATGTTGACTAACGTTTCTAGGTGTCCCCAGAAGTGTACAGGTGTAATTTTGAAGCAATTGGCCAAATATTTCAAGAGAAAAAGTTTTTAAAAAATATATTTGCGTGCCCCCTTCCCCTATAAAATTTCATCACAAATCCCAAGTTAATTATGCAAGTTATATGTGCAACAAGTTTGAAGAAGATACAGCTTACCGTTTGGGAGAAGTGAACGATATCAATTGTGCACAATGTATGATGGGCAGCCGACTGACAGACAAAACCCCACCACATAACCTAACACAAACGCAATCAGTTCCAGTTTAATATTGTTAACTATCCTCATATGGATAGTAATATTCCTATTGGGCATGCTTATGGCGTCTTTCTGTCACGGTTGAAAGAGTATGCACTGATTTTGACAATTTTAAATTCCGCCATACTTTTATTTGATAAACTGGTAAAGCAGGGATATTCAAAAATGAAGTTAATTTTTTTTTTGAAAATTTGTAGATAAAAATGAGTCCTTGTTGCGGAAATATAAGGCGGATTTGTAAGGTTATATAAAAGAGGTTGTGCGCAAGTATTAATTGCTCTCAACAATTTATAACGGTATATGTATGGAGCAAGATATCTGTTAAAGTTGAAAGTTGCACGTATCAAATCAATTCAAGCTACTACTAACTTTTAGTCAGTACCTCTCTGAAGTTACCACAGAGATGTTTACCTCCATAATATATTTATGTCTTGTGTATGTCTTTATTGATCCCAGTGGATTTCGACATGGCTTGTTTGATGGATGGCAATTTTGATCATGGTTGAATCTTGATTATACGGAATTTGGTTTCAGGAAAACATTTCCGATGAACTCTTCAAATGATTATATTCTACATGTTTGCAAAATGGACACAGTCACTAGGCTCGTAGTGCTTCAACAATATCGATTATAAGTTGATAAAAAATGTCAGATACAAGGCCATGTATTTGACATTTTTGATCAACTTTTCTTCGGCACGACAACTTCGAATTCCGCCATACAATTTTATCTGATAAATTGGTAAAACAAAGATGTAAAGAAATTGAGTTTAAAAATCATTGTTGAAATTTGTGGAAAAAATGAGTCCTTGTTACCCAAATAGATGCGAGCGAGTATTGATCGTACTCATCTATTTGATGGTATATGCATGGTGAAAGGTACCTCTTAAAGTTGAGAGTTGCATGCATCAAATCGATGTAAAGTACAACTGACTGTAAGTTAGTACCTGTCTCAATACAGGAAAAAGATGTTTTATTCCAAGCTATTTTTATGTCTGATGTATATCTATCTTATCTAAATGAATTGCGACATGGCTTGTTTGATGGCTGGTGATTTTGATCATGGATGAATATTGATTGCATGGAATTTGTTGCTGTCTCTTTGACATCATTGAAAACTATTGTGGGTTTCCATTTTTCATGCCAGTCATTATTGATTTGCGGATGTTGTATGTGAAGAGTTTGATGGCAGATGCATGGCTTGATGAATGTTTAGAACTTGTATATAATTGGTCATGTTCATGTTCATTTGTCATATTTGGATGGAGCAAAATTTGACCAAATTGGGATATTGAACTTGATAAGTAATGGTCACTGATTGTTTGGTGACTGTCAAGCCCCCTGAAGTAATTAAAATCAAGCTACGATAATGGTATTGACAGCTATCTATAAAAAGTCAGTAATAGCCTCTTCCGTTAAGTGGGCATGCTCCTGGGCAGGTCTCTGTCAGAGTTGTCAATCCTGTTTTGTTCAGTGATAATTTTCATATTTATAGTTTCAAAAATCGAATTAGGTAAATGACTAAAATAAAAAAGTAAGTAAGTAAACAAAATAAAATAAAATAAAATAAATAAACAAACAAACAAACAAATTAATACATAAATACATAAAGAAACAAATAAAGAAATAAATGAATTACATCTTGCGTGAAGTTGCTCAGTTCGTTCTTGCAATCACTACACTTTGATTTGTTCCACAGGTACTAAAGGAAATCTGTTCTACTTGTTACGAAATTTGATGTGATTTCTATTCCTGAGTTTCTTCAAAGCAACTTCTGGGACTACTTCAAACTTGGTAATTTTTGAAAGAATTAAAGATATGCTATTTTTGAAGTGTCAGTGGTATTTTGTGGTGTTTAATACAGTCAACCTCTATTTGATATTTTGTACAACTTTCCTATGTCGAAGAGGATCCACTCCTAGGTACCTAAACATTATCCATTTTCTGCTAATATTCTATTTCTTTGTCCTTGGGGTGGTTGGTCCGAATTTGAACTTATATTAGGGATGTGTTTACGCATAGACATTAATAAAATTGTGTCAATATATCAGGCATACACGTTATAACGTCACCCTGGGTGCTCAGTCAACCATTTCTGTATTTGTCGGCATGGTTCAGAGCTTAGAGTGTTGAACTTTAGATTCACCGGCAAGCAAATGGTATCAAAGGTCAAGGGTTCGAATCCCATGGTACTATGAGGAACATTCTGGTGCTTTACTTGTAAAGGATAAAAAATTGTAAGGCTATGGAAATTCCCCAATCTATTAATATACAAGTCATTCGGGCTTTAACATCTCCCTGAGTCCTGGGTCAACATTTTATGTGGTTCTTCCAATGGCTCTGTGGTCAGAGGGTTGGACTTGACGTTTTAGCTTGGCAATGGTGGTAAAGCTCAAGGGTTTGAATTCCACAGCAGGCTGACAAAAATGATGTTATTTGTAATTAATTGATAACATTCTATTGGTCCCTTTGTGCTGTGAGCCATTGATCCAATGAAGAGACATTTTACATTGTTCTCTTTTTAAAAAAGAATAAGAATTGTGTCATTAGCGTACTGGGATGTTTTATGTGCAAGGAAATCAATCACAATACCGTGCATATTAGTATTTTTAAAACATCTTTCACTAAAAATTCTTGTGCAGAATAACAATATATGACGGCAAGGGAGAGCCTTGATGAACGAAACACCTTTTGAAAAATTGATAGTCCTTTATGACCAATCATACGATTGATGTAGCTTTCAGTATCTGTATGAAAAGGGTTGACCAATTTTTGTACTGAGGGTCCAAGATTAAAGAAGTCTAACATCTGTTGCGGAAAATCTATCCAAGACGTTCAAATGTTTTCGTTGTCAACAAGTGGAAAGAAGTCGGGAGTGTCTTCCTCCTCAGTGTTTAAATTATATTCAGATAGACAGATGGATAGATAAATTTATTTTTTCTCGAACATTACAAATAAAGAACATTACTTCACCAAGGACTAGTATAGTCGATGTGGAATCAGAGGTAAAATACATGTATAAAATGTAAACCTTGACACATAAGACTAAAATATACACAAACACATCAGCATACTTCCGCTTGACCATGGCCAATGTCTCACTCATGGGGAATACATATACTGTGTAGGTCCTCATTCGACGACAACAAGAGGTTTTACGCCGATGGTTACCAAAAAGTTATATGAGTCCCATGAAAGAAGTAAACAATATTGGTGAGAAAGATATTGAAGAGTGCTGGCCCAAGGACATAGCCCTGTGGAGCGTCCTCCAATACCTCTCTCCGTGTACTCTTGGCATTGCCTATTTTGACTCTTTGGAATCTACCTCACAGGTAACTGCAAAATAGAGTGATTGATTGTTTTGACATGCCATATGCTAAGGGTTTGGCCACATAGAGATCGTGGGGTAGGCTGTCTAAAGCTTTAGACAGATGCATCGCTAAAGATCCGACAGCCTTACCTTTGTCCAAAGCACTGCGCCAAAGCTCCATAAGCATCAAAAGAGTATGTTGACAGTTGTTATTTTTCACCAATGCACTGACTTTGAGAAAGCTACCCTGATTTTCATAAAGTGTGTACCTGCATGGTAGTGCGCCATTTTATAATGTGAGAGAGGCTGTAAAATAAGATGATGATCAATAAGGGTACAAGTTAGGACGCTTCTTTCATATCTACCGGTGTAATTGCATGCATGCTGTTGTCTTGAAAATACTTGACTGATTCTTTTGGTACTTAATAGGGATAGAGGGCCAATCCTCCATATTTGGTGGTATTTTTAACCTCATGGTATCGCTTACTCTTGCGTTGTATACCGTGATTGCGATTATTTTCAGATGCTGGGGCACGTGATTTTGTTTTTCCACGTCAAGCCGGCGAAAAATTAGGGGAAAAATGTTAGTATACCTATCAGTCTTTAATTCCAATATAATGTATAGAAACAGAAAACATGATAAAACGCAAACTTTTATTAAATGTAACTGTCATGATATCCTCGACTTACCGGCATCTGAGCACCTGCTATCAAAATGATCCAGTGCTGACAAGTATTCTGCAAAATGAGGTAAAAAATAAAGCCCAGTGACTGAAGTTGATTCAACGGTGACTGGTTGCTATTTTGTGTACATCATTCATTCCAACCGAGGTGATACAATAAACGTAAAACAAATATTGAATATAAAAATCTAATTGATATTCAAGTTAAAGCTATTATTATGAAATTCCCTTATTATAAATTATGGTTTATTTCAAAAGACTATGCTCATGAAATATACTAATGTTTGAAAATAATTGCAAAAGTAAGCAACACAGATTGGAACAGACCTGCTGTTAATCTCAAAATAGACTTTTTCAATAAGCTGCATTTGCTCATGCTTATTGGACACTAAACACAATGTGGTTCAACTTTTCATTGGTATGCTATATAGTGTCCATATAAATGTATTAGTCATATGAATTTTAAGATTGAGTTTTACCTGTGTGAGGTCTTTGTCAGCATATCTAGCACTTTCCGTGGGGGTACACAGAAATTAACTCTCTGTATTTCAGTGAGAGGACGATGAGTATAGAAAGTTTGCACGTTATAGGGTCATACTGTAACTTCTAGCTTCCCTTTTAGCTGTGGGAAATGTCTAGCATTACATGAGAGATGGGCACATTTAAAAAAATAAATTCATTGCTTTTCCACAAGCCAATATGTCACACAAAACTATCGCCTGTGAATATGTCAAAAGGGCTACAGTTGCACAAGATGATAACAACAGGATTAAATCAGTCCTTCAATGCATTTCTCACATTTCATAATATTAATAATAATGCAATGTAGATAATACTGCAATATATCATTATCTGTGGTTCGTAGTGCAATTAACACATTATTGTTTGTAGATAGCATCCTGCCAAGGATGCTTCAGTCTTACATTAAGAAATTGATTTATATATGATACTTTATACTAACATCCATGATTAAATAGCATCAAATTTGTTTTTGTTTGTTTGTTTGGGTTTTTTTTTTTTTTTTTTTTTTTTTTCGTTTTTTTTGTTTTTGTTTTGTTAGGCATTGATGTACTTTGCATGATGATATTTACACAATGAAACTTATACAGGTAAGGTAGGTAGGTAAGGTTTTTTTTTTTCAGTGACTTGTACATGCACAAATATTACATCATTCATTGTTCAAATAAGATTGTACCCAGCCCTCTTGGGCTTATAAGTCACTATTTGGACATTGTACCCCGATGAAACTATCATGCGCATGCCTGCTGCACTCACAAATACCAAAAAGAGAATGAGAGAAAAACAAACAAACAAGAAAAAAAAACATTCAAGCCTGCAAACATTTGCTCGTGGGCAGACAGAGGACCACGTTTGGGATTCATGACCCATCAGTGGACCCTCAGCTGAACACCGTCAAACGCTTGCAGGGCTAAACCGTAGAGTAAAGTTTGCTATGCCTCTCCACACAAGGATGAAACAAAAACTTAGTATAGCTTTTCCCTCAACATTCTTAAATAAATATACAAATTTCTCTTCATAAGTCATCTCCAAATATGCTTCATCCAATTTCATTACTCTTCTAGATAATTGTTGTCTCAAATCAAAATAGAACAGACACTCACACAGAAAATGGATCTCATCTTCAATTGCTTCATTATTGCAAAAGTTACATATTCGTCTCTCCAGTGGGACCCCGTTGAAACGACCAGTCACTACTCTTAATGGCAATATACCTACTCTGAATTGAGCATACACTCAGCGCTCGTGCTTGTGTAAAAACGAGGTAATATATGCTTCGGGCTCAAAAACAGTTTTGATCTTAGCGTAATTCCGTAACCATGGCTTTGACTGCACACTAGGTTTCCATTCATGATATTGCTTTTCCACAAATTTGTCACGAGCATAATCTAAACTACATATCGCCAGGTTATCAAATATATGAGAACAATCAATTTTTTTCAAAAACATTCTTAATAGCATTTGACCAGCCCATTTCCAAGTTTATATCCCACATAAAAACTTGCTTTGCTAGCCTCGTTTCATCCTTGAAAAAATGGTTCCATGCCCGTACTAAACCTAAGTAATGTCTGTAACGCGGCAGAAGCCAGCCTACGTGTTCCTGCATACCTGGAATACGTGCCTTTGCGTGAACACCCAGGAAATATCTCATGCTATATTCTATACTTTATCAGCTGAAGTAAATTTTCCAGCTCCCCAAATCCCAGAAAAATAGTCAGATATTGGCACAACACCACTTTTATATAATTGAGCGACTGTTTTATACCCAGCATCCTTTAGTGATTTAAATCTAGCAATGACTCCTCCCAGAGCTCTCCCTGCCGCATTAGATAGTGTGTCCAGTCCTTCCGTAAAATCTAGATGGGAATCAATATTAAAATTCTAAATACTTGTTTTTTTCAACAATTTGAAGCTCATTATCATGTAAAAAGAAACGACGGGCAGTACAGTTTATACGCTTCTTCCTAAAGTGAATAACATTGGTTATTCCTAGGTCAAATTTCATTTAATCTAATAGATGCAACTCTATCAGTATAGAGTGATTTTACAGGTCTGTAAAACTTTCCGTCAACATTATACATAAACATTTTATATGCAAGCAAATCTCTATTGATCCAGTCGAAAGCTTTTTCGAAGTTGACAAATGTAACAAAAGTAGAATCCCCATTTGCAATTCTATTGCGAATGATTGAAGTTAAAGTGAAAGCCTGTTCAAAACAGGACCATCCAGCTCTGAAACCATTTTGCTCGTCGGCTTACAGCTCCAAAGACCTCCAAATAATTTGTTAAACGCTTATTTAAAACGGATGTATATACTTTTAGAAACTGTAGAAAGAAGTCTTATACCCCGATAATTGAAGGGAATAAATGGGTCTTTATCAGCTCCCTTAGGGATAAGACATATAACTGATTTAATCCATACATTGGAAACTAGTCCACTATTAAAGCATTTACGTAATACAGCAACCAGTATTTCATTTACATTTGGATTTTGTAATACTTTATTTAGGATCATATAAATTCCAACTGCTTTTCTCTTTCATTTTTTAACTACACTAGATACTTCACATACAGAGATATCTTCATTTAGCACTACATTTTCCACTACCTTTTGTGAGTGGAAATTATGCAAACTTTCACGTTCTGTCGAGGCAGTAGTAGTTGAGATACTGTTCTGTTGCGTTTTTGTTTTAATTGTGTTTTAGCATTAGCACAAGAATGTAGGATTAAAACATGGCAAAGCTGGACAGAAAAGAATGTGTCAACATATAGAAAACTGCGTACCTTAACCTCCCTTAAGCCAGCCAAAACTGGCTTGGGTTGACATGTCGTCTGCTTCTGTGTTATCAACAAATTTGAATTCTAAATGTGAAATATATTACGTTTTCTATGCATATGCACTTTGTTTGAATAAATGAATAATTATTGCAGCAGTTAAGTGAATGACAGTTCCAGGCACTTCTTAGCAGCAGAGATGCAGGGTATTTTAAATGTGTAAAGAAGGATGTTAGCTTCTGATAGGTCCAGTTTTTGTTTATTTCTGTTACAGGGTATTATTTCTAATGTGACACTAGGGGGCATCACCCTCCAGATCTGGAAAATTTATCCGATAAGTTTGAAACAGCTGAACACAACGACGAACACTAGCATGTCTTACTATTTCGTAAATGATCCTGAATCTGACAAGGCTAAACTGGTATTTGGTTTGGTCTCATCACTATCATTGAAAACTGTTATCCACTTCTCTTTTCATGGAACCCTTATATATTTGGTAACAATTTGAACATTCAGGCATTTTCTGCACATATTGCAGTGCAGTAAGTGTTCCAAGTGTAGTGAAACTGATGTTGTTTTTTATAATTGTCTGATGAATATAGTTTGTTATTATGAAGGTCATGTCAGGTTGGCTCAAAGTGTTTAATGTACTCTTTCTCTGTCTCTCTTTTGTATAAATAATTAACATCTAAATCAACTGAATGACAAGTTGAACTACGTCTTATTATAAATGAAAAAATTTAAAACTGTTACAGGAAAACAGTTATACTTACAGTTACCTTTAGGAACATTTCAATCTTGAACAATTAAATGTCCTTTCAAAAATACTTCTGGAAACCAACTTGAAATGTGACTACTATCCTTACAAATTTTGACTATTGTAATGCATTTTTGACTACGTTTTAATGATTTGAGGCCTAATGTCACTTGCTTCTGGCTGATGTTTAACATTTGAACCAATGTACTTACTATATTTGGAAATTCAAACACTTTTCTTTTTGAAATACTCTTAATTTATCTCCTTTAAAACAACATCATATCTTTAACTACATGCCTAAAACACATCGAATTATATAATCATGTTGTTTAGATTCTTATTGATGGTCATTTTAGACCTAGAGGGCTTTTCTGATGGATTGATGTTGGTGTTGGTGTCACTTTGTGGACTTATATGGATGATGATCATTGTTGAGATGGTGGTTGCAAGTAGTACCTTTTTAAATATTGAATTTTATAGACATTTTCAACAAGTTAAGAACCTCCGCTTACAAATTCTCAGATGTGATGCAAATTTTGGTCCCTTTTCATAAATTGTATGGTCCTGTATGTGCATGAATGATACAACTGTCCAAGCCAATTTACTGAAATAGGCCTATAATTTCAAACAAAACTTTTTGCATTCTGTCATGTGAAAACTAAATAAGGTTTTTTTTCCCCCTATGGACCTTTGCACTTACGTTTTGGTCTCTTTTGGATAAATACGAACTATAAATTTATATGTTTCAGCTATACATACCAAGGAACATTGCCTTTGGTCGGAATTGACTTGGATTTGTTTCATTAGGACTACGGTTTGGATATGGTAATCACACTGTCTAATTTAGACAGTCTGTATCCTTTAGTGACAGGTATGTTGATACTTTGCGTCTGATAAAATATGGGACCATTTCCATAGTGCTTAATCCAAGCAATTTAAATTTGAGCAGCAATGAATGCATAATGGTAGGAATTCAAGCCTTGTTGCTTTGCAAAGACAATTATAGAATTGGCTGTTTTGGCCTTTCGCCAAGCTTAAAATTTGCTAGGCTTGACATAATTTTTTATGAACTCAACATATCACTATAAAATTTTACATGTATGCATGTCAAGAAAGTAATACAAAACAAAACAAAAAATAAAATAAAAAACCCACAAAAACTTATAAGATACACTACACGTAGGCTCTGTTTAGTGCTCATCAAATAACATAACAACTGTCAACAGCAACATAAGTTTAAGTATCGTATTATCATATTATACTTGAGATTTATCCTCTAGAGTAACTTCCTAGTCATCATTACCCGATTCCGCAGCTCAAACTCTATGCTCTCCATGTAGGTATCTGTGACAATTTTATACTTGATCTTGCAGATCTGTGTCAAAAATAGTTCTGGGCTATCCAGTACCATACCCAGCTATTACTGTCGTACATTCAAGGCACCAAATAGCCCTGGCTTCCCTCAGGATACATTTCTCAATATGGAGTGCTGGCTTAAGGTAGGTATATGTATCATTAATTATTACGCAGGGTTTAATTGATTTAAAGAATATATGTTCAATGTAGGTTATCAATAATTGAATGGAAATTGCAAACAGCTCAAATTTCAGCAGAGGAAATGAGGAGGATTGAATATACATGAATTGAAATGTACATGATGTATGAGAGGCTGTTAATTAGCAGCCACTTAGTCAGGAAAAGTTTATTAAGTACAGTAAAATGAAAATTTCAGAGTTCGTTTGTGCATTTATATCAGGTCAGGATGAAACATTTTCAACTTTAGGATGATCTGGTTGTTGTTGTCTATCCTTGAGGCAATTTGAATTAAAAGTTGTCAAGGTTGTATTTTGAAGAAAGAAGACACAGCGTAGTCTATGTTACACCAGGGGGAGCTGGAAGGTTTCGAATGACTGGCTATTTATAATCATGCCTGGTGTGGTCTCATGATAAATTGAAGCCTTTTGAACTGCATGTATCTTGCATGTCGTCGATGTTATGTATAAATCTATTGTGTGGTTTATGCATTGAAGTCAGACCAACTACTTGCGATATCCATGATCTGGGAAGTGCTGTTTATCTGCACAATGCTGATTCACTTTAAATCTGTGATGGCATATTTGTACTTGAGGTAAGTTGCTAATGGATAGTTGATGACCCGCTCAAGCTGCATAAAGACTCCAAACTATTTCCTTGCATTTCGTTGAATACAGAAACAATTCATTATGAAAAGATAGTTTAATTTACAGCAGACAAGCAAGCTCATGCCTGGTGGTGCAGCCGAACCAGAGAGTTTGACTTACTGATCTCATTTTTTTCTGCACATGCCACATTACTACTTTTCAGAGTGAGGCTTTCATGAATGGCTTCAACCTTTGACGCTACTGGCCAGAGAAGAGGCCACAGGTTACTCTGTTTGTGCCAGCTTGTGCACTGAAGCCCTACCCGGCAGACAATACTCTGACCATGCTAGAATTCCGGTGGTCTCCATGCAGTGGGGGCAAGGCTGGCTGCTCTGTACACCTGACCACCCAGTACATCGTCAATGCTACTGCACCCACTGCCGACACACAGCCACAGCAAACTAATGAAGTGTGGGAAAGTCATCATCTTCATTGGCCATAGGAAGACAAAGCAGGTTCTACAGAGGTAGGCATAGAATTTCCTCATCTGAATTCAACACTGTCTCTTCCCATGTCTGTATAAATATGTATACATTTTTCTCTAATCATAATCCTGAACTTACTTGATGATCCCATTCATAGAGTGGCCTGCTGGGAATAATAGTCAGTATGTTATCAGTTGCTCAGCAAGTGAAGTTGCAGCTGCCATTAGGGAGCCAGAGCACGACTTGCCATGCAATGGAAAACAAACCATACAAAAAACCAAACCACACTTCAGACTAGCTGTGTTAATGATTGAATGAAGCGTTCTCCTGACTTCTGAATAAATTCTATATTTGCTTGCAAAGGGCCTTCACCCAATTGGAGAAGAGAACTGAAGATCAGATCTTCCAGCTTTTTTATACACATTAAAACACTATTTTATTTTCTTGCTTGATACTGAACATAGACATAGCTGGTTCTTTGGGACATGAAAGATGGTTACAGTTGCTGCTTTCATCCCGAAGTTCAATTACCATATTCTTCCCAATGAGCACCTATGCCCCAATAAACACCCCTTCTGCACTGAGTCCAGAAAAGCAAACAGACGAAAATTCCACATTTTATTATAACTGTGGTTGTGTTTGTGTGTGTGTGTGTGTGTGTGTGTGTGTGTGTGTGTGTGTGTGTATACCATTGCTTTATTTTGAGTGAATGCCTGAATATCTCAATCAGGATGAACATTTCTGACAGCAGGGAACTAGTTGGAAACAAAATTGAAATGATTGGAAACGTGTAGGCTATTGATAGCCGCAGGGATATACATGTATATTTATGATATTTTCAGGTAAAATTACATTCCTGGAGAACGGATTTGTCTTGCAGTGTGAAAGTGATTTTGTTTAACCCTTTCCCCTTTGAATTGACATTCGAGTCAACAACTTTCTTTGGCGTGAGTTGGGCACGAAATGCCCAACTCATGCCAAAGAAAGTTGTTGACCTGGGGTGTGTGATCTTGATAGGACTCATGTACAGTTCTCAGTCAAAATTGTTTTTTATCGGTGTTGAAATTAGATGAAAAAAAATTAAGCACACCACATTTGACTATCAGCCGGTTTTGGCCAGTCTAAGGGGGGGGGGGGGGTTAAGGTGAAAAAGGCCAATAAATCAGACAAGGCTTGACACACCAGATGTTACAGTCACAAGCTTGCCTAATTGTACATGATATCTGGTTAATATTTTCAATAAAACCACAATAATTTAGTTTTAGACTTGTCTGTTTTTGCTACTTAACGTTATCTTTTGGCATCTTTTTGTTTTGATATTCACTTTCAGACATTTTAGGCTTACATGTTTTCTGTCAGGTTAAACTCCCCTGGGGCTATCGGTAGCAAGCAGCGGCCTACGACAGCTACATGTTTGCCTAATTGTACTTAAAATCCTGTAATATAAAATTGTTTTGATAACATGTTTTCGGCATAAATGCTAGTGACTTTCATTCTCTTCTGACGTGCCTAAATGCACATTTACTCAATATTAAAAAAATACTCGCAATTGACAGTATTTTCTCAAATGTCACAAACCTGACACATTATGTCGATACATTGACTCAGGGTTGGCAGTGAAATAGAGCTTAATTGTTTGAACAATAGGTGTCATCATGGAGTTTGTTTTACATCTCTGGTGCAGGTTGTACATTGTTGCAGTCCTTGTTAGGATTTCCCTGGGTTTATACGGGTGGTCTAGCTGCAACTGTTTAGTTTACAATCACTGGAACTGAATATAATGTCCCAGCTTGTTTCCACTTCAGTTAAACATTGGCGGATAGTTTAATTAGGATAAGCTGTCCAGCTAGAAAGGGTACATATTGGTTAAGGGGTAAGTCAAATTGTTCTTATCTGAACCTGTACTATACAAATTTGGTAACTATGGTTTGTTTGACATGTATTCTTCTTTCATAATGAAGCTCTGCATTTATAAGCAAAACTTCACGTATTTAGCTAATTCATCAATTGCCACGTTCATATTTATTCATTATTATGTGGGTTGTCTTTGCTGAACATTTAGCTTAGACAAGGAGCCGCTACTCAGAGAGACATGTACGGGTAAAAGGCTCCGAAACATGTTGAGTAGTTACCCGCTGAAGACCCTTTAATTTATAATTTGGGCTAATACAGCCTATGTCAAAATTTTACAGAGGACCGTGTGCAATATGGACAATAGTACTTCTATGTATATAGGATAGACAGGGACAGGTTAGCTTATGGAGACTAAACAGTTGGACTGCGGAATAGGGTAATGACTACTAAGAAGTGGTTTTGGACAAAAAGACACAAATACAATGCCTGATATATTTGGTTGTTTCTTGAACCACAAGCTATCTAATATGACATACCAGGTATTTGGTGACTTGGGTCGTCTTCTTCTACACCAAATTTCTGCTTTTGGTGTGTCATATAACACAGATGTCTGATAGTTTGGGCTGTGGTCATGATAGACCCGATATCTGACAGCCTGGGTTTTGTCATGAGACACCAGATATCAGGCAGCCTTAGTTGAGTCATAATACACCAGATATCTGACAGCCTGGGTTCTGTCATAATGCATCAGGTACCCAGATAACTTGGGTCGTATCATGATTCACTAGATATCTGATTGCTTGAGCTTTTTTATAATACATGTGCATTGGATGTATGGTTAATGGGATCATGTCAGATACATCTGATAAGTAATAACTTGAGCTATGTTATAATTCACTAAATATATGATTGTTTGGGTTGTGTCATGATACATCCGATATCTGATAACTTGTGTTGTGTTTAGCCATTTCTACCATGGGAGATGTGTTTAAGCAAGCTGATGTACATGTAATTTCATGTAATCAACCAAATGTGCCAGCATATAAAATGTGTATACATTCATAACTATTGCCTGTATGGCAAGCCATCTCGGGCCCCTTCCAATCAAATCAATCATTGCTGGGATCTGCCAAGCAAGTCACTATACGTATACTTTGCCTCATTTATCACATCACTATGTCTTCCACACGTATATGTAGTCAGAAGTTGCATTTATAAATGTCTCCAGTTATAAAAGGCAGCACATATAGTGAGTACCTCCATTCAGTGTCCTCCTGAGCATTTAAAATATCCCTTTTGAATGGCTTCACACATTTTTCCATCTAAGAGACCACCATTTTTATGCCAAATATATGACATTTCTATCACATATCAGCCCTGATACTAGAAGTAACTCTTCGGCTTTGAGCCAATGTTGGTCATCGTTCACCATGTTAGGAAAGTGTTATGTTTTAATGATTATGAAAAATATGAAGCAGCCAGCTGTGACAGATGTACTATTGTGTGCTATCCGGGGAAGAAAGACTGGCAATGTAGTCTGCAATATAACATGATTTTACCAGGAAAATTGTGGAAAAACAACATCCGTCTCATTGAGAAGAGACAAAGTGTGAGAATTAATTGATTGAATTTACCATGCAAATGTCCACGTGAGTCCTTGCAGGTATATATAGGGTATGGGCTTGTCTTTATTTCAATTAAGGGGCTAGTTATACATTCAATAAATTGGTGTGAACAGTTGTGGAAGTGGCATTATATGTAACAAATGTATTGACTATCTAGTTAGTGTTCTGGTGCACATATATGAACCGATACCTGTAATAAGATTGTAATTAGTTAAACAATGTCTGTGTGCCAAATAGCAACAGGGAATTGATAGAAATACGATATTAATTTCAAATTTAGCCATTTCAACCATATAGAGATCATGATCACATCCAAAAAGTATAGGTCCATTCCACTTGATCTCTAATAGTTCAACATATATGTTGAAGTCTTTAGGCACACGCAATAAAAGACCAATTACTAATTGGCTGTCTTGTTGACTAGGGTGAACCACAGGAATTATATATGATTTATTACTGTGCATTTTAATTGTCATAAAGTTTTGATTCCCAGTTAATACCATATGCCCTTTAAACTGGATAAGTATATTTCCATCGCCATAATACGGGACCCAACTGATCGAGAGTGAAGCTCGAAATCCTGACGACCACAGCATGTGGCTACCTGTACGCAAACTCTTTCTCACAAGACATGATTCATAGAAAAGGGTTCCCCCATGAAAAGGTTCGTCGTATAATTGGACAAGGATACATTTTTCAGGCAGGACATTTTTCATCATGTTTACCTTTGCTCTATTCATGTTTGATATTCTAATCTCCCAGATATACATTAATTGTATATATGCTTTAAGCCAGCCAAGCAAAACGATCTTTATGCAAGGAATGTAGTGATCCTCTTCAGGATAATTAATATATTTTTCTCTCATTTGATCTTTATTCCGACAAACTGATACAAAAAATATAATTGAACAATTCTATCTGCTGCACGATCATCTACAAGTTTGACTGTAATATTATTTGATTGCAATGTAAAGTTGACCGTTCCTGTTTTCTGCTTAATTGCGTTTAAAAGGAAATATAGTCCAAACCCAGAATCTGATATATTTAGTAGTGATAGACCTGTTTTGTACACTAAAGGAAGTCTGATCTTAAGAATTTTAATAAATATGCTAAAGTTTTTAGGAGCATAGATATACCAAGTTTTATACAGGAGAGGTGGCAATCGCCAATTAAAAATCATAAGATTTCCGTGTGTTTCTCCCAAACCCCTTAGTTTTTTCACATAAAAAACCGTTTTGCATGGTGAACGCATCAGAATCGGACTAGATATAATTGGATCTACCTGTGAAATATCGCTTTTATATAAGCAAGATTTCCACTGGAGTATGATTTCATCGGCTAAACTTTTGTATGAACTGATGAGGTGAAATATGCGATTTCGGGTTATAGAGAATGCTGTGGTATCATCTACATATTCAGATACAGTTTTTGTTTCCGTATACAATATGCATATAGGCATTCACTGGTATCTGGCCAAAATGCGGGATCCTGCATGTATTTTTCTTATCATTACGTCTCGAATAATACAAACAGTATTACCAGATGATATGATAGTAACATCATTAATGCTAACACAAGGCTCATTCCCTTTAGTCAAGGTTGAGAGCATCTATCTAGAAATATGTAACTGTAATGATTATCAGAGGATTTACAAAGTCTGTCTATAGAGTCGATGGTAAAATTCCAAACCATATTCATTGGAACAATGAATTTGAGGCTCAAAATGTTTCTTGCCATGTTCAATGACCCAGACGGTCGATACAGTGTATAGCATTTCTGTGTGAGTTGTTTGTTGTCTACCTTCAGGTCGTCTTTTTTTTCTGTAATTTCCAAATTTTTAAGAAGTTGATCTGACTCAAATTTTGTAATCGAGCTAAGGCATACATGAAGAACAAATAAGTTCATTGGAAGGCCATATTGTGTGTTTTCTTGGTGTATGCAGTTTGTTACAGAGAGTTTGACAAAAATATTTGATCCACACTGTGTGTTACTCTTTGTTGGTCTCCCTACCTTTTTACGTGCCATCTTCATATAGGCTGCTTCAAACAAACTCAGTTGAACATCGCATTTTATGCTCTCTGCTGTGTGGTCTTATGACTGGATTATGTAGCATTGACAGCTGTGTACAAATTGCTTGATGTTGTACAAAACCTGTACGTTATACAAGCTTCAACTAAATATTCGTGTAAATTGTGGAAACATATGTATATGTGTCAACAAATTGGATTTTTACTTAAATGAAGTTTGCAAACGCAAACATGTGTCGCATTAGCAAAACTGAAAGGGGAAGCATAAATGTATGTTCTTCCGGGTATGGACGTCATAACATCCTTTTGTTTGATATAAATTTACAGCAATCAACCTGCAGGGAGAAAGGAATTTGCTTGGTATTGTAGAACAGAAATGAAAGAAACGCTAACAAGGCCACTCCTGTTTATCATTGGGCAAAACATCATACCCTAATCAAAACAAAAGTAATGTTCTCCAGGGCCTCTGCTTTATCATTATGCACTGGCTCAGCAAAATGCGTATGGCATAAAAAATCTTCAATCCGCTCATTGTAAGACAAATTTTGTATTCATTCATTCCTTAATAATTGTAAGGCAATTAAAAACTAATACATCGCAAATTTCCTTAAGTCATATATATATTTATATATATATATATATATATATACATATATATATATATATGCATGTGTGTGTCATGTATATGTATATGACAGCAACAAGTGCCGATGTACACTGCACCACATATGCTTTATTGTAATTTGCCACACAATGATAGTGGAGTCTACATCACCATTAGGCCAAATTTGCCTAGTGTGGTGGAAAGACATGAAACACCTGTTCAAGAATTTTTGATTGAGTCGTATTTGGATAATTGCTGTTATTTCAAGTGTAGGAAGTGCAATTGTGGAATCACATGTGGACCAAGAAAAGCTTAGGAGTGAAATCTGTTTGTTCACATTGGTATTAGAAGTTAATGTTGATGCTTTGGCAAATCTGGAATCTCTTTGCTGTCATTGTTGGGTTTGGAATTTGTGAATATGGATCGTGTTTTTCTGTACTATTTTACATGAAGTAGATTCCATATCTATCCAGAGAGAGAGAGAGAGAGAGAGAGAGAGAGAGAGAGAGAGAGAAAGAGACAGACAGACAGACAGAGAGACAGAGAGAGAGAGAGAGAACAAAATCAAACAAAAGCAAAATGGAATTTAAAAAATAATGCAACGGGAACGACAGCAACGACGCTTTTAATGAGCCATATTAAAAATCATGCGCATGGTAATTTTTTTAATTAAGGCAGGGCTTTACATTTTATCAGTTAGAATATCGTGTGCTCAAACATGCTTTGTTGTCACAAATTTGTTGAAATGAATTTTTGAGTGTCTCTATAGGATTTGAATCTATTTCTATACATGATATAATTATGATAATTCAATTTTAAAAAAGATGAGTGTGTGAAAAAGTGTAATTAGTCTTTTTTATATATGTTAAAATTGTTCCTACTGTGACGTGACTGCAGTGTAGATGGCACATGTTTGTCAGGTACATTAAATACAATTAGAGATGTTTCCAATAAATTATCAACAGATCAAATAGTAATCTCACTATCAATGGATGCTCCTAACAGTGATAGTACATAGCTATAAAAACTTTGAAACTAGTCGGTAGATGATTAGTAATATCTACAGTTGTGGGGAAAACTACCTCAATGTGGCCTATTATGCCTAGACTAATATGGGAGTTTGTAAATAAGAGAGTTGATCCATTTTGCACTTAATGACCCATAAATCCTGGATTCTGATAGGTAAAGAAAAGTCACGCGACTAGTCTCCACGCACCAATATTCTCGTCTTCTCATTGGATGAGAGTACTCGTGTGACCATAGGGCAGGAACCAAAAGCAACTTAAAAAGAAAAAGAGGTTCTTAATTTTGTGTGTGAACGTGTTTTTTTTATTATTAAACCACTGCAATACCCGTTTGTTAGGACTAAAGGAGCATGGGCTACCAGTAAGGCAATACTTCAAATCAAGCCCTGCTAGAACCATTCCTAATTCGCTTTCATGTGGCCATAAAAAAAGACCACTTTTTGGAATTTTTACATTTTCTTATAGTTTTGTGGGTTTTTTTGTCTTTTGTCCTTTTTTTGGTTCTATCAATCGCTTTTTCTGAGGAAGGTGATATATATGTAATTGTCAATGTACAAATAATAATATGTGCAGAATATTTCCAATAAGATCAGTCCTGGAATATATCCCCCCTGGAAGCTACTAAATGTACCCATGAACCATGGGGCTGCAAGCTGGGAAAGGTGTACCTCATAGGCATTGGTCTCTTCCCTTCTGTAGATACTCAAATCCAACATGGCATCTTCATCTTCGTCTTCACACTGCTGATGTCAACTATTTCTGACCGCGCAGATTTTTATTCCTGGGTGCTAAAAGTTGGCCATCATAAAGCACGTCGGCTGCTGCTCCACTGTTGGAGCCAATGCAGCTACCGGAATCGTCCATACTCAGGCTGCTTGAAGTGTCAAATGAGAGTCCATTTTAGGCTGCTGTTATGTCGGTGCTGTCTATAGTGGCAGTTGATGACCCATCATTATTTTATCTTCCAGCCTGTCTAGAATGGTGGAATTCAGACTGTTGGCATCATTATCAGAAAAATCAGGAAGTGGATGCCGTGGTGGTAGTGACTGAAGACGCTGAGGCCTATGAAGTCAAAAGTGGACATAAGAATAGCCATATTTGGCTGATATGCTAGATAGCTATGGTAGAGAAATGTTTTTTTTTTATGAATTTTGGCATGTTGATAGGTCATACCAATAGAAAAAATTCATACATGTTCAGTGACCTTGCGATGACCTTGAAGTGACCTTGACGGTCACTTTAGTGTTCTAGATAGGTCGGGGTATTTTAAAGCCTCTTTTTTAGTCTTTTTGACACATTTCTAACAAGAAATCGCAAAAAAGACAGAGAAAAAGTTGCATACAATTTTGCCATAAAATTTGTAAAAAAAAAACAAAATAAACCCCTAAAATGAAAAAAAAATTACAAGGCCTGTTTTGCAATAGTTTATTCAATTTTTACAAAATATGCATATATCTGTACATAAAATACGTGTAACACAAAGATTACGCTGAATAAGTAGGTTTTTTAAAATACGTGTAACACAAAGATTATGCTGAATAAGTTGATAATTTTCTAAAAATCACCCCAAAATCTTATGTTTTAAAGAAATTACGTCCATTTGAAATTTTAGCCCATAAACCGATTATTGGCGGCCATCTTGGATTGAAAAATCGAAAACAAGACTCTGATTTCAAATTGATATAATTTCCCTAAGACTAAACAAATTTACGTGACCTTTTTTTATCAAAATCATATACTCTTTTAGCTACATCCAATGGTGAACATATTTTAACAAGGCAATTCGAAACTTTTCTGATATTTAGGAAAAATACCTTTTCTATCCAGAATGTTCTAGATCAGTTAATTTTGGATATATACCAAATAAGTTTTTTTCATGATAATCCTCTGACTATATAGTTTACAAATAAAATTGCCAAATTGAGTATATTTATCAATATCTGGGTGAAATTTTACAAAGAAATCTGTTTATAGCTACCGTTGGGTGTTAAAGGTCATTTCAAGGTCAAATGAAGGTAACGTTTTATATATCTACAGCATATTTCGCTATCTGCCAAGTTTCATGAAGATTTGCCTTTAACTTCAGAAGATAATACCAAATGTATTCATAAGTAAACAAAACTTGGTCCTTTGGCCCCATCGTGGAATAGGAGGTGCCTGCTGAACTGGTTCTTGATCAGCTTGATACATGTAGTGGATGCCTCCCAGAATTATCACTGACTGTACAGTGAAGGGGAAGACTATGCCGTCGTCTGTCTTCAGATAACTCTTAAAACTGTAGATAATGAAAATGTTGAGATAGTTGTAACTTTTTTGTTGCAAGTCGGTGCAGTCACAAATTCCACATGTGTTGCTCCAGGGCACCAAAATACTTTAATACATGATACTTGTGTGAAACAAAGCTAAAGCTACACCCTCATAAGAAACTGTGTACTCAGGACTTTTTAAAAGGACGGTGAGAAATAAAATGTTTTAGACGTTCTAACTTGTTACAGATGCGGTTACATGAAGTCGGACATTCCACTTATGTTGCTTTAAAGGGGTTCACATCAAATATTTTAGAAAAGCATTACCCTATTCATAAATTATAACCTAGCAATGACAGCAAAGATATTCAGGAGTTACCGAAACATCAACATTTATCTTCCAATACCAATGTAAAGAAACACATTTCGCTCCTGACTTGAGACTGGCAGTCACCCGTAAAAGGCCACTGGGGTTTTTAAACCAGTCCCCTCAACTTTCGAAATATTCTTCATTAATTACAGACTTAAGTATTTCCAAAACAAGTAGGCGTAACCACTGAAAACCCAAATTCTATCACTTGTGCCAAAAATAAAAAGAAATATGGTAGGCCTGTCCCTTTTTTGGTTCTCCTTATTTGTCAGCCATCTGAGTTTACAGCAAAAGAAAAAAGTAGGCCTACAATTTTTTTTTTCATTTATTTATTTATTTATGAATCTAGCATATTATGAACACGCTCCACCTCCATTGTAATTACGAGTCGGAGAAGCCTACAGCACAACATAACCAATGAAGTATTTATCATTTTTCATATTCATAAATTATAACCTAACAATAACAGCTGAGATTCAATAGTTACCAAAACATCAACATTTATCAACCAACACCAATGTAAAGAAACAAATTTCAATGCTGAGTTGAGAAAAGCAATCTCTCCAAAAAGGCAACTGGTGATTGAAACTAGTCCTCCCTCTCAACTTTCGAAATATTCATTAAGTACAGACTTGAGTGTTTTAAAAACATGCAGGCCTAAACACTTAAACCCCCAAATTCTACCACTTGTGTCAAAGATAAAAATGGACGTGGTAGGCCTGTCCCTTTTTTAGTTCTCCTAATTTGTCAGCCACCTGAGTTTACAACAAAAGAGGAAAACAGGCCCACATCGTTTTTATAACATTTATGAATCTGGAACATTATAAACACACTACTATAATTAAGAATCAGAGAACGGAGCCTACAAAACAACATAGAAAATCAAGCATTTATCTTTTTTTTTTAGAAAAACATTACCCAGATTACTAAATTTTAACCCAACAATGACAGCAAAGAGATTTAAGAATTACTGGAACATCAACATTTATCTTCCAAATACCAATGTGAAGAAACAAATTTCAATCCTGACCTGAGACAGACTGTCACCCATAAAAGGCAACTGGTGGTTTTAAACCAGTCCTCTCAACCTTTGAGATTCTTCATTAAGTACAGACTTTAGTGTTTCCAAAACTTTGGGAACACTGGATAATGATACTCATGTGAAACGAAACCATATCTACACTTTTACGAGAAACATACCATCCAAGTGACGCAACACTATCTTTTCTGTAGAAAATACTACATATGTTTTATGAAGACCTCCATGTCTGAAAATTAATCTATGGGAATATCAGAACTCTGTGAAAATAAATAGAAAGTAGAGTCAAGGCAATGTCCAACCGATTTAGAACTTTTTATTTCGTTTTGAGACTTGAAGACATTTTGCTGGGCATATATGTTGTCTACTTTACGTCCACATTTAGTAGTTCAAGCCCCTATGTAAACCGAAGACTTTAACAAAATACATTGAATGTTAACATGGTAGTCCGTGGACCGTGTTAACTTTTTTTCATCTTGATTACCGACAAGGTACATGCCCTGAAACGTATGTTTCACATGGATATGTGTTGAAAACGAATTTTTTATGTCATCCAATTGAAACCTTAATTTAATCTAATTCTTTTCTAGAGAAAAATGTACCAGGGGTTTTCTCAGAAAGGACAGTTCTTTTTAAACGCATATCCATAACGAAGAATACCACAAACTTTATCAATTTCACAGACATGTTCCGATTTTTGTGTCACCGTTTTAAATAAACTAGGTGCAGTCATGAACAATCCGCATCGTGGTTTTGCATGTACATCTGTTGAGATTATAATAACATTTGACCATTTTATCTTAAATATCCAAAATTTTACCAGAATTATTTTTACCCAAAACATTTGTGTTTATACAATTTTGAATTCCAATTTTAGTGTGGACAGTTTCTGTACACGTGTTGTCAATTGAACATATAGGTATATTATGTTAGGGATGCGTGTTAATGGTAAATTTGGCTTCAAGGGGAAGTCACTCTGCCACATTGGACATTACCAGGTGCTCACCTACAGACTGTGGTTAGAGTAGTGAAAATGATAATGCGCATGCTGCACTGCATTAGAAGTTGTTAGAAACATGACCCTTTGCCATCATTCATGTGACTCTGGTGTTTTCTCTAATTAGCTTACTTTGCAGCAGCATGAATCGTCTGTTGGTATTGCATTTTTGTTCCTTTTGTTGTCTGGGCTCCCTTTTTTTGAACAAAGTGCGTTCGTCCCTTTTTCCAATTTTCCTCTCTTTCGAAGTCCTCTTTGAGCTGGAATTGTGGCATTATCTTGTGTGGTGTTAGTTGTTTTTGCCGATTCATTATTTTGAGGTACTTCACAAATACCCTTAAGACTCTTTAGGTTATCATTGGCCCTCCTGCTTTGATGGAAAATGAAGGTTGAGCGCAGAATCACTGTTTTTAAACGGCAATTCAATAGAATGTTCTGAGTTTTATATGTTCAGGGCAAAACGCACTATTTTTGACGGGAAAATAATATAATCTGCTCAAAATGTTTCAACGATATCTAGAATTGTTTCTGATTTGTGTTATTAATCATCTAAATATTTAGCCTAGAATAACCCAAAAGGATTATTAGTCACTTTTTCAATTTTTTACATTACCATGGGGTCGTAGGTCCGGGGAGTGAAGTGTGAGACTGCATTAGTCCACCTAAAATGTTGACCTTTGATTGTAAACACAGCTGGGTAACATGTCTGTTTTATATTATTTCTACTGTAAAAGAGCCCAGGTGAAAAACCCCTTAAATGCCACTGGAAACAAATGGGAAATGTTACTTTGCAAGTCAAATGCAGGACGGACCTAATGCAGTAACTGTCAAAACCTTTTGTGTGCATTTTATGTCTGGTAAAATGATTTGTTTAGTAGACACAGTTCAGGTCTTGATTATGTCATTATTTCCACAACATATTTTTCCATCAAACTGTACACTGATCCCCAAATCCCAGTACAAATGAACCTTAAAATATAAAAACGTTTGTTAGAGTCATTTGTGCATAGTAAGCATTCATTTCGTGATCTAAATTGCTAACAGTCTTTAGATGTGGACTTTCAGCACCTTTCTGAGGATCTACAGAAGCATCAATTCCCACACTTTGCCAAGAATCTTGGATCATAACTGAAGGGAAAAATCGTTTTGACATTCTTCACTGACGTTTGAGTAACACCACAACCAGGTCTTTATGTCTCCCTCTGCATTTTTTTTCTTTACACCAGCGTAAAAGTGACGTTAAGAGATCTTATTAGATAATTGAACATTTTGGAGTCCTTTAACCTTTTTGGATAACCTGGAAGATTCTCGAAATAATTTTGCAGATGTTTTTAAGACTACACTGCAAAATTACAGATCAAAAATATCTTCCCATGGCTTCATTGCAACATGATTAATGCAGGTCATTGCTTTTTCTGTGCTCACCTTTTCCCACGATATTCATCCTTTCTCTGAAAATACACTCCACTATCTCTCTCACATCACAAGTTTTCGCGAAGCTGTCCAACTGAGCAGAAGAACCACCCAACTCTCGTTGTCAGTATCATCTTCTCTCTGCGGTGATTTGAGCATCTAAGGTTTTTGTATGTCTAAAAGACTGTAACAGTGAGGTAAGTGTATGTTTATCTCTTCTATGCATGTCATAACACAGATCATTATATGTTTTTTTTACCTGTGCTGTTTCTTAACACTGCAAAACCTGTTACTGAATACTCTTCAAAGGTCTCAAGCAACAATTGGAGCATTCAAGCTGCAGAATGCATTATTAAGGCGACCACTGGAACAATGTCATCATCATCATCATCATCATCATCATCATCATGAATGACCTATCTTTGAAAAAATAGAAGTATTCAAGGACATTTCTTGAGCAGCCACAGAGCCTTGTTTGTTCCATTAACAAATCAACATTTGAACACCAAAGGGTTTAATAATTAAATAATCTCTTGGGTTTTTCTTAAACTTTCGTCCAACAATAGTCATAATTCTGCCATAAACATCCAGAATGGTCCTTCATGATCCAAAAAGTTAACTGCATTCGAGCTCAAAAAGTTATACAGATTGAAATGTGCAAAGTATATATGATGATGCTAGAGTGACCTTTTTTTTGCACATATACTACAGTGGCGGGATACATGATTTGGCATCTTAAGGAAAATCAGATTGGCACCTGACATAACAGAAGGGCATTTTGTATGGCTGCAACAGCTGGAAAAAACTCATAAATCCATACATCACATGGTACAATGTTCAAGGATGCAAAATAAAATGATCACAACCATATTGCATTACTGTAAGCATTAACAATGTAAAAGACCATCAGCAGCCCTTTGACAGCTTCAGTAACATTTTTTCATCACCATCTGCTGTTGAGTGTTTGCCCCTGAGTGTATGTCATGGGCAGAAAAGCAGGAAAAGATAAAAGGGACAGCATTACATCGGGAGGTGAGTGGGAAAGGTATTAAGAAAGATGCAAGACAGCCTGGCTGTCATTTATGACAATGCGGCTAGTGCTGGAAGGTACGGTAGCATCAAGTGGCTTGCAAAAGAAGCTTGTGTCAGTGAAAGTAAAGCAGAAAGATGAACTGGTAACAGTGTAGCAGGTGTAGAGCCGTTGGCATATCAATGCTGTTACATTTTCTTATCAACATTCAACAGAGGACTCGTTACACAAACACAATATGGGTTAGCATGGGGCTTCGTACATGCATGGATCATGCTGGTGTTGTGGACCCTAAAAATGTTGCAGTCTGACTGCCTTCTTTTGAGACATGCCCGAACCTCTTTTGATAAAAGCCATAACAGTAAATCCATATTCATTCAATTTTTTTTGTAAATTAGGACGATAAAACGGTTTCACTTTTACATATGATAAAGATACACACAAACTGCCATTAAAATTTACACAACCAAATAGAGTGCTGAAAATTGTAAACAAATATCTCTGTCAAAAGCTTAGTCTCTACTAGTGTAAATTAAAAGCTATAATGATTTGTCTCAGTGTATTGAAGCTTCTCTTTCTATAGACTTGGATGCAGGATTGCACTCCATATTTGTTTACACAAACATGGTTTAGCATAGATTGATTGGAGATGCATTGGCTGGTGATTATTAAGATTGGTGATATATACGAGAAGCAGATCACTTCAACCTATAATGTGCCATTGTATCAACCTGTAATAAGTAAAAGGATCAATGTCACAGGAGCAAAACTGGCATCTCAGACCAGTCACCTAATCGTATTTAACTGTGGTCAAGCAATCTTTACTCTTAATTTTGAGCTCAGTTGACCTGTCAGTCAGCTGAGCTTTTGTGAAGATCTGTCATCCGTCATCCGTCCATAATTCACATTTTCAACTTCTTCTTCAAAATCGTCAGCCAGATTCACTTCAAACTTGGTGGGGATATGCCTTGGGTGGGTCTATGCCAAGTTTGTCAAATGGTCCCACTCCATTGATTTTAGAATTTTTCATGAATTTTTTTGTTCTTTTTGGGGGCAAATCTTAAAAACTCTTCTCCGAAACCACTCACCGAATTGCTTTGATATCCCACAGGGACACTTCCCGGGACTCCTAGTACTTAATTTGTTCACCAGGAGGCGCTGCGATTTATTTTCTCTTTTTTATGATTTTTGTTTTTGTTTGTTTGTTTTTTTTTTGGGGGGGGTGCTATTTTGGACTTCTTCTCCAGAAGTGTCACTTAGATCAAGCTGAAACTTGGTGGATATGTTTCTTGTTAAAGGGTCAAACAAAGTTATTCACTAGGTGGCACTGCTATGGATTCCTTATTTTTAACGCTTTTTTTCAATTCAGGTACTTGTCGGTCAATGCAGCTTTCGTATTGATTACAATGTAAGTCAAAGGTCTAACGCATTTTCAACTTCTTCTCCAAAACCGTCATCCAGATAGACTTCAAACTTGGTGGCAATGTAACTTGTGTGGATTTCTACCAGGTGTGTTCAAATGGTCACGGTCCAGTATTTTTGGATTTTTAATGAATTTTTTGTTCATTTGGGGAGGAGGAATCTCAAAAAAAAGTTCTTCTCCGAAATCGCTCGGCCAATTACTTTGAAATTAAATAGGGGCCCTGTGAGTACCCCCAGACCTGAAGTTCAACAGGTGGTGCTGCGATTTTGCTTTTTTAGACTTCTTCTCCGAAACAGTCTCTCAGATTGTGCTGAAACTTGGTGGATATGTTCCTTATGGAAGGGTCACACAAGCTTATTCACCAGGTGGCATTGCTGTGGATCCCTGATTTTTAACGAATTTTTCAATTCGGGTACTTGTTGGTCAAGTCATACATTTTTATTGTTTAGTATGGAAGTCAATGGGAATTGCAATGGTAGTTTACATTTTCGACCTCTTTTAAAAATCGTCAGCCAGAGTCACTTCAAACGTGGTAGGGATGTGTCTTGAGTGGGTGTCTACCAAATTTATTCAAACGGTCACGGTCCAGTGATTTTGGGGGCTTTTGGTAATTTTTCTTGTTGATTTTACATGCTTATTGATTACCATGCAAGTCAAAGGGTATTGCAAAGTCATTAGGGTTTGCAATGCTAATTGACAATGTTTGACTTCTGTGGAACCATCAGCTAGATTCACTTCAAAATTGGTGGGGGTGTTCCTTGGATGGGTATCTACCACGTTTGTTCAAATGGTCACAGTCCGATGATTTTTGGATTTTTTATGATTATTTTTGTTCATTTTTTGGCCAAATCTTCAAAAGTCTTTGTCCTTGTGTATACTCAGCCAATTGTTTTAAAATTGCATAGGGACACTTCTTGGTATGAGAGTGATACATGTACAGCAGGTGAGCGACCTTGACCTGATTTTCAATGTCACAGGGCGAGGTCATGAAATTCACTGTTTATATGTTAACATCAGAACTATTAAGGGTAGCTAAGTCATTCATATTGCACATGGTAGTCCTTAAAGGGCAGGTCTCGGAAAATATAAACATGCTGCAAACAACGTTTTTGTTGCCCCAGACGTAAGATCATAGATATAAATAACAATAATGAGGTACATCTGTTACACAATATATTTGTAATGTGTTTTTGGTGCTTTTAAACATCGCCACCGATGATGTCCGAGAAAATTTCAATCGGGAAGATCCACTTTTCTGACGTCTCTGCGTGAACACGTTTGTGAATCTGGTATTCGACCTGGGCAGTCGCGGCCATTTCGTGATAGAACACACATTTTTGTCTTGTCTCAAAATTGTATGTTATGTGTAATTTGTATGCGCGGAATATCGTTTTTGGCAGCCAATTCATTTCTAGGCCTAGCTTATCTTCTCAGTCACTGCCATGCCCCGGCACTCTGTGGTAATGTGGTGTGGCAACACCAACATTACGGGCCGCAGCCGCAAGCCTAGCCTCCTAGCGGCATGGAACAGGTTTTACGGTCGACTGGAAAGACGCCTCCGATTAGAATTTACAGCATGCTATGTACTATACATTTTGAAGACTAAATGTTTGTCGATGGTATGATGACAATGCTGGGTTTCTACACAACACTGACATTATTCCTGGTGCTATGCCTCTATACAGCCACAGACACAGCCAACCCCTGAGCAGTTGGCCAGTGTCCTAAGACCCCCCAAGACGGCAAGAGAGGTCGTGGTACTTCTGCCACAACGTTGACTCCAAAGTCCAAACGTCCACGCGTCAGCACGGCAGTGGAGAAACTTGGCAGACTAGAAGCCGTGTATATTTAGCAAGACATATTAAAATACAAAAGAATGCAATATTTTGTTTCAAAAACGTTTGGAGTTTTTATACCTGTTTACTCTTTGTCCAAATAAGATAATCGTCTGAGGCCATAATCTGTATGCACTTTCCCCGATTGATTTATTTTTTAGCCGTATATTATTATTAGGCCCAGGCCTAGCCTTCAGACTCAGTGGACTTTCTTACAATTTTGCAATGAAACAGCAAGGGTTCATTTTAAAAAATCCACAAATTTAAGGCCGGGATTTTGGAAGTGTTGATTCAACATTTTCATCATTTTAAAACTTGAGTACCCCTATGCGAGGAGAGATTCACATTGTCTCAATGAGAGGACATTCACCACTCATGCTTGCTAAGAGGCATGTTACTCTTGTTAGGACTGACACATTCAAATACTTTTTCATAAAGTGTGTCTATGGGATTGTCTTGCAGAATTATATCGTGTGCCTGCCCCCTCTCTGTCATCTTTCAAGAAGAGACTGAGATCCCTGCTAAATAGGCAAGAGGGATAAATGTACGGTATTCTTTCCCATTACATCTTCATTCCTATGAAATAGTAGAAGCATGGTTTTATTTGTTTGCTTTTGTTTTGTTTATTTTCTTTTTCACAGAAAAAAATGAAGTACTGAATAAGTTTGTTGCTTGTTTGGTTCTTTTATATATATATATATATATATATATATATATATATATATATATATATATATATATATATATATATATATATATATATATATATATTATTGAGTGCATGAACAGTATTACACTAAATGCATCGTGTAAGTTTCATCATTTATTTTCTGATACCTTGGCTGCAAATTTTAGTTGCCATTTACAGGGATGTTGCCCATATCCCTGCTATTTAAAAAAAACTCACAGACCAATATGACAATCAGGCTGTCACGGATAAACACATATACTGGTCAGAAAAACAATGCATCACCATGATGATAAGAAAATAAATTTACTTGTGATTTAGTAATAATTTCATTACATGATTAAAAGCATGTACACCTGCAGTGCACCCCTCCCTCTGGTGCACTGTGGTCCTTTCATGATGAAAATGATCCGGCGAAAATGCTGAACGCTCCCAAATTAGCTGTTCAATTCTTTGTAGTTTGTCTTAATCACATTGGTGATTGGATATTTGTAGGGGGGCATCTCACTCCTATTTTTATGTCCTGCATGATAATCCTGACCATGTAATGATCTGCAGTGCAGAGCGTATAGGCCTATTATCCATAAAATGAAAAGGGTGCAGGCTGTTGTCTTGTCTTTTCCTTATATCAGAACTCAAGGCGATGTTATAGGGCCTACCTACTTGCCCACTAACAGACATATTTTCAATCTTTTCTCACATGCACTCATTAACATACTACAGATCACAGAGATTGTTACTACCTAGTTGTCAAGATGACAATGTTTTGATAAGTTAAAGTTGTTAAAACATTATATTTCAGTTTTACATTTTAGGTTCCTCCAAAACTAAAACTCGCATGTAAATGTGACAGAGTGGCATGTACAATGCTAGTGGCCAATTTGCAACTTCACAAAAACATCATGTAAGAAGATACTTCTGCATGTTCTGTGCACGTACATTCTACGTCCATAAGGTAGTTTAATGCAAACTGAAAACATTCAAACACATATACAGTGGTACCTGCTGTATGCAACCACTCCCCTGAGCAGCCGAATTGCTTTTTGTGGTCACTAGGCTTGGATATAGGAGTCAATTTCTTTTTAAAATTTACCTGTGGTGACAGGCCAAATTCTCTTGACAGAAGGGGCGGCCACATACAGCAGGTACCACTGTATATTATCACCTCGTTCAGCATTCGCCATCTCATATGAAGTTTTCCTGCTTAACCCACTCCAGTGGTGTGCCTAAGGCTACCTTGCCCCTCCGCAATCTGTTTGTACACTGCCAGTTGAAAATAACTCGAGGTCTAATTTCCTACTGGACGAAGTGCAGCTCATTTAATAATTATTGAGTAGACAATTTACTGGGCAGGCAACTAAAACTCATTCGTTGACAGGGCCTTGGTTATATTATCTCAGATAAGTTAATTGGGAGTCAATTGCCTGTTGGAAATGGCTTTGGTTTGCCCTTTGGCAGACGGTGGGCGAGCCAAATACGTCATTCAGCAGGCAAATACCAAGCCTACCACCATTTACACATATATCTTGCCTGGTACCTTTTTCGTTATTATTCATACTACTTATCAGTGTACCTATCTGGAGACCATAATATGGTTATCCGTAAGGGTAGTCTTTCAAGACGGGCTTCACTGTATCTGAATATTCAGGTGAACACACAAACCATTACACCGAATGGTTGAGCGCTAGAGGTATGTACTGACACAGGATTACATGTTAAACGATCGTTGTTACTATCTGGGCACTTGTGGCAGATGCCATATTCTTAAATTGCAGGCAAATCAAAGAAATAATGGTCCATGATCTTGAAAGGGTTGTCTAAAAAACTAAGGTCAGCCACTACGGGTTGTCTTTAAAGCAGGTAACGCTGTATTGAACATCCAATCAAATTTACGTGGCGTGTTCCAATATATGTCTGTGTGTGTGCAAATGTATAAAATTTGATGTTGCTACACACAACAGTTCAAAAGTTAAGCTGCGTACTATAGTGGAAAGCAATGGAAATCTTACAAGCCTCTAGCCCTACTGACTTAAGTGCCCTGTGCAGGACAGACACAGAAAGTTTCTATTTCTATTCTTGCTCTTTCTGGCTATCCTAAAATTGACTGGGACTAGAGATTTGATCATTTTAACGTTCCATTACTGTGCCGAGAAATGACAAGTAACCAGGTAAGACCTAGCTGTTAATAATCATGTCTTTACAAAATTTGTCAAGCCCTGTACAGCATCGTTTGATGGTTGGCAGTTATTCATTTGAAGTGAATACACCGGGTAGGTATGCATACAAATGTGAAGGAACAGCGTAGGCTACTGCACACAAAAGGAAAAGGGCATCTTTTCAGTCCCGTTACATTGAAGTCCACCAGCTACGGGTGCACCAATTCTTTGTCTAGTCAGCAGTTTACCGCATTATTTTCTCAAATGCCCTCATGCAACAATTGCATACATGGGGATATCAGTTTTTTATTCATCATAAGTGATAATTTGAAACAACTTTCAATTTCAATGGGATCTCTTTTTCTTTCATTTCATGCAGCAGCCTCAGCTGATGATATTTCTACTGTGTCCTGTGGCTGACCATTATCCAGTAATTCCAGTTCTAATACTGCAAAAAAAACAAACAAACAAACAAACAAAAAAAAAACAAACAAAAACAAACAAACAAACAAAAATAATAACTGTGGTTACCATGGTAACGGATTGCAATACACCAGGATTCCTATGCTTCTACTGACAAATATGAGTCCTGATTGTTGTGTAACTTGTGATAAGTTTGGTGAAAATTGAAAATGGTGCAACTAGAGCTATCTCCATGTACATCTGAAAGTGTTGGTTTCATTACACTGCATTATGCTAGATTTAGTTTGTGTATCAAGATCTCATCCCATGCTCGTCAGTAATGTATGACTTGCCCCTGTTCACACTGTAAGAAATGACCAGTTATATGTCTATAACCATTATGTTGTGTGAATAAAACACTGTGTACATCGAGTCAGCAAATGCAATTGCCTTTAGCCCAAGCCAGCTAAATCAGTGTTAAACTTTGAAGTCAAATAATGGCTTCCATGGTCAAAGTTTGAAGCATAATTTTGTCTTTCAGCCAGTGAGTGGTTGATGGATATAGCACCGAGCCACTTTGAACTTTGAGGCCTATTAAAATGGTCAAGGTGGCAATTGTAACAGTTGCATGTATAGATCTGTGTATTCAGATGAATACACAATGCAATGCCAGTGGTGACAAAATTCTGCCCTGCCTCGATGATGGTCAAGCTTTCTATTGATAATCATGTACAATGTACATACATCTTATTCTTTACAACCAAAGCCTCAAAGGCTCCAGAAAAGATGAACGCTACATACAGTTTCAACTATACACGATTCATATTCTAATCAGTGAATGTTCGAACATAGTTATAGTATATATTAGGCCTATGCCTATGGATCTCGTGACAAAGACGGCGAAGCTGCCTCGCGGCAGCAGCCACTCGAGTACTCGAAATTTTGATTAATGAGATACTAGCGCCAATGCTATTCGATGCAACTGTTAACAGTGACATTTATCATCGACTGGGCGACCCTGCACTCTCCTCAGTCCGTGATTGACTAAGTATCAAAACTTACGCTTCATCAATTGTTTATGGCTTCACTGAACATGCGGTGTGTCAAAATCAAAACAAATATAATTACCACGAAAGGTTATCCTCTCTGCCCTGGTACGGATGAGGATCGTTGGCTGGTTGGGCCGCTTCCGTCTCCCAACCATTTGCTAGGGCTTTGGACCAAGACCAATGTTCAGTTCGTTGTCTTCCTCTGTAACCGTGTCCACATAAAAAACTCCTCCACGTCGACATCGACCATGCAGTTGTCTGCCAATTTTTGCCAGTGCAAAAAAAAAAAAAAGTTCATCAAGTGACGTCATGCGCTTCGCGGATTCCAATTCAAAGTTTTTCATAAGAAATGGGTTTCGAGACCTGCCATTTAATAAGGACCAGACTTAGACAATAGATGAGTGACCTTGACCTCATTCCCAAGGTCATAGGGCCACTTCCTCAAATATTACTTTTCACCTGACAAGTTGAGAGCTATTTGAACTTGGACCTTGATGTTGAACATGATGGTTGTCCTGAGCAAAGGCCAGACTTAGACAGTACATGGGTGACCTTAACCTCATTCCCAAGGTCACTGGGACCCAGACACTTACGTCAATTTTACTTTTCACTTTGTAACTTGAGAACTGTGGGAGGTAGGACTTTGATGTTAAACTTGTTGATGGTCCTCCATTTAGGAAAGATTGAGACTGTACATTAGTGACCTTGACCTCATTCTCAAGGTCACAGGGCCATTAACATGGATTTTACTGGTCGCGTGATAACCTGAGAACTATTTGTACTGTGACTTTGATCTTGCACATGGGGATGCCCTTTGAAAGTTAGATTCAGAATAGGTCGGTAACCTTGACCTCATTTCCAAGGTCATAGGGCAACTTAGCTGAGCACAGGACTATCACAGTCCTCTTGTTCTGCCGAGAGTTCTACCAATAAATGAAAGCGTGTTGAATATGTTGCCCCAACTGACAGTGCATAGAAAAACTACGACTGAGAATGGTCATGGAATTCCAGTTTACTAAGATTCCAGGCTACAAATAGGGCATGGCCTGGGTAGCATCATTGGTGGTCTCCTCCGATCTGCAGCACAACTTTTAAAAATGCTGCTAAAAAATGTAAGATGAGAGACTTTGAATTTTGGAGTGGGATTGGCCACAGAGGCACTTAGTGGAAAAATGTCTAAACTGCAGCAGAAGGGAGAGGAAGACTACTTGGTACTTATCTCCTGGACAGAGCTGTCATTGAGACGAGCCAAGAATCTTAACCAGCAGGTGATAGCTATCACGTGAAAGAGAAGCCAAGCAGACATTTTGATGATTTCACTGGTGCATAAAAATATGCTTTTAGCATCAAGTGTGAGCTAGACCTCTTCACGTTGCCTCTTACGCCCCTTCGACTGGAATAGAAGCTGGATCATGGGATCCCCATCATCTCGTCACTTCCTCAGATAATAATTCTTCCATTCAATTTGAAATTAACGTAACTGGAAAAAACACTTAAACTTGAATAGCACCGTAAGTGTTAATACTGTGCATGTTCATAGCAGCAATACAAAGCATGCATTGCAATATTGTGAAAACTGTTCAATGGAGTGTTTTGCTTTGACACATAGATATTCGGCTGTTGGACCTTCATCAATCTTTGAAGGAGATAATGATAACTCAATCACATGTCATGTGACAGGGTACGTATGCTTAGTTTTAGTGGAATAAAAGCCTCTGCTTTTGCTCTTGCTCACGCAATGAATTTGACATATTAGTTAAATCTTTGGAATGGTGGAAGCTAGGCTATTTTAAACATCAATGGGAAAGTATCGATTTTGTGTGTGTGTGTGTGTGTGTGTGTGTGTGTGTGTGTGTGTGTGTGTGTGTGTGCACGCGATGAATTTTGACTTCTAACGACTTTGAGAAACCAAACTGACATACTGGCTAATTGCCTAGTAATAACAAACTTTGGGTCAACTATTGACTGGCACTAATATACTTCTATAAAGAGCAGTAATGTTTGCACTTATTAAGGGCAGCAGATTGCAGTCAGCATAACACAGAATAATAGTGACCTCTAGTTCCCATTGCTTACTATTTGGCAAATAGAGACTTATACGTGTTAATAAGTAATAATTACTTTTAGTGCCGCTGTATCCATTGAAAAAAAAGACATTGTCTTGAAATAAATTCATAATAGAATTTTCGAAGTACACCAAACTACACACAAAAATATGCAGACATTATATATGATTATAATGTAAAACATCCCAGCACAAACTTTCACGATGCATGATTGTTCTGTTTATGAAATAACTCCAATCTTTGTACATAATTTGGTATCAGAAATATTGAACATTAAAAAAGGAATTAAAGGATTACGCGAAGAGCCCATACTCTACTGACCTAGATAAACTTGCCCCAAATTAAGTCCCAACTTTAGCTGAGCTCTGCTGACTGAGATTAAGCTACAGCGTGACCTTTGCTAAGACAAGGAGGGCTGGTCATAGCTTCCCTTACATCTGATAACATTTGGATACGAGTGACCGAGATGTTTAACTAAATGACTTCAATTGAATTTATTCCAAGGTGAACAGATCTGATACAGAAAATTCCTTTAAAAGATATGCACGCTAGGATTTCTATGTTAATCTTGCTAACACATAGAGTCAATTCTTGGGTCATTCCTTGTCAACTCAGGCGATGGCCCCAGCTCACCCATCTCAGATTTTCTTCCAACTACGCACAAGTGTAAACTAACTATTATAAACAGGATTTGCAAATTGTTAGGCCTTTCTGACCACTGGTTCATGATTTAGAGCTCCTGGGGAGGGGGAGGGTTGATCAAAGAGAAGAACGCCTATAATTTTTTGCCATTTTTAAAGCGCCATTGTAGTTAAAGTATTAAAGCCACATCCACTATTTTTTCTGGAACTATTTTCGTATATATAGAGAGTTAAAAACTTAGTACAAGGTATGGTAGGAGACAGCTTTCAGTATTTATGGTAGTCTAAATATTGAAAAAAGGGAAAAAAACCTCGCCATTGAGAATTTTCAGTTTTTAGTCACCTATCTCACCCATTTATGCACTCGCTACAATGCTGAAAAGTTGCATATATAATATTGGACTTGGATACTTGTATTTAAAACAAAGAAATGGCTTAATGAATATGCAGATGTAAAAAATATTTGGTTCCAAAGTTGCGTTTTTTGTTAACGGGGGCCCCCTTTAACAAGGTGTAACTCAGTCCTGACAAACTGCACCACTATCAAACTTTGGAATATTGTAGAACAGACAAAGGTACACAACATATCAAAAAATTCTGTTGGTGTCTTTGCTCCTTCTAATAAAATTACAGCAGTGAATTTGAGTAAAAATAAGCCATTTGTTGCAGACATTTTACTAACACCCCGCACACGTGGAAAATGGTAGCAAAACAGCATAATTAAAGAATGTATCAATGAAACACAACAATGCAGTGCAATTTTGAATGTAATTTTACCATGTTAGAATAAGAAGTGCTTATCAGAAATTCACTATTGTATAGTTGAGTGAAAATACAATGTATGTTTCTATGTTATAAATTGTCTTAGCTGAAACCTGTTACAGATGTCAGTTTGTGGTAATTTGGCACTTTAAGGGTTAAGTATCAGTAAAATGTCTCTAACGAAATGCACATTTTCCTTCAAAATCATTAACAAAATTTTGTGAGAAGGAAACAAGACACCACCATGATTTTTGGATATGTGTATATGATATGTGTATTTTTTATATGACCTTGCTCTACTATATAGCAAAGTTTGATGCTAGTGACGTTTGTCAGGACTGAGTTATACCCTGGTAAAAGGGTTCCCCATAAACAAAAAGCGCAACTTTAGGGCCAAATACTTTTATACTTACACATTCAACCAATTATTTCTTTGCCCTACATACAAGCACCCAACATAAATTTTCAATATATAACTAATTAGCATTGTAGCAAGTCAATAAATGGGTCAAATTAGTAGCTGAAAATCAAAATTTGTAATTTGCGATTGTGTTTTTTGCCGTTTTTGTACCACCATAAGTATTGGAAATCATCTTATATCTTATCTTATTTTGTACCTTTTTACTCTTTGGGTACAGAAGCATTGCTTCAAAAAAATATAGGTGTGGCTTGAATACTTTAGCTTTAATATAGCTTTAAAAATAGCAAAAAATACAGACTTTTTCTAAAGACGACCCCTCCCCCTCCTCAGGGGCCATAAAATTTGAACCAGTGGCCACAAGGGCCTAATATTTTGTAAAACATCGTCAGAACGGTTGTTCTAGTAAGTAAAATCTGAGGAAAATCAAAGATGGGTCGAGCTGGGGCTAAATCAGAATTTGCCTGATTTGACATGGAATGACCCTCTTGTGTGATTTTGAACCTGTTAGAAATGAAGAAAGCATAGTAGCACCACTAGATAGAAACGATTAATGGAGATTGAGTTAAGATACATTTCCACCATATCCAAAGAGTATACATCATGGGGTTTTGGAGAAGTCGAAAAATGCACAATTACACGAATAACCGTATAAAATAGAGCAAATTGCCATAATACCTGTTTCGGAAATTAAGGTCTAGAGGTGCAAAGAAGTTACCCTAAATGTAATATTTAAAGCCATTGACCAAGTAGTATGATAGACTTCATAATGTCTTTTTTTTTCAAAAACAAGGGGGAAAAACTAGTCCACAATTCACTGACACATAACTTTGGAATAGCGTTTAAAGAGACCCATCAAATGTATGCCGCTACGATGTTTGAAGTGGACCATCTATATGTTTTTGGTAATAGCTGATTTTTGTAACTTGTACAATATTACCCATAGATTCGCCGATCATTTATTGCTCATGAATGTGCAGTCTATCATGTTTTAACAATATTTTAAGCTGCTACCCGCCACTAAAAGTACAACCCTAAAACTAAATCAGGGTATTATGATGTACAAGATGTTGGGGAGTAAGGAATATGCCGCAGACGACCCCTTCAGCAACGTTTAACATATCACAATTTTTTATATGTCTTAATATTATCGGTTAATGTTCCTAGATACACCTGGAAATGTTTTCTAAATCCATGCATTTACCTGCCCATTACAATTGAATTATACCATTCTGGGTAATACATTCCGTTAAATTGATGGGATACAAGGAGAGATAAAATCTTTATACAATGCTGACGATACTCTGGCTGTCCAGGCAATGATCATCACATCAGGTGAGTGACAGCATACACACACCTGCACAATTGATACCGATATTTGTTATTCACCATGATGAACAGTGTTCATGTTTCCATTTGAAAAGCTTACAATGTGCAGACGTATGTATTACGCACTGTGAGTGCATCACGCACAGGCATACCAGGAATGTAATAACAAAGACTCACAGCACTCACACCGCACCGACAGGACTTTTCACTGTACAAACAAAAGCCATATTAGGTTGCCATATTTTTATATATTTCCATATAAATCTGTCAAACAAAGCTGCTTGAAGAACTCCCCAACCGTTTATAGTTTTGACTTTGAAGGGTGTCTGATATGCTAGACAGTAAAGTCAATTATTTGAGGTACTCCTCAAAATGATATTGCAAACATTACAAATGCAGCAAACAGCAGAAAAATAAATTTTCATTTCGTTGTCTTGGTGCGGCTTTATGGTTTTAACTTATTCAGTAAAACTTTTGGCATGCATAAAACATGTGTTTCAAATGTGCTCGCAGCCAGAGTAACGGTACAAGGTCTATTTCCAAACCTACACTTTCTCTCCAGCTCATTCTTTCCCCATAGATTCACTGAAATTGCTCGTGTTCATGGTACAGTGGATGCGTAAAGCAGATGCTAATTAATCTATGGGCTGTACTGCTGTTGCAAAATGTGACATTTTTTTCACATTTCTCCTGTGGAAATGGAGCAATAGTATTAATGATGAACGTACTACTTAACCCTTTCAGTCACGCATTTGAATGTACATTGTAATACTGCATGATTGAACATGCACTAAGAATCAACTGAAAGTGTATTGTTGCTTTGCATTGCTGCATGTAAGTTTCAAAAGCCAACTTTTGACACCAGAACACTGTACTTCAGTCGGGGACGTGGCATAATGTATTCTACGTTCACCATGATTATGATATATGGTTTCCTCGGACTTCAACAACATATCTTTGATGTTATTGTCCCAGCATGTACACCAGAAAGATAGCGCAGCTGTTGGACTTTTGTGTGTGTGACGGAGAACTCTGTTCAGTGGTGCAGTCAGAAGGCACTGGAACCATTTGTGCCAATTCAAACAACTGCAGTAAATTATCACTTGACGGTAAGACATATGTGTCAATGCCACGCCATTGGGCTCTGAAGACCTATTCTGTCAAGAGTCCAACTGCATGGCTTTAACAACAGACGTCCTACGGAAGATGGAAGTAGATTGTGCAGCAGAGGAAGTAGCGGATGGAGCAATTGACTGCTAGGTGAGAAGAGTTTCAACACGCACAAAAACACAAATCAGAAACACACAAGGTAAACCCGACAGAATGATAATGAAAGAGCCCAACAAGCTAGAAAGAAGAGCGACATTTCAAACAGTACAAATGCAATGTGCCAACTGAATACATTATTCAATATGAATCAACCTTTTGTCCAACGTCAATACGTATTACCTTTGTCAAGCACAATAGTATGAATATGGCATAGATGTCGAGACCCGTATATGTGCTATGGCAATTTACAATATTATTCTTTTCTTCTTCTTTTTTTTTTTGGGGGGGGGGGGGGGTAGATCAAGAGTGGAGATGAGGCCATGAAGAATTTTTGCTAAACGGTGTGGTGTGCGGAGTTTGAAGTTTCGTATTCCATTATGGTGCATGTGAACTCGTATTTGTGTCCAATATGCCTCAATACGGTAAATCTTGCAGAGGCACCGATGTCTGTTCACATCAAGTAATTCACATAGTATTCATGAGGAATGTGTACGTAGGCGGCATCGACACGTTACTGTACATTTTCGAATGATTTTAATGTCAAGTGTAAATTCGTAAGGAAACTTGTCTCATAATCTGCATGCAATACTTTAGCCTTGAGCCAGCCAAGTCAGACTCATAGGACCAGTTTAGTGAGAAGATCGCACAGCACAACAGACATATAAGCTTGCAATTTACATGCAAGTGGTTTTAGTGACGAACAGGTCCTAACATGAAGCAATTTACCAGAAGGAAATAAGATTAGCATAAAGCGTCTCGAAGAAAAACAACTTCCAAAAATGCATGCAGACTCAATTTATGGTTAGCCCGCCCTAAATAATCATGTTTGCCTCCATGTTACAGTCTCTGGGTATCAATTTTACAACCGCCAGTGCCATCTGGTGGAATAATACAAAACTGAGCGTTACGAATTGGTCATTTGTGGTTGGAATGGATAGATGCCTATTCTCTGCCTATCTTATAATCGGCGTTATTTCATTATGACAGATATAAAGGGAACTGCCTACCATTTCATGCACACAAGAACTCCCAATTAGCGATGCTCAGTGCTTAAATTAGACTTAAACAACTCGCTTACCTTCAAAACTAGCACAGTTATTGTCAAAAGTACTTTTTCTATGGGTTTACGGTTGCTTTCTGGTGTGGTTTTGAAGAAAGGAGAAGAGCAATCAATCGTCCGAGTCACGAGGTAGCAAGATGACAAAATGAACACAAGAAGTAGTTCTCAAAATGTGACAAGTATTGTGTTGAATTCTTTCAAAAATGCCCATCCCTCCTTCCGTCATTGGGCAAAATGCTTCAATTAAACACATTGAAGTAGCACATAAGCAATAAATCATGGTTTCTGGCCGACAGTATAATTACCGACAAGAACACCATAGCGGATGTATTTTCAGTACAGGTGAGGGATTCAGTATAGCATCACAAGTGATTCTGACCAAGTTTAGATTACATTACTACGCATTACAATTGGGCTCGCACTTAATGTGGTATAGGGCACCAACCATACAGGGCGACGTCCATATACTTTAATGTTTAAAATTAAGGATTTGGATTTGACATTCCAATGCGTGTACGTATGTACGTCATGACAATTTCAGCGTAGCAATTTTAAATTGAGCAAATTAATTAAGGGCCCCTATTATGAGCAATGGCATGCACACACTCCCAAATGTCCTATTGCTGAAACAAGTTTTTGATCCTAACATTGAAGTCCTACTGTTTATACAGTTGGATTTGATTTTTAGATCAGGTTGTCCTCAGCTGCACCCGAAAGATGCTATGCACTGCGTCTACATGTTGTGCATCATCAATCACATTTTAGACTTCCTCTCAAACCCATCGTTTCCCAGAGCTTGAAACATGGTGGAAATGTGCCCTCGGTGCGCGCCACCAAGTTTGTGTTACTGGACGCACTCCAATAATTTTTGGATTTTAGCTCAGCCAACATGTGAGCAAGATGAACTTATCTTATTGCCATCCATCTCTATGTTGTATGCAGCCCATCCATGTTGACCAATCCAAATTTTTAACATCTGAAGACCAAAAGCTAAACCCCTTTTCAAATACCGTTGATGTGTAGCTTGGGTAAATCTCGACCAAATGGTGTCACTCTGATTATTTTTATATTTCAAATTATTTTCAGGACTGTTTTCACTATGGGGGCAAATAGTTTTGTAGTGTATATTTTGGTCATCACATGACACCAAGATTATTATTTCTTTTATCTTTAATGGAATTCTGTGTGTTCAGGCTGTTCTGACTTCTTTACCAGAACCGCCAAACAGAATTGGTCGATGCTCTATCAGAATGTAATTTAACTAATAGTGATAAAGGCTTGAGAAAATGATGAGAATATTTTAATTTTGGTGAAGGTACCATGTATTTTCACACTTTGGGACCATGAGCCAGTAAGTGCTACCACTGTGCATGTATAAGGCAACACAGTGTGGGTACTGCAATATTGTGAAAACGGTTATATCAAATGTATTGCTTTTGCCTAGATATATTTTTTCCAGATAAGGCTAACCCAGGTTTGGAAATCATATTAGAATACCGTATTTTTTCCATTTTTATGAGGTTTAACTTTATGCAAAAACGTTTTTTTATGAACCACTTGGCCAATTGATCTGATATTGCACACAAAGACATCTGGGGTACCTAATTTTTAGTTCGGCCACCAGATGCGATGCACTCTTTCTCCTATTTTACATTTATTTTGTGTTGAGACTACATTCGACTTGTCTTTTATAACAAGTGAACACAACTGTTTGAAAATTTACCAAAACATAACAGGACAAAAGGTAAAGTACCGAAAATGATGGGTATATGTTAATTTTGGCGAAGTTAAGGGATTTCAAAATTTGGGACCATGATTGTGTCGGTAAGTATTACTGCTGTGCAGATTATCAACAGCAGTGCAGTGCATGCATTATGAAATTGTGAAACCTGTTTGTGTGAAATGTTTTGTTTTACATATAGATGTTCTCCTCTTGGATCTTTAATAAATGTTTGAAGAGATGATAATGCAATGCATACGCATCCATTGATTCGGAATGCATGGGCAGTGTTTAGCGAAATTCAGATTTTTACTGTTGATCACATCTTGGTACGTACTAGCCCAGTACATGTCTATAGAGCAGTAAAACTTGCACTTGCAGAGGCAAAAAAACAAAACAAAACAAAAACAAAAAACAAAAAAATCAAAAAACAAAAACCCGTCAGCAGAGCTTTTTTTGCCTTCCTTTTATTGTGTGTAATAAATAATCATTTTACCTGTTTTTATGTTAGGCAATTTCTGTTGCACTTGCACAGGCTACAACCTCTTTGAACTTTGATTCATAAGACTTCGCTATAATAGACATGTATCAAAACGTATAGACATGTTGTGTAACCAAATTGGGCCAAATGACTTGATAGCAGGAATAAATTCATGTACTATTCATATTAATGATATACTGTTTTTTTCTAATTGTTTCACAAAACTTCACACATTCCGCAATATAGAACTAGGTCATTTAGTGATGCATCTCAATCACATTTACTTTTCATCTCATCTGTCCAGAACCTTGATACATGTATATCATGGGGTACAATATACATGTAGTTCATATGGTAAAACGAGGTCAGTATGTCATATGGGTATATCAATGGTATATACATAGACTACTTATCTCTGGGCTGTAACTTTCCTGTATTTTGATTCTATTTCACGAAACCTCAAAGGCAGACTATCGTAACTATTATGCATGTTTTCAGTCATAAAACGAGGTTATGTCTTTGGGACACAACAAAGCTAATGTTTGGAATTTATTTTGATTGTAATTCCAAGGGTGAGTGTAGCACGTTGTGTTGACAAAGTTCTCTTTTTTATTTTACTCTATACTAGAAATGGGTATTTGCTTTCAAGAAGAAATATAATGTCCATAGCAAGTGTTAGCGTTGCTGTGGACATGCTCTTAAGATATGCTGGATTTATTTATTTTCGTTTAAATGTTTATTTCGAAGCATGGAACCTGATCATGGACCTATTCCTATATTACATTCTACTACGTAAAATGATATTCCAACAAGTGATGCAAATATAAATAGACATGGACAGTATGTGTACTCATTTACCTGTTATAATAAGTATCAGTCCAATGATATGAAAGAAAAGAAATTCCAGATTCCGGAGGATATTGTTGCGATCAGGTGCATGAATGTCATTGGCAGTTGGCATATACACGTTTATCTATAGTGAGCCATGTAAATAGCCTGGCGTGTTGCAGCCATAAGCATGCATATATATATATATATATATATATATATATATATATATATATATATATATATATATATATATATATATATATATATATATATATATAGTCGTCTGAGAATGTTTCTTATTGCGAAAACATGAGGACTGTGACAGTTCTCTACTCAACTAAACTTTCTTGCACAGACTGGAAATCATAAGCATGTGTGTGCACCCATGTTCTCGCATATACGCATGCATACGACCCATTGACTGCACCCAAATGACATGCACAGTAATCATCTCACTGTTTCATGCATGAAGAGTCACATCTTAGGATGCAGTCAGCATTGTTTTAATGGACACTCTTGACTTGAAACTCCTACTCTGTACAACACGTGTGGCTTCCACTATTTTACACGTGTAACCTATGCAAGTTGTAAAATTTGAATTTTGATGAGTGTATTTTACAATAACGTGATAACTGGGTTGAAAAGCGTCATCTGAAAGGTACGTAATGGTCAGGTGCATTGGAATGTTACCGAATGATGAATATAAAGACGCGCGCGTGTGTGTTTGTATTCAATATCGCGCAAACAATGGCACACACAGGCATGGGTATAGCGGGACCTTGTCAAAGAGCCATCAAATCTACAACAGGACAGTAAATTGAGTCTTAATTCTATTAGGAATCATGTCCAGCAACACTCCTTCTGAACGGAAACATATTATATTCAGGCATTTATCTCCGAAGGGCACCATATTGCAGCATTTCAAGCTATTGTGACATTGTTTCATTAAACCGTGTGATTTACAAAGGGAGACAGGCAAACAGACACATGGAAGCAACAGTCCCCTCCAAAGCCTAAGGATCCGCTCGAAACTTCATGTCATTAATAACCACACAGCAACGTTTCTTATATAAGCTGAGCAGTCCTGCAGGGAAATGTGAGCAAGGTATGCGCAATATATGGAGCTCCATATTTGTAAAAATGGGGAGTTGTCTATAAAACATACTTTGCCGTATATCTTTTCTGATATTCAGATACCCACGAACTGCTACGCGTAAAATTTTATGAAAACAAGCTTTCGATGAGAGACGTTTAGTTATTAAGAATTTGACTATACTTCTATTTGTGGTACCAGTTGTCTATTCCTTTCAATATGCATGGTTATGCGCGCTGCTCACACATGGACATCTACACATTGAATAAGTCTATGCGCTTGCTACGCACATAAAACAATCGATGCATATATTCGCCCAGTTTAACATGTATATGTCACAGGGAGTAATGTTGTGTTTTTCTTCTTGTGGTGCCTTGCATCTTGCTTCCATAGGATCCCCCTAGATCGCTATATATGTTTCTGATGCCATCTCGTCGTCCCGGCGAGCGCCCACATCAGCGAACGCAATAGCGAGTCAGGGGGATGCTTTGGATGCAGCCTTGCATCAATTTTAAAGTAAAATTATGTTGATACGCTATATGAAAAGGGCAAAATATGCATCTGGGAAACATAATATAACAAACTAAGCCACCGTTTGTCCAACATAAGTGATATGATAGGTCAGGATCATTAAAAGGGCTCAACACAACTGGAAATTGTTTTCTCATCCAAACATGCAAGTAGTGTGTAAATGTGAATTCATTCCAACTCCATCACTGAAATAGCCATTTTCTTCTCTTTTTCTTTGTTGTTGTTGTTGTTGGGGTGGGGGTGGGGGGGGGGGGGGTAATTCTTTAGTATTTCATGTATATTACATATTGTTCACGAATTGCATTACTTTATTCGCGTGAACACCTTAATTAGGGACAGCGGTGCTCAAACCCGGATAACCATTACCAAATGCTATACAATTTGTTGAGTACTTGATGCATAATGTGATTTAGTAGTGAAAGGGGTTTTCTTCAACAATTTCTGTTACACCGTTGCTTATTTTCTTTTTGACACTGGGACCATTTGTGGTAGCTGAACTTGGGCATACGAGGTGTTTTCATCATTTTTTACACATGTTTAAAATCAAGAGAGCCAGTGGGATTCGAACCTGGACGGCTCTGAACACGTGTGTACTTCCCGCGATCTGCCGTGCCCAATAAACCAGTGGACTGTTGGAATTGAACGAATCGTTTCCTTGTGTTGGTCCAATCTGTAGTGAATATTTTACTCACGTTTGGAGTCGCTGCATAACAACAAAAAGAAAATGATAAAACGCGAATGGTGGTTCCCTAAAGACATCATTTCTGTTTGCGGTATTCAGAGACGTAAATGGCTCAGAATTTTTGACGCCGTTAAAGACAAATATGTCCAGAAACCGTGGGGGTAAAAATAATGTTGCAGCTAGGAATTCTAGAAATGGACATTCACTTCTGATTGGAAGTCAGCTGTGGAAGTACTGTCCATTTAGCATAAATATTGTGATACAAAACTAAACATATAATCATGTCACCCTTTCCAATTCGTGACACCCTGAGATATGGGACCACGTAATCTCTGATGTAAACCACGTTTTAAAATTAGATGATATTCAGATATGTATACCTATTGGACGTACCCACTCGATTTTCACGAAGCTTTCAGATTTTTCACTGTATATATTACACGAACAATTGCTTCATATGTTCACCACAAACTTTTCATATTTTTCCTTGAACACTGAAGAATCATTAAGAAAAGCAATCACAAACAGGCTATAACGTACTACACTATATTTCCCCAAGCTGCTATGTTTAGTTGGGATCGTTTGAAATATTTGATGTGCATTCATACAAGTGTGTTTCATATAGCTACAACACTCACACACATTATCTTATCAAGCCATTCCTTCTGCCGAGAACACTTCCAGCACAAACACGATTTTCTTCCTTTGACCGCATCTTTTGCAAACTATGTGAACGCATTAAGATGAAATCAAGCTGGAAAACGTGATTACAATATTCAGTTGCCAACAATTTGGAGTACACCATATTTACGAATGTCGTGGTTGCTTCATGTCTCTTATGCAACCGCAATGCAATCTCAAGCAAAATCGTTGCCATACATTTCAACTGCGCAACATTACATGTAGTCTTTATGAAGAACAAGAATTATTTGGAGAATCCCCAAACATTAAATGACATAGACGTAATGAGTGACGTCGCTCTAAATGCATAATCATAACATGACTGATACCGGCCTCATGTTGCTAAAATATTGTATGCCAGTTTAAGGGACGGACGCAGGGACCCACTTTCCTTACCAGCTGGCTTTAATTTTATGTCCTTGGGCATAACTACCAAAAACTTTTGTAAAATCAGAAACATCTATTTCTGACCCAACGCCATATTATTTATTTGTTTTATTATCATCATCATCATCATCATCATCATCATCATCATCATCATCATCATCATCATCATCGTCGTCGTCGTCGTCGTTATTATTATTATCATTATTATTATTATTATTATTATTATTATTATCATTATTATTATTGGTTTAAACATATTTTTTTTTCGAAGAAATACAACTGGGAAACAGGGCAATGCCCTATATTAATCCCTCTTGCAACAGAAAATAAAGACTTAGCACAACAATTAAGACAATGCTCAATAAGAGGTATTTAAACAACAGGACATAACAGATGGAGTGGGAACACTACACGAGTTAAAGATTTGGACCAGGACAGTACACCACAAACAGTAAAAAGAGTCTAGAGTAATATTTAACCTGAAATTTGCTCATAATTGTGTATGGTCTCAAGAGAAAGATATTTTAGGTTTTTATTATGCGTAGTGTAATATGAATAATTATATACTGCTTAACTTACGGCCCCCGAGTGTGCCTGTGTCTCTAATATATTCTTGAACGGTCTCGAAAAATTGTTTGATTTTGAGTAAAGGTACAGTTTTTAAAACCATAGAGTAGAGTGTGAATTGTAAACTGCGCTAAGCTAATAACGGTACTTTATAATTTTTCTTGGTGCAATCTGTATCTGATACATTCGCACAAATAGTGGAGGGCATCTTCGTTTGCAGTACCACAGGTACACTCATGGGAGTCAACCAGTCCGTTTTTTGAAAAGATTGTCGTGCAAGCCACTACATTGCGTCCTTCAATCGGGCGTGAATTATGGCTAATTGACGATTACCTATATAATATAATCGATTCGGTTTGTCAACATTACTAATAAGGTTCTGTTTGTTTTAAATTCATTAACAGATTCAGCATTACGAGAAGTCCGAGGCATTTTGCTCCATAGTCGAATCACGGAAGGAAAGTATGAATTATTGAATAGATTTGTTCGTACGCGAAAGATTATGGCTCGATCGGACGTTATATCTATTACGTTCAGACACAGTACTTGGAACTAAATTCGGTAGGTATTGCGGTGCGTAACCGTGCATTATTTTATAAAACACGACGAGTTTACTTTTCTGTCTTCTTTCTGCTAATTTTTCGAGGCCTGTTTCTTCATAAATTAAAAGGTGGCTTGTGCACCTTGCAGCTCCTGTTATTACGCGCGCTGCATCCAGTTGAACATTTTCGAGCTGTTGGGACTCCTGCAAGGAACAGCCATCCCACACAACAGAACCATACTCCAAAATAGGGCAAATAAATCCGAAATATATGATTTCTAAGGACTTTCTGCCTAACTGATATTGTAAACATTTCATTATGTTAACCATTTCCGTTCCTTTGGTGACCAAACTATTGACATGGCTTCACAAAGTCAGGTCGGACCTATTATTATTATTATTATTATTATTATTATTATTATTATTATTATTATTATTATTATTATTATTATTACTATTACTATTATTATTATTATTATTATTATTATTATCATTATTATCATTATTATCATTATTATCATCTGTGCCATACAACGAAAATGTAATGGCAAATTTGAAGGTAAAAATAGATGAGCTGATTGAAACAAATTGTAAAGAAAATAAGTGCAAAACACTTCATTCTACTTCAGTTGAAAATGTTCAACAAGCAATCTGACACCTAAAATTAAGCAAACACGATGGTGGTAGTGGCTGTTACTCCGATCACATCGTTCATGGTACAGAACGGCTGAAGATTTATCTCTCTTTGCTGTTTTGTTCTATGATGAAACATGGCTTTGCTCCCGACAACCTTCTTACCTCATCCATATATCCCATTCCTAAGAATAGAAGGAAACTGCTGACTGATTCTGATAACTACCGAGGAATAGCTCTTAGTAGTATTTTTGGAAAAGTTCTAGACTGGATTATTTTATGTGAAAACTCTGAAGATTTGAATTCCTCTCAATTGCAATTTGGCTTCAAACCTGATCACTCTACCACACAATGTTCATTTGTCTTGACTGAATGTGTTAATTACTACAAAGTGAATGGTTCCAATGTACACATGGTGTTCCTTGGTGCTTCTAAAGCGTTTGACAGGGTGGAATATGTCAAACTTTTTCCGTACTGCTGAAAGAGGTATATGTCCTATTACAGTGAGACTGCTGTTAAATATGTATGTCAACCAGTATATCTCCGTTGTTTGGGGGAGATAATGTGTCTGCTCCGTTTAAATGTAGCAATGGTGTTAAACAAGGCGGAGTATTGTCTCCTATACTCTTCGGTTTTTATCTGGATGAGCTTCGCCAACGTTTGAAAGGCTCTGGCTTGGGCTGCTACATTGGTAAAACATTCTCAGGTGCCCTGGCATATGCAGATGATGTCGTTCTTATTACGCCTACCCTCTCTGGTATGTCCAGAATGCTAGATATATGCACACAGTTTGGGATCGAGTTTCATGTTAAATTTAACTCACAGAAAACTAAACATATGTATATCGGCAACACCAAAGAATGCTCAAGTCTATATCTAGATGGAAAACAGATTGATTTGGTAGATTGTTTTGAACATCTTGGTAACACAATGGAGTTCAATCGCAATGGTAATGATGTGAAAAACTCTGTTCGGAAATTCCAAACTGAAGTTAACATGATTATGGCACAATTTGGTAATGTATTCCCAGAAACAAGATATAAGTTATTTAAAATGTATTGCATGAGTCTCTATGGGTGCCAACTTTGGGACTTTTCACGCAAAGACGAAAACAGTTTCTATACAGCCTGGCGTAAAGCTGTACGGTTTGTTTGGAAGATACCATTTAACAGTCATAGCAATTTACTTCATCTTATTTGTAATGACGTACCCGTTGAAGTCCAAATACATAAAAGGTTTGTGAAATTTTTTCATAAAATATTGAATAGTAATAATTGTTTGGTGCATGCATGTGGTGTGTTAGCTTTAGAAGGTAGTCGGTCACCAGCATGTAATTCTTTGAATGCCATACTTCCTCAGTACAATTTAAACAAATATTCCTTCTTCAGACATGACTTGAATTTCAGCATGCAGAAAATCAATTTTTCAGTTCACGGAGAATCATCTGATGATGCAATGAGCACCGCCATACTGGTTCGTGAATTATGCAAAGCAAGAAATGGACAGTCATCTACAATCCTGACTCGACCTGAGATTGTCGAGTCTATCTTTGACCTTTGCACAATGTGACACTACATGTATATGGCATGTGGTTCCATTCATAGCTCCTAATCATTAGAAGAGTTTAATTCGGAGCTTTTTCCACCTGCCAATTATGCTGTTGGAATGAACTGTTTGTACTGAGCGTTTTTTGTGCATTTTTCCCCCATCGTTACCATGTGTTCTTGTTACGTACGAATAAAGATATGTATATATATATATATATATATATATATATATATATATATATATATATATATATATATATATATATATATATATATATATTATCATCATCATTATTATTGATTCAGAAATGAAAAGGTCTTCGATACAATTGCAAAAAATATTGCCCTTTAAATTTCATGCATAAAGCCGATGTAAAGACATGGTTGCAGCCATTGTAATCCATTATTTCTGGAACATGAAGCAAACCATGTCGATATTATCCGTGGATTTGCCATTAGTAAGATACACGGTATGCTCCTATTTCATCTGACATGAAAAGAATAAACTATATGACCAGGTGATTTAACTCATCAGATTTAAATGTAAAGAGGACCAATATTCCTCATATCTTATCATGTCCGTTGAAAGTGTCTATTCCTCGAATCGCCGTTCGAAAACATGATGGTAGCATTAAATGTTAGCTGGTAACATAGTTCACAGTGCACGCATGTTTAATATCTACCTTTCTTTGTTGTTTAATAACATTTTAAACTTGAGTTCGCTGCCACAGGTTTTCCTAATATTTTTATGCATGCTATTTCCAAAAAAATATAGTGGTAATTGACTGAAACAAACAACTACAGAGGCATCATTGCTGTCTGCAGCATCTTCGGTAAAGTGTCAGTTTGAATTATTTTGCCAAACAATTTTTAAGTATTAAACTCATCTGAGCTGAATTTGGATTCGAAAAAGAATTTTCTAACACCCAGTGTCCATTTGTAATGAAATGTATATTATAACTAGTCTTTTCACGGGGACCACGCTTCCAATAGTATCTGTTACAAAAATGTCAAATTAGAAAGTGTCCTTTTCATTTATCTCTGAACGTTTGTATCTTAAGCATGCATACAGTGGAGAATAATGAGTCATTTATAAAACATACCAAATATGTTTATTATTGGTCAAAATACATTTTTATTGTCCATGTCCTGATTGATTTTTTGTCAAACCATTTCCATATCGGCAATTATTATTATTATTGTTATTGTTATCATCATCATCATCGTCATCATTATCATCATCATTATTACTATTATTACCATTATTATTACTGGAGAACACAATATTCATAAATCATACATCGAGACCGGGGCATCCATCGAAATCGTATCACAAAATTTGAATGGCATAGGTAAAATTAAACCAGCATTTATAAAATAATAAAAAAATAAATCAAATGTAACCTTTGACACAAATAAAATATACAAATATACAAATACATAGATAAACTATTCCAAAGTTACTTTCAGTGCCATATGTGGCAAGTAGGACTAGGCTGGACGGGCGCAATAAGAACAATGCGAAAAGCTTCGTACGGATTGCCATACGCCCGATCAGCCAGGCCCTAAGCGCCACCCTTATCTGACCGAGCCAGCTCCTACAGCACCCTTGTGAGCAGAGAAGTCAATATGTGCTCAGCCGACCATGGTTTGAAATAATTGTTAGTAAAAATCAGATATCGGAGTATATCTACATGTCCGTCAGTGCACGGTTGGTAGGCAACATCTAACTTTGATGGAGAAAAATAAGCACATTTCACTGGAGAGAGACCAAATTCAATTAGTCATGAAATCAGTGACCAATGGTATAATATTCCGCCAGTTATATACCTCGATAAAAGTGTATGCATAATATTGCTAAGAGGAGAATCAACCTGAAAACTCTTATAATATAGAGAAGCAGTTTGTCGCTTAATGATGGCCAGCACACGCGGTAAATGCAGGGCTTTAAGCAAATTACTATGATGAGATCTATCACGTAATCCCATAAAAGGTTTAACCAAGGTGCCCTGTGTACTATCAAGTTTCTTGATATCACTGGCTGATAAATGTAAACCATTTGCCCCGTATGTTAATATAGGTACGCAAATATTTGACCAAAGATATAACTTCGCATCAGTCGAAGATTAAAGGGCAGTAGAAGCCAACACTAGTGTAACCACAATAAACACGTCTACAATTTTGGGTTCGTTTTTCAACATGTTCTTTACGTTTGCCTGAGTCAGTAAAAATAGTTCCAAGAGCCTCTAAATTTGTGACATTTTCAATATTACATTCACCTAGTGTCCACAATGAAGACACTGATGTTTTCAAAACATTCACACAAGCTGTGAACGACAGTGCAAAATCTCACTTTGAAACTGTAGACACATACATACAGTCACCGATTCGAGGGAACTTGTTTTATAGAAAAGCCAAACGCTAAGCCTATAGTCTATTACTTGACTCATAAAAAGGTATCAGATGGAAGCAGAAATTACAGATGGTGCTGAAAAAAATTGATGCACCACCTGAGAAAAGGTGACAGTTGGGACTGGAATCTTCACCCAACCCTTCAGAATGTGCAATATCTAGACCTGGTTTGTTTTGCCAGTGAGTGTCTCGAAAAAATAAACACACACATACACCAACATTCACAAACAAACCCACCAATGCACACAAATCAGCAAGAATTGGACAAATATTTTAATGACAAAACCATCGACTTTAAGCCTCATCTACTAACGTGGTGAACGAAACATAGCGAAAGATGTCCTCGATTTGATTTATCTTTTGAGAAATCCCTTGGAGTATTATTTACTAGCTTGCCTTATGAGTGTGTGTTTTCCATACAGTTCATATAAAATGGTTCACAGTCATACATGTTATCCCAACAATGAGAAATACCTTAAAAATATGAAAAGCAAGAGATTAAAGACTTACCAACACATCAACGTTCATCACAATACCAATTTAAAGAAATAAATTGCACTCCTGACTTAGAACAGACAGTCACCTAATAAAAGGCAACTGAATGTTTTAAACCTGTCCTGTCAACCATTGAAATAATTTTTTTATTAACTACAGACTCTAGCTTTCTTTCGAAAGCATATAGGCATAACCACTTAAATCCCAAATATATCACTTGCCCCAAAGACAGAAGAGAAATGGCAGGTCAGTCACTGCTTGGATCTGCTGACACTCAAGTCAGTTGATTTGACAGCAAGGGAAGAAAGGGGGCCTGCATTGTTTTCTTGATATTAATGAATCTGGAACACAATTAAAACCCTCTACCTCCACAATGACTATGCTTTGGAGAACTTGGCCCACAGTATAATATAGCCAATGAAGTATTTATCATATGGTTCAGGAAATCTTGACTCACAGTCACACCCCGCTCCCAACAATGAGAACAAAGTTAAAATATATAGAATTGTGATTGCAAAAAAGCGAAAGCAAAACTGATTCCAGATTCTTCAGGAAAGTTCGTAATTCCGCACCAAAATTAATTATAGATTACATGCTTGACCATGATGACTGTTGTACTGCGTAACTCAAGTAAGCCACAATTTCAGCCATTCATTAATTCTTCGTGTCTATAAATCTTGAATTGTTCGTCTTTATATCGAGGTATACAGCCTTTTCCTGACTGATATACGAGTTTGGTGAATGGTTCCAGCTCGAGATTCGATTCGAATATCCAGGCCCAATTTTATCGACAAAATTAATTCACTAACAAGACCCCCTTGGTGCATTGTGGATGAGGCTTATTTATCCGGACCACCAACTGCACCATCTGTGGGATACTAAGCACTTTATCAGAGTTTGGTGATACAGAGATAAATGTGTTGAGTAACACACTGAATATTGGGACCATCTTGAGAAAGAAAACAGTTGAGTTAGGCTCACAAAGGTGCTTCAACTGGGACAGGGACACGCCCATGAAGTCGGAGTGTGTTTTTTTTCAGAATCGCAATGGCATAATCAACAACTATGTTCACGCGACTGATGATCTACACATTTCAAAAATATTTCAGCATTTTGTATGTCTACGATTCAAAAGATCAAATGGGATATACTACTAGACAGAAAAGGGCCTGAGACACTTGCCACCTCATCTTTGTCCCTGTCCTCTCAGAAAACTTTCCAGGAGAGTAACACAAGTGCTTTGTCAAGTGATACTGTCAGAACCGGTAGCATAGTTACAGACAGAAGCAGTGTTTCCGGCAGCACAAGCAGCAGCTGGAGCCCTTAATGTTACCCTTGTAATAAAAGTAAACAACAAACATGACTTCAGAAGACTAGATGGTTCTACATGTATTTTCAAAGTTGCAGATCAGCTATTCGTTACTATGATCGCCTGACAAAAAGGGGTGCGTTCAGGTTTATGCCGTTTGTAAATTTCACAAGTAATGCCGTGTTTTCCAGAGGAAAACCGAATTAATTTCCTTTGATATTCTGCATATTTATTCTGCTCTGATACTTAATGTCTACTAATAGATTGCAAACAACTGTCCAACTGAGGTATGTATTACATTTGAAATTTTGTTTTAAGAAAAGTCTGAGAAGGAAAAGCTTGACCCTATTTGATCCAGGGTTCACTTATCTAATATTTTGTGTGTCATATCATATGCCACAAATTTACATTATTAAGAAATTAAACACACTGTTTCATCATGCATTCAATTATGATGAAGACAACTCTTGAGCTTATACCATGTTATCATATATATTTCGAAAATCACATGAATAAATCACGCCATGATTGTTCACTTTTATTAAGGGTTAAATATAGGTCTGCCGAATTATAGAATTTAATACTAAAAATTGTGTGAATTATGTGATGGAAATGGTTACCAAAGAGAAAATGTTGCCAAAATGACAATCTTCTCAAATACAGAAAGACGTTAAAGCATAGTAGATGCAAATTCTCTAGTTCCTGGTCTTATGTCGGGAACAGAGTCATTTCCATCGCAGCTGCAGTAATTATATGGCCGTAAAAAAACTGCGGTACCCTGACATATATTTCAATCTGTTTTTTTTTTTAAATACATGTACAGGCCTGTTTTTGTCTTGCATGTATGTCTTTTTGATATTTGGAAAATTCGGTCCATGATTAACTACATAAGATATATTGATTACAGTGTGACTGGCAGGTTTGCTTTTATAGATCATATTCCACAGAACTGACACTCAATACATTTTAAAATAGTGAAAGAAAAATAGAAGGAAAGTTAGGAAATCCTTGCATCTGCATCTATCAAAGATGTTTGGTATTGCAGGAATGGTTTGTTGTAAAAATGTTACATATCTATAGACTTCACAAGTATGGCATTATGTTGGAGTCTTTATGATCTTAAGTAATCTTTGACTTAACATGTTGGAAGAAAGATATTTCTGTATTCCTTTAGGACGCAGAAGATACCACTTATGTTACAAGCACAATTTTGAGATGAAGTGGGAGAGCACCAGGCGCCTCAGCTTTTGCATTGCAGACTACTTCATGCACATCCACAGCACATACCTCTTCACATTCTACAGGAGGAAAAAATGTTTACCCTGGCATGAACATATTAAAACCTTAGAAAGTTACTAGAAATTTAATAGAAGGTCCAAAATTCCACCCCCAGGTTTTCTAATATGCAATAAAGAATTGTGTCAGTAACCTTTCCAAATTAAACAGCATCAGACATCTGAGAGTCAAGCTCTATACTTTCCTGAAACATCTCAGTTGCTGTCTATCATTAAATAACTTAGAAAAATATTATTTAGACCTACAACTTAAATATGCTAATGGGAATGGTGAGACTGGTCCTTCAGCAGAGGTGGGCTTATAGACAGGTTCAACTGTAAAATTGTAATATGCCAAAAACAACAACACACTTGCCCAAACATACACACAAACACACACACACATGCAAATCATCAAACATTTTAATAGAGCGCCACCTGTTGGACAATTAAGGTCTATGTGTCCGCAGACGTGTGCACATGCAATTTTGAAGCAATTGATCAAGCAGGGTTAGAGAAAAGGATTTTTTAAACAGATATTTGCTAAAAAAAAAAAAAAAATTCATTAAACATCGTAAAATCACTGGAGTGTAACTATTTCAATAAAATGGCTAAAAGCCTACCCAAGGTATATCCACGCCGAGTTTGAAGAGGATACAGCCAAGCATTTGGAAGATGTCGAATATATCAATTAAGTATGATGGTTGATGCAGAGAAAGATGAAAGGTAGATACCTTAGGTCACCGACAAGTCAGATGAAGTAATGCATATGAAGTTTGGGCAATCTTACAGTGGTTACTACCATGATGATATTGACAAATATGAAACCATTATTCATAACCCCCATAAGTGGGCACACTCCTTGGACAGGTGTCTATCAGAGTTATCAACACCTTTTGCTCCATTTTCATTTTTGGAATTTAAAAACGCAAATAATAATTAAAAATATAAACAAAAGTGAACAATAAAATAAAATGAAATATGTAAATAAATGGATGAATAAAAAAGCAATATCTCCTGTGAAACTTCCCAATCAGTTACTTAGAAGCCAAATAGTATTATGAGACATTAGCGTCAATATCTTAAAAATCAAAGTCGTGAAGCTTCAAAATCTTGAGTCAAATCAAGTCTATCAACATGAACATCACCAGATACAACAGCAAGATTTGAATATCCACCTAGCAATACTCTATTCATTGACTATCTAAAGAGGATATGTTATTTTAACAACATGAAAATATTGACTGTCCTGAAAAATGGAAACAGACAACAATTTTCAACAATGCTAGAGAAACTGACCCGAAAACCCGAACAAACAAGAATCATCCATGATCCAAACCCTTTAATCATTAAACAAGTAAGGTCAAAATCCAGAATTTCAACGTAGACATACCAGCAGCTTAAGGATATTTGTCTTTATCACTAAGCCAAATGAAATGCAGTATGAGGGAAAACATCTCTCTCCATACCTGAGACAGGTACCAACAAAAGCTAGTGGTAGTTTAAATCAATTTAATCCTAGCAACTCTCCACTTAAAAATATATTTTGCTTCACACACGCACTGTGTAAAATGTCAGAAACAGTTGTTAGGTTTATTTACTGCATTGTTTATATAAAGCTTCGAAACAGGTATAATTCTTGCCATCACTATGCTTTATTTTGTTCAACTGGTGACGCTGCAAATCTCTTTTACTTGGTATAAATTTTATGTAATTGCTCATTTTCAGTTTCTTAAAAGCCACTACCAGGATTTTTTCAAACTTGTTAAATTTTTAAGGTATAAAGATATGCTATTTTTAAGAGTCAGTGAGAATTTTGAGGTGTGTAGAGTCAAAATTTCTATGATACTTTGTACACTTTCCCTGTGTCTAAAGGTATCCACTCCTTGATAACAAAAATTAACCTACTTTTCTTTCTGTTGTGGGCCTTAGCTTGCTACAACTGAGAGGTGTATGTAGTTATACACAGTGAAAAATTGTCAGTCTATGTAAATGCCCTACTGTGTCAAAGTAAAGGCCAAACACGTTATAGCATCACACTGTGTCCTCGGCCAACCATTTTTGTGACTATCCGGATGGATCAGTGGTCGAAGTGTTACACTTTAGATTCATTCGCCGATTGTATCAAAGATCAAAGTTCGAATCCCATGGTAGGGTGACAAAAATTATGATGCTCTTAATTGTACATAATAAAAAGAGCTGAAGGTTTATGGGAATGACCCAGTCTTTTTTTAAATGTACAAGTCAGACCTTTTTGGGGTTTTCCTGATGGCTCAGTGTCAGAGTATTGGACCTGATATTTAGCTAGGACATTGTGCCAAAGGGCAAGGGCTCGAATTCCACAGTAGGCTGACAAAATGATGGTATTTTCATTATTTGATAGTACTCTACTGGTTTCTTTATGCTGTGGGTCATTGCTCCGACTTTGAATTATACTAGAGGCGTTTTTATTTATACGTGATAAAGAAGAGATGTTTTACGTTGTTCTCTACCCCCCCCCCTAAAAAAAAAAAAAATAAAATAAAAAAACAAGAAAAAGCTGTGTCCTCCAGGTACTGGGATTTTTTATGTTGAATGGAATTAACCAAAAATGTGCACATACTAGTATAAACCGCTTGAAATTTGATATCCCTGATGACCAGAAACTATGTTATGACTGGTGCAGATTTCAGTAACTGTAGCAAATACGTTGACCTGCTTTTGTACTGAGGGTCCGAAATTAAATAAGTTAAACAACTTTTAACAAAACTCCAACCAAGACTGTCAAAAGCTTTTTCATTGTCCACAAGTGCGAAAAATGCACGAGTATCTTCCTCCTCCATGTATTCATTTATGTTTAGGATTTTATTATTTTTCACCAGTGCAACCATCCTTGAGAAAGCCACTTTGGTTTTCATGAAGTTTTTATCTGGGTGGCAGTACGGTCTTTCCTAATTGTCAAAGAACTTCAAAAAATATGTATTAATCAATAAGTATACAGGTTAGGACCCTTCTTACATAGAACTGGTGTAAGTGCATGTATAATAATGTCTCCAAAGTTCTTATTAATTATGTATTAATCAATAAGTATACAGGTTAGCACCCTTCTTACATAGGAACTGGTGTAAGTGCATGTAGAATAATGTCTCCAAACTTCTTCACTGCATGCCTTGGTACTCAATAGGCATGTATCGTTGCTGGATTTCTTCTTGTTCCGTAACTAGTCACTCTTCAGTGATTTTAGGATTTGTTATATTTCATGTTAACTTTTGTGTATTTTTTTGTGTACCAGAAGTAGGTCAGAAGTCAATTTAAGTAACTTTATGATAGATATCGCCGAGACTGTTGGAGCTGGCACTGTATCTTAAACCTGAAGATGGGCACCTCTATAAGACTACATGGATGACGTAGCCAAGTTGACAGTGTCGTTTTTCACTTAACAATTCAGTCACACCAAACTTCAAGAATTGCTTTACAGACGCTGAAAATATGCAAAATATATGAGGGCTATGTTGACTTGGCATGTGTGTGACGTTGAAATAATATTTAGCGTTACAGGGCTACTTATGTACCTACAAATTCAACTAAGGTTGAACGACTTTGGACATACATGATGTCAGTTTATCTGATAACACTATTTTTTTCCATGTATGCTGATCAGTGGCATATACTCTAGTCACTTTGATTACTGAATTTACAATACTCAGGCAAATCCGTTTGCTTGCTTTTCACACTGTATATTTGACCATATACTCTTGTATTGCTAACTTGTGTAAATTTGAATTTTTCAGTCGTAACAATATCTGCTCTGTTGGTTTATATTATGCCTTTAGCTTTATATTGACAGCCGCTGAAATTTGAATACACATTGTTCGCTTATCTTCTACTTATATTCTTAGCTTCGGATGTTCATGTTAACTCAGGCGCAGAACAGCACTTTAATGACATTATATTTTTGCCACTTGAATAGTGCACATAGTCTTTCATCCACTAAACTGAGATGTATCTGTATTGACCTTGTGCCAGACGTTTACATAATTTCTATGTCATAGCTTTTCTTTCTCTATATTCTACAGTTATAGATTTGAAGATACCTGGTTATTATGATATTATTAGAAGTCATGATCTTAACACGATGGGCAGCAATATCACTCTTTATCGCGCTAAATACCTGCGTGTCACTCCATGTCATTATTTATTTTCGGGATCTAGAGATTTTATGGTGCAAAATCCAACTTTATAATTCTTAATTCCAGTTTGCTCAAATGTATAAGCAATTTCTCTCATTTTAATTTTGGGAGTAAATTGTGAGAAAGGTTATATCTCGCAAAAATCACAGGTATTCATACTATCATTCTAACGGGTCATATCTGAACTGACTTGCATCTACAACCAGTGGGCTACATATTTATTTCAAATATCATCAAACGTTTCATACTTTGTGCACAATAGTTATATACTGCCTCCAATTTTAAACTGAAGGCTCTGTGTTGTGGACACCAGTGTACGGTTTTGTAATAAGAAAGATAATGCTTATAAAGGACGTGTCTGGAATTTTGGGAAAGTGGATTTTGCTGTTTTTAAAACCGCCAAACAATGTGCAGACTGGAATTCCTGCTTTGTATCAGAAAAAATTTGATTAATGATGTCATTCTTTTCATTGTCAACATTTATTTGTGAAGACAACCACACGATGGTATTCGAAACAGGAATATTAAGGTTAGACCATATGATTTATTATGATATAATTCTGGCTATTCGCTTTTAAACATCGAGTTAATGGTAAATATCAAAATACAAAATGTTTTATCTTCAATACCTGTGGTTGGAATTCATGTGTGATAAAATGAAGTTCAAAATCACACTCAACAGCAGCTAACAGTCCAATTATAAGCTCTGTGATGACTTAAACAATGCTACAAAGGGAACTAAATGCTGGTGGCGCACACTAAAACAAATCTTTGACTATTCCTTCTCGTAAACCTGGTGGTGAGCATATTCAGATTAAACATCACAAGATATTTTAATACCTACCTCCTACAACAATGTATGTTTATTCTGTGAATGCCTCCTTACCTTAATACCCCATACATCCACACTTTACTCATTAAATGTTACAGGGACGGACGTTTTTGTAGTGCCTTTAAGTTTTGACACCCCCAAAACTTCAGCTCCTGGCGGCATTAGTGTGTAAACTTCCCAAGGAAGCCCATCCGCATATTTCTTTTTACTTGATAAATTATTTAACTAATCACTTGCCAAAAAAAATCTCTTCACCGGTGGAAAACAAAGCAAATCTCTCTCTGCTTTGGACAAAACATCCTGAAAGTACATTTCAACTTACAGGTGTGCATTTCACTTTCGCTAGAAAGGTAATCGAGACTGTGTATTCAACTTTCTTCGAGATAACATTATTATATTTGTTCCTCAACCCAGTTTACACCAGGCGAGTCAATTGTAGATCACTTGCTTCTTCCCTTTGTAAAGTTTGTCAATAACTTTTATATACAGACCACCATCTTCAAACAATTTATTCTATGACAATTGATCTGATTTTTTAACAGATATCAGAAAATAAAAAGCATTATATTCTCTGTGATATGAATGATGACCTGAGCATACAATGTGCTGATGCCAAGCTTCCGTATAACAAGGGATTTTCAGATGAGCCAACTCCTAACTACACTCACCAGAATGACCAGCTCCTCATTTTCCCTAACTGACTATATATATGCTATGTGGCCAAATCATGATCCTAACGACTCTTAAGAAACCTTCAAAGATCTATTTTTTAAACTATAAACATACATTCTCCATTGGTATCCAAACGAGTGCATAGCAAATCAGAAGGATGGAATAACAGTGAAGTGATGGAAATGATTCACGAAAAAGACTACTACCTACGTAAATTTCTTCAAAGCGAAAGGCCAGACATAGGTTCGGAAGTCAGGAGCAACCTGGAACAAGCATGTAAAGATGCCCGTAACCAACTACTCACAACCATCCGGTGCATCAAATCAGAGTATTATGTTTCAATAATAGAGGAAAATTGGTTAAATCCCAAGACGCTTTGGAAGTATTAAAAGTCACTGTTACCTGGTTCCAAGTCACCGATGCCAAAAAGTTTGGTTATAAGTGGTTAATCGCTGAACCAACTAAAATTGCAAAAACGTTTAATTAATATTTTACTCTTATTAGCCATAGTTTTACAACTGAAGCTAGCCAAACAGATCTACTAATTTTACTACTAAGGTCCCTGGTTGGTTAAATCAAAACAAGTTTGTACTGCACATTCCAAAATGCCAATCCATTATCTTTGGTACCCATCAATGCATCTCATAATGCAGCCTGGATGAATTTAATGTTTCCATCAATGGTTCAGGAATTCTACAGGTTAATGAAGCAGAACTGGTCCGTGTCACCTTTACATCGGCGTTGACCTTCCAGATGCATGTTGAAAAAGTGTGTAGTAAGATATCACAAAAACTGGGACTTTTGAAATAACTCAGAACAATTCTGCCTCGAGACTATACTAAATTCATATACAATTTTATTGTGAAACCTCGTTTTGAATATTGTGATGTCAAATAGGGGAACTGTAGTGCATGTGTGTTTGACTAAGTGTGCAGGCTCCAGAAACGTGCAGCATGTATGTTATGTGGGACCAACTATTCAGACCACACTGAGCCTCTATTTCAGCAACTGCAGTGGAAAACACTATGTGAAAATCTCAAATTCCACCGATGTATTTGATGTACAAGACTTGAAATGGGAAAACCCCATCATACATTCGAGATAGATTGGTCTTCACCAACGAAGTTTCGACAAGAACCACAAGATCAACCAGCATATCCCTATTAAATGCCCCGAACCTAAAGTAAACATATATCACAATCGTTTTTCCTACTCAGTTGGAACAGACCCCCAGAATCTGTTCGTTTGGAAACATAACTTTAAAAGTTGAGAAGGAGCAACTGGAAATGCTAGTACGCCTATTTTCAATGACGTGCATGTTAAATCAAATTTAATCGCTTCTAATGCCATAAATATTACTTATACATATTGAGTATGTATATATGTTTTTCATGGCCAAAATGTAAACTTGCACAATGCTAATCTATCTATCTATCTATCTATCTATCTATCTATCTATCTATCTATCTATCTATCTATCTACCTATCTATCTATCTATCTACCTGTCTGTCTGTCCGTCTGTCCGTCCATCCATCCATTTATCCGTCTATCTATCTATCTATCTATCTATCTATCTATCTATCTATCTATCTATCTATCTATCCATCTATCTATCTACCTAATCAACAAAACGGAGTAAGAATTGCTTTTCTATGTATCAGTGAAGCATTTGACAAGGTTTGGCATTCTGCCCTCTTGTTTTAAGTAAAAAAGAGCAGGTACATAGGGAGACCTTCGTGATTAGTTCTCAGCCTCTATAAAAATCGTTACCGCGTTGTTATTCCAGGACATCCGTCTGGCTCGGGAAAGTTTGTGCCAGTGAGCCAGAAGGTTTCATATGTGGTCCCCTTACGTTTTTCATTTTTAATAACAACATGGCGGATCTTGCCTGGCGTAATATAAAATTGTTTGTTGACAATGCTGCTTTGTATTTCAATACTGATAACCCTATTTCTGGAGTAGAAGTTATATACTCGGATTTATCAGATGACCAATGGTCCAGAGATCGGTTTCTGACCTTCAGTGCATAAAAACGAATTCCCTGCTCATCGTGTTCAAATTAAATTAAATCAACCGTCCTCTTATCCTTTTTCAAGGCAAGGTATAACAGAATGCTACAAAACACATCTTGGCCTGACAATCTGGTCGGATCTGAGCACGTCGCATCACAAATATTAAATGTGCAACAAATCTAGTAAATTATTTTACATTATGTACATCTTGAAATAACATTACAAACATTGAAAACTTTGTACTTCACTTTTGTCATGCTGATGATCGAATGTGACGGTTCAGTATGAAATGGTTCTACACTAGTGGATCATAAGAAGGTGGAAAATATTCATTAAATACTGCTCAAATTGTCACTGGTGAAATGTGCAACCTCAGCAAACACGTTGTACGAGAAAACAAAATGGTAAACTTCAGCCAAATGCCAACAAATTTGTAATTTAAAACTAATGCATTAAGATGTAAATAAGCTTGCTCTTGAATCCATCTGTTTTATCCTTTGTACAGCTTCTACATTATATGACCAAATTTATCAAAATCCACAGCATTTTGATCGTCCTCATCTACAAATTGTGTGATTACGCATTCTACTCCTTGAAGTTTAGGTTGTGGAATCAGCAGCCTCTTGAAATTAGAAACCTTGTGTCGATCAAAATATTTAAGCTAAATATTATGAGGCCTGTTGTTTGAGCTATAACATTTCTAGAACCGTATATTATAGGTAGTAGATTTGTTGCAGTTGAACACACCTACCTCCATCTTGGTGCCAGTCAATTAAATTCCCATTTGTTCGAAATCAGTGTGAAGGATAGACCTTAACGTGCTTGAAGTTTAACTTGTGGGTTACTCCATGTTACTTCTTTTAAATTGTTCTTTTTTTTTTGCTACTCAATGATCAAGACTTCACACTATGATGTCTTGCTATGACCATTTACATAACAGACTCTATTATATGTCTGCCATGGATGTTCTCTTAGGAAAATATTCTGATTTTCTCAGCAGTAAGTGAATTTATTTCTGAAAAATGTTGCTTCATACTAAGAAAAGTATTGCTTGATCAAAAGGTAAATAACCGTGACTTGGATTTGTTATGATGTGCAGGAATGTTCCCGCTGGTCCTGGAATCTGTCAATGAATTTAACAAAGAATTAAAAAGACACTTGATCTTAAACCCTATATTATAACAATAATGAAAACAATGTTACATTAATATGAGTGACTTGTGCTAAGATCTCTCCAGAAACATTTCACAGATACTGTACTGGTAATAGTTCACAACAGCTTCGTCAAGCACAAGTCAGGTTGTTCTGCCAAGGGCAGTCTCCTACTGTTTATCTACAGAGTATTCGTGAAATTATGACCTTTCCCGCTTGTATCGTCATCTGGGCAGACACACTGGATCCCTGGGTCTTAAGTCAGTCAGACATGCATGCTCGTTTCTTCTGTTTCCCCTCTGTCTGTGAACCTGTGCATGGCTGTTTATATATGTTTTATGGGAATAACTACATCATTCCACCCTTTTCTACAGGCAGAAAGAGTATTAATCAGTTTTCTTGCATGCAGAATTTGACCTGACGACAACAACACTGAGTCACTACATGTCCATGTGACTCAGGTCTCTGTTCATGTAGATCACTCTCACAAATACACAAGAAACAGTCGATACAGAGGGTGAATTTTTCTTCAAACAGAAAGTTCAACTAAAACATAACTGTAAAATGCTCTATTACTACCTCCCATCATGAACTGAATTAAACTTAACAAAATTTACACCCTTCTTAAAACACCAGGTCCATTCAGCAATGGTGACTGTACAATCAGACATACCATAACCATTTAACAAGGTTGTGTCGTGTTTTTAAACCGCAAAAACACACCAAGCATTCAAATGAAATACCAATGAAAGCACACTTGTAAGTGACTTCTTTGGCCTGCATGTAGTTCTCTCACTTAATACAAAATCAAGATTTGAACAATGGATTAACAAAATCCTATGTGATACACATATGGTCAACTTACTTCTCGGTAACCAAATTCCTCCACAGGGAACTCTTTTTTCCACTTTTTCTTACAGGTAAAATGTATAGTCTTCTAGGAACATCATCTTCATTGGTCTCATTGTTATCATGCCACTCTGCCGCAGTCACATAAACAACACTCAGTTGCTTTCCCTACATCAGAGATGCACACACTTTAAAACCAGAGTGGCCAGTCGCATCAATTGTTGACAGCTATAGGCCTATTAAGTAGAAAAACAAAGTTGCCAACGTCCTGTCACCGGACTGATCACAGGCTGGTATACGAGACTCTAAATAAGCAGGAATCCACTCACAAATTTTCTTTTTCAAGCAAATTTGCATATTCCCAATTAGTTTGGTTGGATTATATTATTAATATATTGACTGGACACCGGCATACCACACTGATGGAAGTTAATTCACCAATAATATACAAATATTAGCGTTTCATGTGTAAAACTTAGGGTTTTGTTATGAAATTGTGGATTTTGTACACGATACCTTGGATTCCTTACAAAAACCTGGGGTTTTATACATAATGGAAACAGTTGAGCAAATGACACATTTTGCATGCTTGTTTCAAAACCTTGGGTTTTGTAAATCAAAATCATTACGTCCATCAACGTTGGATAAATTATAGGGTTTCAGAACAACACTTTATATTTTGAGCATTTTGAAATAACAGAGTACAACCCAGGGATTTGAAATATTACAAAAAGCCTGGGTCCTGTGATGGTACAAAATTCACAAGTTGTAATTTATGCAACAAACCCACACTGGGTCTTCAAAATGTGATCTGTGTCACAAAATTCCAGCTTTTGTAAAAAATATAACCATGGAAGCACCACACCTAATGTTTTGATTACAATTTCCTCGGTTTTGTTTCAACACTAAATAACGGAGAAAAAAAAACGTGTCTTTTTGTCAAAACCCTGGGATTTTTTATACAAAATCCGTGTTTTGTCACAAAAGCCCATGGTTTGTACACAAAATTGTGGGTTTCATATCACAAACTTAGGGTTATGCACATGAAACCCTGGGTTTTGTGAATTATTAGACAAACCTACTTCTGTATAAGCTTCCCTTATATGATACACGCAAAAGAGGTTTGCTGGCCACCTTTCAGCACATGCATTGCAAGCATTTGGTGAGAACACAATGGCAGGTTGAAGAGCTTCCACTCTTTTTGTGACATAAATATAATTCCATGTGGATCAGGTGTGACCAAGTCTATGTGAGACTACTCTTTAAATTAGGTATTCATATGAAAAATGTGCCTGACATTCCTAATTCACAGCTTGGGTAAACTAATTATTTGCAATAGCAGTATCACAGAGTAACAGAATACCATCCATATAGGCCATTTGAAGTGGCCTACAATTTGGAAACCATTGCTGTCTACAACTTCTTTTTCTTCCTCCTTGGAATTATTCCAATGGAATGAGTTTTCTTTTTTTTAAAATTGATAATATTCCATGTTCAACATAATATAGTATATATGGAAAAATAAATGAACTGCTGCATATGTCAAGTATATTTGACTTGGGTTTGTTTGGATGTATGATCACATGATCATAGGATATTGGTCAAAACAAGTGTGCAGATTCACTATGAAAGGTGCCTGTATCAGGGCACATTTAATAAATAATGGCAAAACAGACATGAGTTGTGTACAGAATAATTGTATAAATCTCCTCTTAGTAACCCTATCCTGGTAGACGACTAGGCTGTGGACCTGTGGCATGCTATGCTATCTTGTTAGGTTCATCTATATTTATCATTCAAATGTTTTCTATAAAGGATAGACTATACTGAAAACATTAAGTTGACAATAGGTTCATCTGTATTTATTATTCAAATGTTTTCTATAAAGGATAGACTTCACTAAAAACATTAAGCTGACAATAGGTTCACCCATATGCATCAATAGAATGTTTTCACAAAGGATAGACTTAACTCAAACATAAAATGACTACATCAAGAAATTTTGGTCGATTTAAAAGGGAAGGGCTACATATTATGAAGTTTGAACACATGACCTTTGAATGGCGGGTTTGTGTGATGTTTGCACACATGATCAATCCAATATTTGGCACAGTGGAGGTGCGCGCTTCCTATTTCGGCTTGGTGGTTGGTGCCAGGGGTTGCTGGTATGAGGCCCAGCCATACCATGGTCAAACAGTTACCCCAGTGCACCTACTGCTTGGCAGGTCATGCTTATCTTGTAAGGCTACGATGAAAACTAAGCCACTGCACCTATGGATATTTCATTACTTTTCCGATTTCCTTGTATCTGCATGGCAGCCTGAAATCTGTACACAGGCATTTTGAACGGACTTCCCAGAAATAATAAAAATCAAATCCTACGTATCTATTGGTATTTCCACATTTTCTTCACAAGTTGTAATAACAGCCTTTTCAGAATATGTCCCACATAGTGCTAAGTGCCGCAAAGTCAAGTGGGATGATCTTGGTGAGAAATAGCAGCTAGGCATTTCATCACAGCAGTATTAGTCGATGTTGTTGATATAATGTGCAGTCTGCATTATATGGCATGGGACAGCATGTTTTCAATGAAAAAAGGAATGCACAACCCTTGCATTAGTGTTAGAGTTATGTGCTCACAATTTATTATAAGTGTGATGTAAGAATGTCCTTTTGTAGAATATCAGGAACTACAATATGTTGTGCTGGATGGGAACAGTAAGAATCACAAAGAAGGTATTATCTGGTCGGATCAGGAAACATATTTTGGGGCATGTTGACAACTATATTTTAAAGTATAGATATAAATTCACATGCAAATGTCTAAAATAAGTGGTTAAAAGACCCCAAATCGCAAGACTGAAATTACAGCATTCAAAATTTCCCAATGAGAGTGAAATTATTCAACTACATCATGAAAAAACATGGAGTCAAAAGTAAGTCAAGGAAGGTGGAATCCATTGTGACCATGGAACCATGATGTGAGATAGATGAGAAGATTCCTTAAAATGTCCAATTATAATCCAAAAACCATTCCAAATTATGCAAAGACTACAGCCGTAGTCGAGGCTCACCAAACAGAACCAAATCGTGTTTGGTAAAAAGAGACAGAGTTCAAAAGTTGAAAGAAACGTTAAAATGAAATTTATTTATTGCTTTCCCATAGGCCCATAGGCCACACAAGATATATGCATCCCTATATGGCATAGGGGTTGTACTTGTACAAAATAATAGCAACAGGATTGAATGAGCAATTCAATGCATTTCTTACAGTGACTAATTGTCAGGACGTCAGCTGGAATGATGTACAAAAGGAAAACAACATATGTAGTGGTGTATTGCGTGCCAAAACAGAGACCATACCTCTGACACAGTTAAATGGATGACGATGTGATTCAGCGCATCCTACCTGAGTCAGGAGAGCGTAAACTGGAAGTAGCTGATGAGGCACAAGTGTACCTTGTGGAATGATAAAGTAAAGTTGTTCACTCGGAGATTATGATCGGGATCTCTGATTTTTCAATTCGGGCACTTATTGCATTTTTTGTGTGTAATTATCAACATGAAATGCACTTTTATATTGTGTTGTGATTGCTGTAAGTTCACTGTATGCAAGATTGTTTCGATATAGTTTTCAATCTGTGACCATTCAAAATAATGATAATTTAGACTATGTCCACCTTGGCTACTATATTTTAATGTCTGTGTCATACAGTCGTGAGTGCAGTTGATTTGTCTTCAAAATCAACCATCAAATGTTCAAAGTTCCAACCAAAAGAACAGTTCCTGTGCACAGACACATGTAGTTCTATCAGGGAGAGTGGGGACTAAGCCGCCTAAATGGCCCTGACACTAACTCCCTATACAGAGTCTGGTATCTGGGAGAGTAAGATTGGAGCCCACTGAACAGCCCTGAGAGTAACTCCCTAGAGTAGCGAGTTTGTCTCAGGGCTGTTAAATTGGCTTTACCCCATTCTACCAGATGTTGGTGCCTGTAATCCGTTGGTGCACAAAGAATATGTCTTAAACCAGGGGTCAGATGCTGTGATGACCATTCCAAGCCTGCCACACCAAGTGTATATATATATATATATATATATATATATATATATATATATATATATATATATATATATATATATATATATATATATACACATACATATATATACATATATATATATATGAGTTGGTGGTAATCTGACCTATGTTATCATATATATATATATATATATATATATATATATATATATATATATATATATATATATATATATATATATATGTGTGTGTGTGTTTGTATTTTGGCCTAAAGCATTTTATGTTTTGGCACATGCCCGGAAGGTACAGAAGAAAAGTAAAAAAAAAGCATACAGCATAAATACAAACACACATCATATATAGAGCTAAAATGGGATAAACTTCAAGATTTCAGATAGGATACCATCTTAGTTGTTACCATGTACAGGAAACTGACAATCCTGCTGATTATGCTTCACATGGCCTTCGTGCCAAGCAACTGCTGTTCTCCAAGTGGCTGACAGGACCCAACTATCTTTGGCAAAAGAAAATTCACTATGAGGAAGATGCCTAGCTACCACTCTGCATGAAAGACCCAGAGATCAAAATGGAGAAAGCATTTGTCTCACAAGCTGATCATGTCTCTAAGGCCTCTGTTCTAAAACGTCTCGAGTACCTCTCAGACTGGCAACAGGCTAAGAAAGCTTTTGCACTGTCTCTGAGATTCAAAGAGAAACTCAAGAATAGAGTAATTAAGAAGTCACAAAGTACTCACTGAATGAGTTCGAGATCAAGAAATTACTGTGCAAGAGCTTAAACAGAGAGAAACGGAAACGTTGAAGTAATGGCCTTTCCTGTTGAGGATACAGTTCTTCATTCTCCTCAGCAAAGGGGTGCAACACAAAGGGAAGCAATAAAGGAGGATAGACTACTTTATCATTTAGATCTATTTCTGGATAAAGATGTCATGCTAAGAGTTGGTGGTAAACTGACCTATGTTATCAGATATGAACACCCTGTGATTCTTAATAAAAGTGGTCAAATTGCAGAGTTTTTGGTATGACACTGTCATCAACATATAGGCCACTGCATGACCAAAAACGAAATCTGAATCAATGGATTCTGGATTATTGAGAGCAGCTCTGTGGTTTTTCACCACATCTATAAATGCGTGGATTGCAGTTAGCTTTAATGCCAATGTCAAGGTCAAAAATGGCTTACCTAATGACAGGTGTTAAGAAGCCCCACTATTTTCATCAGATTTAGTTTACAGTGCTAAATGAAAGAACACATAATGCTTTCAAAAACAGTATTTTAAAGTTTTGAAAAAGGGTATAGTTTAAATTTTTATAGCTGTTTAAAGTTTTAAAAAAATTTCAAATTTTTAATGTCATCTTAATTTAAACTAAGATCCTTATCTAAAATTGAAAATACAGTTTTGCTCCCCGAAATGCACTTTTTCATTTACCATAAGAAAAATGGTGTTTCACATTTTTTGTTTTTTTTTTTGCTTTTTGTGTGTTTTTTCCGCAATATTTGTCAAGGCGCTAATGCTACGGAAAGAACCTGATTCAGGATGGGATACCCGTTTAAATTTGGCGCTGAAATGTCGGATTTTTGGCCCCAAATGGTTTTTGTGGGACATTTGCGACAATTATAGGCGTGTTACCATGGATGTATGTGGGTTTTAATGGATTATCAGTGTGATATACCGGTAAAGATACTTTTGGAATAAACTAGGAGGTTGCAGTTTGGTGGTATATAAAGAAACGAAGAAATCATGTCAGGCATGAAATAGGATGATGAGCCAGATGTGAGCCTCGTTTCAAACTTTTCTCTGTTGGAGCTTCGTCTGACGACATAGTGGTTCTAGGTCCACCCCATCTTATTAGCACGAATGATTGACTGCACAGATGTTTACACAATACTTTTTTGCAGATAAGGCCCCTTTGTGGCCCTTTGCATGTACAGATGTTCTAGGTTCACCCTCTCTTAGCCCCCCCCCCCCCCCCCGCCCCCGCCTCTGATTAACACGAATGCTCGACTGAATATTACGAGCACCTGTGAGCATGCATGTTATGTATGGCAAGCGTTTTTGACATTTAGTCTTATTTGGCGATATAACTAACTCATTTCGCCGTATCACTAAATATTTAGTGTTATAAATGAATATCACCACCTGGTGTAAATACAGTCCTGGGTATCATTATTGTTTATTGGGTTGGTATGGGAGGATGAACTTTGGTATTTCAGTACATGTGGGCTTTTTCCTTGTATAACCAATTAGATGTGAGCAGCCACAAGTTCCTTATTATAAATTCGTAAATATCAAAATAGTTACAAAGCATTCAGTTCCTGTGCAGCCTATCAGAGAACAAGGTTCCCACACACCCTAATTATAAATCCATATATATATCAACCCGAAGATGGATGCCACAAGGTTGATATTTATAATTAGGGGGGTCTGTGAGAATACTGTTCTTTGATTGGCCGTACAGAACTGAATGCCTTTTAACCAGGGGTGATAGAGTTATGAGCCTGGCTCTCTTTTATCCAAATTTAAAAGTCTTGGATGATATCTGGGTGAGGGTGGCCACCCTGGGACTGAGGATCTGCATTGTATAGCCTCGGCCTATTATTTACACAGAATGGGATTATAAAGGTTATCACATGGCTGTAGCTTTATTACCCGTGTATCAGCCCCACACATCAGTCTCGTGACATCACCAAATCATTTAGAGTGATCCTCGAACGGGTATGATTTAGCGATCTAGCTAAATGCTTTATAGCGATATCGCTTAATGATTTACTGATATCGTGAAAAAATTTGACAATGTTGTTAAATAACATATAAGGTGATATCGCTAAATCATGTGGCGATATTGCTGAATGTATTTCCACTTCCTGCCCTATTGTTGTCCAATATGGCAGCCAATTTGGAGGAAAGTGTGCTGGCTTTATCCCCCAACGTGTTCGGTCGAGAATAAAATGTCTTTTCTGGCTTCTTCAATGGTTTTATTATCTTGCTTCGAAGACAGTATATGCTACCTATTAATTTTTGGTCAAATTTAACAGTCAGCCCTACACGTTCAAATGTTTGGTCCTTCGCGCCAAACACTATTCAGGTACAGTACCATTACCCAGCATGCCCGATTCACTTATTTAGCGATATCGCTCATTTATGTGGTTACGTCGCTACATTCATTTCGCGATATCACTAAATACATCTTATTTGGCGATGTCTCAAAATCATCTAGAGACACATCTATATGATTTTGGGATACCACTGAGTGATTTAGGGATATCAGTAAATGAGACCACGTAGCGCCATCGCCAAATTGGAGTAAATGTTTAACCAGATTGCCATAGATATATCTTCTGCCGTTGGTCAAGGTGACTGTGTTGACTGTATTTCTTATTCAAGTGCAATCTGAATGCCACTAGGGGTTGGGGTTTTAAAGGCCTATATCTTTTGCGACTATGAAATGCGAACTGAATCCAATGCTTATTAACCAATCAAACGGTTACAAAGTAAACAAGGAGACTGTGACAGCTGACCTTGCATGCACAAAATGAAGTGATCCTGTAACGTGCAGTTTGGTCAAGGTCACTTCTCTTAATTAGACAGTGCCATTACCATATCCAAACCGTAGTCCTAACAAAACAAATCCAAGTCAATTCCGACCAAAGGCAATGTTCCTTGGTATGTATAGCTGAAACACATAAATTTATAGTTCGTATTTACCCAAAAGAGACCAAAACGTAAGTGCAAAGGTCCATAGGGTCGAAAACGCCATACCGGTATCTAGTTTTAACATGACAGAATGTAAAAAGTTTTGTTTGAAATTATAGGCCTATTTCAGTAAATTAGCTTGAACAGGTACATTATTCATGCGCATACAGGACCATACAATTTATGAAAAGGGACCAAAATTTGCAGCACATCAGAGAATTTGTAAGCGGAGGTTCTTAACTTGTAGAAAATGTCAATAAAATTCAGTATTTCAAAAGGTACTACTTGCAACCACCATCTCAACAATGATCATCATCCATATAAGTCCACAAAGCGACACCAACACCAACATCAATCCATCAGAAAAGCCCCCTAGGCCTAAAATGACCATCAATAAGAATCCAAACAACATGATTATATAATTCGATGTGTTTTAGGCATGTAGTTAAAGACATGATGTTGTTTTAAAGGAGATAAACTAAGAGTATTTCAAAAAGAAAAGTGTTTGAATTTGCAAATATAGGAAGTACATTGGTTCAAATGTTAAACATCAGCCAGAAGCAAGTGACATTAGGCCTCAAACCATTAAAACGTAGTAAAAAAATGCATTACAATAGCCAAAATTTGTAAGGATAGCAGTCACATTTCAAGTTGGTTTCCAGAGGTATTTTTGAAAGGAAATTTAAATGTTCAAGAAAGCATAGAATCCCACAAGTCATCTAATAAGTCAATTATTAGGGTAATAATTTAGAATTCCAAAAATGTAGTATGCCATTGTAAGTCATCTGTAAGTCAGCCAAGCATAATGTACATCTAACTCGTGGTTCTATAAAGTTCAGAAGGTCAAATTGTAAAACAGTCCTAATTATTGTAAAATTCTACTACCTTCATCAGAGAAAGAATTCGGTTTTATGAAAAGAAAGAAAGAGAAAGAGAGAGAGTGGGCGGGGGAATCAAGTTGAAATTCCTAAAGGTAACTGTAAGTATAGTAAAGACATTCACGGACAAATATTATAGCACGTACTGGTTCATTAATCGAAACACTAGCTCAAATTGGTGCCAGGTTAACCAGATTTCAAGGTGTCAAGTAAACTGTAAAAGTCTTGAAGGTGTCCATCTGAACTCAGTAATGAAGTCAAGGTCATTTATATATTCTGCGTAATCTGGCCCATATACAGAATCACCAGAATCAAAGTCCTAGCTCAAACAGTTCTCAAGTTATAAAGTGTGCAGCAAATTTCAGTAAGTAGCAATGTGACCTTGAGAATGAGGACTATGGCACCCATGTATTGTGTAAGTCTCGCCCTTATATTTAGAAGTGTTCCAATGCAATTTCACACATACTGGCTTTGCAATTTCAGTGAAAACGACCTTTTAAAAATCACCGCCCAACCATTTTGTCCATTATAGAAACCAATCTAATCTAACAATCTGCGTCCACGTTACGATTTTAAAACTACCTTAGGCTGTTTTTAGAAAAGTTACCATTTCCGATCTCAGATTTCCGACCGCAAAAGTTCAGATGTTTCCTACCAGGGAAATCGCATAGTGTCAGAAATCACAACTGTGTCTCAAATTGGCGAAAGTATTCCAGACTATAGCAGAACAGGAGGGCAAGGAGTCAGAGACCACTACATCTGTAGAGCAATTTTTCACCTTTCTTAGGTTGACTGCCTCAACATAGTACCAGCAAAAAGGAAGCAGAAGTAGAAAGTGCCCCTGACTGATGGTCAGGGACACTTTCTCAGATGATGTGCCAAGTTTCGTTGAAGAGCGATTGATTTCGTGCGTCAGTGTGTCAGCGAAAAATTTGTTTTTAGGACTATTTATTTGTTCATAGAAACAGATTTTAAATGTGGTTTAGCAGGTTGTCAGTTTACTTCTGTTGGAGTCATTGGCATGACATTATGCATCGATGCAGTCATGATGATTGTAGTATGGTTATATCTACCAGTAGGCCTTTGTGCCATGTACTTCCTTTCAGTATCGTCAGCCAGTAAAGGGGTGTCCCAGTGGACCGACGCACAACAATGGGCACACGCCTCATATATGGTTGTAGTTCACATAACTATTTCACCAATATCTGTACTAAACATATTGTGTGCTGTTTAATCTGGAATGATTCATCAAAGAAAATTGAATTAATATGATTCTGAGAATAAAATAATGAAAGATGATTGCCTTCATGATTATATTCATATATGTATCTGAAGAGTACTGTCAATGGGCTAGAGCCATGCATTATGAAAATGGTTATTCGGTTGAGTCAATAACTCTACTTGGATTGTTTCTTACTGTGGTGGGGTAGGCTGCTGCCTGGCCTGTCGTTACCAGTTTTGTAGTACTAAGCCCTGTTTGACTACATCAAATAAAGCAAACAATTTATTAAGATGAATACTGTGTTTACCTTGCCTTTAACTGCATCCGCTTTAAGCAGAAAACAGCGAAAAAAAATGAAAATGCTGCTGCACAGGCGTCTGCCATGATGTGCAGCAATAGAAATTACAATTCCCATGGTAAATCCTCAAATTCCCTAAAATCATGTACGATGGCCCATAGGATCTAATTGTTCTTGTTAACTTGAGATCAGTTAACTCCATTGGCATGAAAACAAAAATTTATGACGAATTTGGTAATATTTTGTGTCACGAAATATGGTCATAGCAGAAATGTTCAGATATTAGGATATTTTCAAAATCAATTTGTTAATCACAATTACTATACCTTTACACCTGATGTCAAAGCAGTGCAATGCTTGGACAAGAGACTGACTGAAATGTATAGCGGCTGGCTGATATTGTCTTTTTACATTTACGAACACATGTTTTACCGTTTTTGAAACATCGCCTGTTCACAATGTAGGCCAAGAAATTAAGAGTCTGTGGACCACCCTTTGTGCAGTGTTGAGATGCACCCAGTGGTCACACTCATCATACGCAACCCATTAAAGTGTAGTTTCATCTGCATTTATTGGTGTCAAATGATTAGAATTGCATTTTACATTATCTGTGACTTAGGACTCCATGTATAAGTCTGAGTCTGCACACACATGACCCTCTCTGCCATCATCTAGAGCTGGCATGAGCAGAGTTGTTGATAGAAAATTTGAGGCGGACATTGTGGATGGACAGATACAAGATCCAGTTCCATGGCCTCACATGCATTTATAATAGTCAGTACAGTCATAATGAGCACGTCACGGAAACATGGCATATGCAGGTGCATGGCCTTGTGTTGAAGCAGAAACACATGAGCACACTTCATTTTTACACATTCTCCTGGATCAAAGTGTCTATTTTCAGTGATGCAGAAGGCAGACAGACAGACAAATACATACATACATACATACATACATACATACATACATACATACATACATACATACATACAGAGACAGGAACAGAACATTTTATACGTAAACATGGATGCAAAATCTGCTAGAGGCTTGGATGTCATTACTGGCAAAATCATGAGTCGATCCTAGTATTTTTTTCTGTGCAAAAACCAAAGATCTGTTTACTCATGGTTGGGCCACGGGGCGTGAATTAACATGCATGCTGACTTTATATTTTACATAATGACAAGAATATATACAAATTCTTTAGAATATATCCTCTAAACATATATCCCCTTTATGAAAGCAGGTCTCTACACTGAGGGTTGCTGTGTTTGTCATGTGATATTATTTGTATACAAGGGCAACTTTGGTCCAGATAAAACCATGATATATATACAGTCTCTAAACTACATGTACATCATTATATTGTAGATACTTAATTTACTGAAGGAGGTAAATTCTAAGTAAAGATTAAACGGCATTTTGGCTGTCTTAATTACCAACTACATAAAAACCCACCGGTACTTTCGGACCTGTATCCACGGTCAGGGCAACCTTCTCTTCTAAGCTCCATCTTTGACTCAGCGGGGCTCTTAAAGGTGCATTAAAGAATTGATGTGCGAAGTCTTAGATGAAGTGCCACTGAAAGTTAGCATGGTACATGCATTCATTGATCTCCAGCAGATGTTATTTCAGAGGGAAACCAATATTATTTCTGCTGTCAGATACATAAGTTTTTTTAACTGAAGCTTGCATCAGGTGAAATGTATGTACATAAAATATATAGTTCTCTGTTGTCAATTTGTCTTTAATTTGTCTGGTGACCACCAAGTGTCATCTTTGTACAGCCATTAAAAATAAATCTTTTTTGTAATTTGATCAAAAATTGACCACCATCATCTTAATTTTTTTTTTTTCTTTTTTTTTTGTAATTTGATCAAAAATTGACTACTTCAATCCTGTACTTTTATTGCATTATTTTGGTTTTCCTGTAAATATTACTGAAAAAATGTTATGGGCCAACAAATAGAGCAAGATTAACAAAGAAATGTTTAAGCTTTTTAATTCTTACGTGCACCCTTGAATGCCGTGCTCAGTCATGCTACTTAATTAATAGCCTGGGTGTGACTGATACAATATCCCTATTCTGGGGCCCTCCATGGCCAGCAGTTGGTAACGTCCAGGTGTTGTATTAACATTTTTCGGCAATGCTCACACTGGAAAATTCCTATTATATGTAATACATTACCACCCTTCGACAAATTAACCTTCTGTTACCACCAATCGCACATATATTTTGGATACTACCTCTTCATAACATCCAATCAGGACTAACCCACAGGCTTGACTGCCATTTTAAAAATTCTGGATTCTGCACTCAATGATTTGTAAATGAGAATAATAATGGAACGATCTTGGGGTGGTTATAATATATGAAACCCAAAATATATATTTCACAAATATTTCAGAGCATTAATAATGGTATGATATATGCTGTGGCTGCAATTCACTTTAATATCCAAATCAACTGTATTTTTGTGGGACTGTTGCGCAATGTATTGCACCATGTTCAAAATGGTGCATGATTTGCTGCCTGGAGGTATCATGTCGCATTTGGATTTGTAACTGACGATGATAACTGCTACAGACACAACCAAGTAGGCAGATTAAAGTTAAGTCATGTTTTAAAAGTACTTTAACGACCTTTGCCCTGGTAACTTGGAGAACGGACAACCTGAAACCTAGCAAAGGATTACGATAACAATCACTGAACAACTGGGGCTATGCTGTTTCAGTTTTACTGAGCAACCCTGGTTATACCTTGTTGATCTTTGTGTTCCTATGCTGTTTCCCCGTCCCAAGTTAAATCTCTAGACAAATTGATATAAAATGCTGTGTTTCAGTTAACTTTACTGTTAAAATAACCGCACATGACAGCCACTTTCTCGATATAATCTTTCAAGCAGGGCCATGGCTATGCTGTTTCACTGAGCAACTGTGTCTATGCAGCTATGCTCTTTCCCCAGCCCAATTTAACCTTCCACTCATGACAAGCTGAAATAAAATGCTGTGTTTAAGTTAATTGCATTTACTGCAAAATAACCGCACATGACAGCCTCTTTCTCGATACAATTTTCAGCCAGGGTCGATCAATTTTTTATTAGGGAAGGGAGGCTTGAAACGTTTTTCAAAAATTTTATGTTTCATAGAATACTGGATCCACCTCTACGTTTATAGTGACATTCTTGGAAATTAGGAGCAGCACTACTGCTGGCACGTCCATCCCCTAGGAAGATGCAGAATGTATGGAAGAGAGATCACTGATGGGAGCAGAAATAAAGTCTGGAGTGCTCCAGAAGCACCCAAGAGAATGTTCTACCTTGTCAGATGATATGTGTGATTGGAATCTAATATTCTGGCATAATCAGTAGGCTTTCATGGCAACCTGCTACCTGATTTTGGAAGCTTTGTAGCAATTCAAATCGACCACATCTCAAGATCTCATATGTGGGAGCTAATAAACTGATATTGTAAAGGAGTCTATATGGCTCCACCAGCCCTTTGGTGATGCATCGGTATTCTCCACCTTGAACTGTGCGAAGCTCTGTCCACATATCATCTTAGCCAACGAACTCTGCTATGGGAGCATTTGTTGGTATGGAAACATCCACCCTCAAGAGGTTTTGCTTGGAGTGCTTGTTGCAGTTTTGAAAGAAGACTAGTTAGGATTTACCCAAAATGTGGTCTGCCCATGGGAACTCTATTAACTTGAGGGTCTATATCAGAATCATTCTGTCTGTTACTGGTTGTTGTTGTTTGGGGGAATACAACCAAAGTAGAATCTGAAGTCTGCTGGATCTGTCCTTTGATGGTCTGTTGATGTAAGACCTCATTTGCTATTGAGAACTTAAATTCCTCTGATGGTTCAAGATTGGACTTGGAAATTCAGAAGAATTCCAAAGGCATTATATATATGAAGTTTCACTGCTGATCTTGTTTCAATGTCATCTGATGGTGCAATCTTATTGGTCAGTTTCTTGTTCATAAAACCAAGCCAGTCATATACCATTAAGGCTGATTGAGCCACTGTCTGCTCCCTTAAAAAAAAAACAGTGTGTGATCATTGTCCTCCACGAGACATGTTTCTTAAATAGTAGGATCAAAATCTAATTTAAACCATATTCCTTGCATTGAACATATCAACCATCGGGTTGATATTCCATTCTGTCACTCATGCCTGAATGACCCTGACTCTCCTCCAAATCATCAGGGCTGGGTTTGTTGTTGTTGTTGTTTTTGTTTTTTGTTTTTGTTTTTGTTTGTTTGTTTGCAAGGCCTGCCATATTTTGGTTACACTAATTATTCCCATACTGTTTCCTGTGAGCAAGAGCCTGTAATAGCTCATCATGTAACTGATATATCTCGAGTCAAACATGCTTCAAGTCAGTGCATAAGGTTCTCTGTACATACAGGTCCCTACTTCGATGGTTCCGTGCAAAAAAAAAAAAAAAATTCTGCTCCACTTTATCATAGCAAAGCACTTGGAGCAGATAGGAGACTGTTATTATCAGTAACAACACCTGTCTACAGTTTATCCCGTACTTAGGGCCATATTACTTTAAAAATGGACTTAATACAGACTACGTAGTCTGACTGACCATACTACGTGGTTATGCACCAGACTACGTTGTGTTGCACTACTTTCTTTCCATTCTTGTGTTCATTCCCTTATATGGCATGGATCTGACCATACTACGTGGCTATGCACCAGACTACGTTGACTGTTCGCTTTGTTTATGAACTTAATGTATTCATACACCAGAAGCAAAATAAAATGAGGTCGTGTATGTCTACATTGGGAAGCTTGTGTCTGTTATCTTTTATTTAATTATTAATAGTAGTTTTTTTAAATTTACAATGAAAAATGAAAATTGATAGTACTTAAGTACGGGATAAAAAGAAAACTAGGCTCGTCCGGAGTCTGCTACACCAGACTACCTGAGTAGACATCCGCATCACACAAGCCCGAAGGGCGCGTGTGATGCGGATGTCACGAAGGTAGTCTGGTGTAGCAGACTCCGGACTCCGGACTACCTTCGTGACATCCGCATCACACGCGCCCTTCGGGCTTGTGTGATGCGGATGTCTACTCAGGTAGTCTGCATGGTGTAGCAGACTCCGGACTCACCTAGTTTTCTCATTATACGCTATTGAAAGCTGCTTAAGGCTGGATCTGTGATCCTTTTGTATTTCTTGTTATCAAGCTAGAAATCATGAATATACCAAAATATTACTGGGGACCTAGGTATGGCATGGAACACCATGGAGAAGAACGGTATTTTTTATGGTGCTGAGGACAGAATGACACATGCTTGTGTGTCGACTAACTGCTGTCCAGCTATCTTAATTCCTGTACATATTGCATGTGGCTGACAGTCCAAGACAGCTTGTTGTCTTTCTGGCAGGCAGTTTATTTTGGTACTGGACTGCTCATTACCCTGGTGGCTGGTAGCTCTGGCGATAAAAAAACAGAAAAACATTACCCAGATTCAAGAGTTAGGAAAACATTAACGTTTGTTTTCCAATACCATGAAGAACACTGCAGCAGGTCATGGACATGCCTTATGTTGCACTCTACATGGCATCATTCCTGCTTGCTGCCCTGGAGGCAGACACAACATTGCTAACTTGGATGTTTTGGGGCAGGTTCTGACCCATTGCTGGTTGGGCTTAAGTGACAGACAGTGCTACACAGTGCTGGACGACAAGCAGAAAATGGTATGTGTCAGTGTAACATCACAGTTTCATACTGATATGGTATATGAGTTGACCAAGGGATTCTTCGCACTGATGTCCCTCACTTGTTGGTTGCGTGCTTTGTTTTGGAAAAACTCAAGTCTGTAGTTAATGAAGAATATTTTAAAGGTTTACCAATTAAATTAGAAGCCTATGAGTGATCACAAACCGCTTGGCTCAGACGGACGTCTCCACTATGATACAGTTATGTAAACAAACATCTCCTTTGAAACTTACAAGCTTCATACACTATTCCACCATACCGACGCTGGTATAAACAGGTAAATAGTAATATAATCTTTAGCGCCATAAAGTTGAATAGAGGTGTCATGAGGTAAAGTGTACTGAGGCATCCACTGTACTGGATGAAGCTTGAAAAGAAAGAAATCCTGCAAAAAGTGAGTATGATCATGGTTATCCGACTTAAGACGGACTAGAGAAAATTCTCTAGGTAGGTTAAGTAAACCTTACCCCGGGTACTTTCCCTCTTACCACTCTAAACACTTTGAAGACTATACTTTGTCATTTCAAGCTCCATTTTGACGCAATTTGACTAATGTTATTGACTTAGTGTTGCATTTATTAGGTATTTGGTCATATCTCTGGAAACATTTCAACAGAGTTATGTGTAGTTGTTGTTTTTTTATAACCCTGGTGTTGTAGATTATGCAACCACGGTCTGACTCTATTGAAAAAATCGCGAAAAAAGTGTGGTGTTTCTAGCAATATGTATCACTTGTCCGATACAAACTCCATATGCTTATTTCTCTGAAATGTTTCCTTTGAAATCAGGGTAGGAGATATCAAATTTGGACCGGTCTCTCTTGTCAAATATTTTTGTTATATACTGGCTGTTCTTTATTTCTATATCCAGATCAAGGAAAATAGCTTTTGTATCACTTTCATTTTCCAGATTTAATATCAGTTCTTTGGGATATATGTTTTTCCAATTCCCCTTTATTTCATCTCCATTGTTCAGAGCACACAGGTCATCTATATATATATATATATATATATATATATATATATATATATATATATATATATATATATATATATATATATATATATATATATACATATACATATATATATATACATACATACATACATACATACATACATACATACATACATACATATTTGTGAGAATATGATCTTCTTGCAGCTGTCAAGCTTGTTTTTGCCAATTCTTCCATCCATTTTGATTCATGAAAATGTAAATAAAAGTTGGCAATGTATGGGGCTGGTTCTGTTCCCATTGGCATTCCTGGAATTTGTTGATAGACTGTGGTTCCAAAGCAAAAGTATGCATTGTTGATAATGCATTCTATCATTTGAGTACACTCTTGCTTCATGTAAGATATTCCTTTGTTCTTACCTTTATCAAATTTAGCCACATCACCAGCTATTTTAATATACTGACATATGCCACCTTTGAACGCTTTATCCAACATTGAAATTAACACATTGTTTAAGTCTCTCAAGTTGATCTTTGTATACAAATTTGAGATATCAAATGTATGAATTTATTTGGCACCTTTCTTATTGTTGATTTTGTCAATGTCTAGTAGAATGTCACCTGTGCTATCTGTAATCCACATTATATTCACTCCCTTGTACATTATCACTTTTTGCAGTAGATTGTATGTGAATTTTTGACAAGTTTGAGAACTTTAGTGAGTCATTTGGCAACTTGTTATAAAACACATTTCTTTGCTGCAATGATAAACCTATATTTAACAGGTTTTTTATGCATTTTGACAATTGCATATATCATTGGTAATTTCTTGTGCTCATTTGAGACAATGCATTTCAACCTCTTGTTTTAATCCACTTGGTCCTTGATAACAGTATCAAAGGTTCCTGCCTGTTGATAACTTCCATTATTTAATTCACTCAGTAATGTATTAATGTAGTATGGTTCACAAGTTAGTGCAATGTTATTGCTAGCTTTGTTAACAGGTGTGATGACAAACTTGTCCTGCAAGTCTTGCAATTCCTGACTACGATGTGAATCCTGCAGCACTTGTTTAATTTGTTTCCACTTTTGAAGAGGTCCTTTCCTTGGGTATTTAATTCTTTCATCCACTTTCTCTATTATTTTAACTTTCCATTCATTAAATGCCTTGTTACAGATTCCTTTCTTATTACTATGTTGCTTAATGAAACTGTTGAGTCCTCTTTTAATCTCCTTCCTTGCCTTTGTGAAGTTGATGTTATGTCTTTCTCTACAGTTTGGTCCTCTTTGAATCAAATGTCTCAAATTTTTGTTTTTAATGATACTTATGTCACCCGTGATTACATGTTTGTGGTCTTTATCCATATACTTCTTGAAAGTAGTGTCACATTCACAAGTTTGACTATTCATATTCCAGCTGTCTAAGTCCACTTCATCCATTATTCGATTGTAGTTGAACACCTTATTACGAATATCAGAATTGTATTTATAAGCAACTGTGACATCCTCCTCAATATAGTTGCCGACTGAATTTGCAACTTCCTGAAGTCTAAGAATACTTTGTAGATTTATGTACTCAATAGCTGGATTTCCATAGTGTATTATCACAGGATTCATATGTTTCTTTTTCTTCTTACGTTTCCACGTCTGTTCTTTCTTAAGCTCCAATGTATGTTGTATCATATCTTGTAATAAACTGACAATCCTATCTGTTAACTTGCTGTCATTTGTTACTTCATGATCCAGATTAGACTTGCTCAAGTCTCACTGGACTGTCTTCCATATTTTATTTAAAATCAAATTCATTGCAAAATGAAATTTTAAGTAAACACACGTCGTAGCCTTATTCTGTTACAATACAGGTGGGCCCTTAAACCTAGCTAATTGACGTGGAACGTGTCTATAACCAGAAAACATTGACTCCAGCTGATAAGCGCCGGGCGGTCTGCACTGTGTTTCTTATCACACAGACAAGCGAGCGGTCATAAGGCACCCCTCATAAGAAGCTGTTAATTGAGCTACTGGGTAATGAAGGGTTAATTGCACTGCAGCGCGTCAGGCAGAGGGTGTCCTCTGATTTGACTTCTCGGATCCCGCGAAACCCCGGATGTTGTGACGTCACTCCCACCGAAATGATGGTAGTCCAGAGTGGGCTTGTGCAAGTTTGACAAGTCCCTGGTGTCGGCAGCCGGAGGGAGACGGTCAGCTTTGTCTCGCTTGAGTGGCCAGTGACTATAGCCATGCATTCATTTGAAGACCACTTTGCCTTCAGCCTTATCGTGATGATAATGGGATTAGAACTGACTAGGACTCAATTGCTGCTAGTGCTACTGTTGAAACCGGCACGGCGACAGTGTCGACCAGTTTAAAAAAGAAAAAAACAGTAGGACCTACTTAATAACACCATGTAGAGTTGGGATAATATTATACAGTTAACTTCGAGGAGGGGAAAATGTATCGCACTTCTGGGTGGGACTGCGGGATGGGAAAATAGGGACATGCACCAGGGACTTGTGCAAGTCTAGATCCAGAAGTAACTGTCCCAATTGCTCGAGATCTTTTTTCTTCATTTGTGGTAAAGTTTTATTGATGTAGTGTGTAGTTTCTTTGATTGCAGTTTCTTGGAGTACATTGAATACATATTGATACAGACGGACTGACGTGTAGGTGACGACAATACCCCTCCAGTAAGTCAAGGTTACCTCTGTTTGACCTAATGACAAAGTTTCGGTGCAAATGCAATGAGCAGAGATATCATGGCAAGACCATTTTTCTTCAATGCAGCACTGTGACCTAAATATGTGACCCAGTGACCTAGTTTTTACTAGGTGTCTGAGGCACCTTGTCAAAAAGGGGGGGAGCAAAACAGTTGTGGGTCCAAAAACACAAAGCATAATCCCCTAGTAATTAGGCCTATACTTTCTGGTGACATGCAGGTGAATATGATGTCTGTTGATGACCCTACATTTGCATTGCATTTACATCTTGAGTCTGTACAGTGATATATACATGTATATATATATATATATATATATATATATATATATATATATCCTAACATAGTCAAGTGTATTTCTTCGCTTTAAGATGGACAGGATTATATGTCACATACAGGGCATCACTGTGGTTTGCCTATTGCGGCATTACTGGTAAAAAGAGATAGAGATACATTTCATCATGACTCTTTCGGACCAATTCATACTTTTAAGTATGGCATCAACTGTTCATGCAGTTTTAACAGATTTTGTGGTGACAGAAGCTATTGAATTCACAGGTGATGGAATGGTAGAAGATGCCTCTGTTCTGCAGGGTGATTCTGTGGCAGATATTTAAGATACTTCAACTAGTAAAGCAAACAGTACAGAGATAGGCTAGGAAAACAGAAGCAGAGTATATTTCAGAGCACATCAAGGGGCTAAGATATAGTCTTCTAAGCTAGAGAAGGAGTATTAAGCATTGTTAAGTAGTCATCTGGTCAGCTATGGGATTTTTCCATAGATCTTGACCTTGGTTGCTTCTCAGAAATTCAAGAGTTGTATACAGATAGGGATACTGTGGCTGGCTGTGCTGCAAGAAATGAGGAGAACTTCTTATAGGTTTGAACAAGAAAAAGAAAATCATCGGCGTATTTAGGACTGTAGCATTATAACACTATTGATATCTCATTGGGTGGCAGCAGTATTAGTGAGGGAAAAAGATGGAATGGAACAAGCAGGACCCAGAAGTATTTATTGTCAACTTGACAGCAATTTCCTCAGAACTTTCAGAGATTTTAAGATTTTCTCCAATGGACAAAAAAAATTAAAGCAGTTTCAAAGATTACATAATATTTTCTCGAATTGCTATTATGCCAGTCTTGTCTTTCTTTGTTCCAGGACAAAAATCGCTTGATGAAAAACCAGAGCCATGCCCAGGGGGCATGAATGTCTCGCCAGCATTCAGTAGCAATGTAATTGTAAGACCAAACATTATAATGGTATTTAGTAGATGTTGAATGTATCAAGTAAATCTCAATATATTTACTCAGAATATACCATTTTTTTTTTCTTTTTTAAACAAAATGGCCAATAAAGTATATAACATCTTCATACAAATCAGAGCTTGACATGCCAGTTTCAAGCTTCGTAGTGATAGATATCATGTAAAGCCAACATGACTTCATATGTTCAGTTACCTAAGTTTGACCTTCAAAGGACACTTCAAGATAAATTTAAGAACACCAAAAATAAAGCATAGGTACTTTGCTATTCATGTTAAATAGTAACTAGGGACCTACAATCAACTATACCCAAGACACACAAGGAAAATAAGATTTGTCGAGTCAAAAGAAGGTCAAAGTCATCCACTTTCAAGAGATTTCTGACGTTTTGTAAGATGCAAAGCTAGTATAAATTTGGTGAACTTGGTTTGACTCTTGGCCATGAATAGCATTGTACATTCGAGGATGCAATGCATCTGACCTCCAAAGTAGGTCAAAAATACATCAAGGCCACCCACTTTCAATAGACTTCTAAAGCTTTCCTAAGAAGCAAAGGTGGTGTAAGTTTGGTAAACTTGGCTTGAATTCGTCAAAAGTTGCAGTGTTAACGCCACGTTTTGCATTTCACCCATGAAAATACATTTAGGTCGTTGAAATCAGTTGAGGTCATCCAATTTCAACAGGCTTCTGAAGCTTCTAAGTGTGACAGTGATGACCCTCATCTCTAGGGATGATTACAATGAATCATCCACCCAAGCATGAAAGCCTTTCCTAGTCTAGTTAGTGAAATAGTGCCACTCAGAAGTTTTTCTCCAATGCTCAATCAAGCATAAAGTAATCAGTGAAGTGTGACAGTGATGACCCTCATCTCTAGGGATGATTACAATAAGTCATCCACCCAAATATGAAAGGCCTATGTAGTCTAGTTAGTGAAATAATGCCACTCCGAAGTTTTTCTCCAATGCTCAATTAAGCAAGAAGTAATCAATGAAGTGTGACAGTGATGACCCTCGTCATTAGGGATGATTACAATAAATCTTCCACTCAAATATGAAAGGCCTATGTAGTGTAGTTACTGAAATAATGCCACTCCGAAGTTTTTCTCCAATGTTCAATCAAGCATGAAGTAATCAATGAAGTGTGACAGTTATGACCCTCGTCTCTGGGGATGATTACAATAAATCATCCACCCAAATATGAAAGGCCTATGTAGTCTAGTTACTGAAATAATGCCACTCCGAAGTTTTTCTCCAATGCTCAATCATGCATGAAGTAATCAATGAAGTGTGACAGTGATGACCCTCGGCTCTAGGGATGATTACATTAAATCATGTACCCAAATATGAAAGGCCTATGTAGTCTAGTTACTGAAATAATGCCACTCCGAAGTTTTTCTCCAATGCTCAATGAAGCATGAAGTAATCAATGAAGTGTAACATTGATGGCCCACATCTCTAGTGATGATTACAATCAATCATCCACCCAAGTATGATAGCCCTATCTGATCTAGTTAGTGAAATAATGCCACTCCGAAGTTTTTGGTTGACGGACGGACGGATGTCCGGAAAGTGACAGCTTAGTCTCGCAAACAGCTAACGCTGGCGAGACAATAAAGTGAAGTTGAGGAATTAACTTAATACTGGGTGCTGCTTGAGTTTGATTTTTTTTTTTTTTTTTTTTTTGTAAATTTCATTTTTACTTTTTTTGAAGTCATAATTTTGTCCCTCGGGAACTATTGCTTGTATGATTGACGTGCGAATTCAGTTTGCTGTAATATTATGTAGGTCTGCCTGGCGTATGATATATCTGCGTGTGTGTGTGCGTGCGTGCGTGCGTGTGTGTGCGTGTGGCTGCCATACTTCCATATTTTCACAAAGCTTTGCTTTGCATTATGGAGACCAGCCATCATTTGACAGGCTCTTGGTGGGCCTGTACGGATACATGTACGATACCATGGAAGCAGCAGCTGGGCATATCAAGGGAGAAGCATTGGTTTTAAAAAGTCACATTGAAGAAGGTGCATGCTGCATTTTGGGCTTTCCGAAAGTATGTATTATTGCCATGGCAACAACTTTTATACCATTGTGCTTTTTCTATTTTCAAGCAAAGTAAATATTATTGGTTGATGAGGGAAGTGTTGCAGAGATATATTTTGCAAACATTCTTATTAAAATAAACCCCAGAGAATGCAGGTAAAATCATAGAGACTCCCAACTTTCCTCACTTAGGTGGGAGATCTCCCACAAACTTATCATGAAAATCAGATTTTGTAACCTTGTGCCTGATTGATAGTGCTCCCCATAGTAAGTGAATGGGCTCCTCTTGATCGCAGTTGTTTTCATAATTATCTCATTTTCTGGGCTCGGCATGTTGGAGACTCTACACAGTTGGCGACTATGTTTTCAAGCAAAAAAAGTGTCTATTGTTGCCATGGCTACCATAAGCTGCCGCTACATATATATATATATATATATCTGCAGATAGCACTATCAATTCCGGGTGTATTTTTAGAAGTCTGAACATATGTGGATGGTTTGATTTCAGTTTAATATCACAAGAGCACCATTCAGTCTTTGACAGTTGAGTCGTTCCTCCAATTACAGTGTTTCCCACAACTGCATTATTTGTCATTGTCACAAAAGAAACAGTATACATGTAATATTGTCACAAGATGTCAAGTTAGTAGCTGTACATATATCTGAACAACAATGTAGCAGTAAGGCACATGGCACTGAGCATGCATTATGGTACATTGTACCAAGGAGGGTACTCTCTCTCTACCCTCCTTGATAGTACCTGTATCACTTTAACCCTCCCCCACTTGAACTGAAACTGCGTCAACAGCTTTCCTTGGCAAGGGTTGGGCACTAAGTGGCCAACCTGTGCCAAGGAAAGCTGTTGACCTGGAACACATGATATTAATAGGTCTCCTGTACAATTCTCACTCAAACTGTTTTCCTTACTGTTGAAATTAGTTGAAAACACTGAAGCAGATGACATTTGACCACCAGCTGGTTTCAGCCAGTTGAATGGCTTTGGAAACAGTTAAAAGTGGGGAAGGTCCTTGTTCTTCTTTTTTGGGGGCAGGGGGAGAGGGTAAATTATATCTGTGATATACCAATCGCCTTCACTAGAACATGTAGATATACACAGACAGAATTCATGTAATATTGATATACATGTACATTATGTCAATATGTCAGCAAACTTTGCCTTCTTTTGCCGAAATGATAATTTATCCATGTGACACTTTACGTGTCCTTTACATTTTTGTGCACCTCCATCTTGACAACTCCATACAATTTATTATACATATTGAAAAATACTGTCCCAAAGAACTCAAACCATAAACAAAAAATGCAAAAGTAAGTCTGTATAAAGAGATTTATTTTGACACTGTTGATGCTCGGAAATGCTATTAACTTGTCACACATATTTGTGCCTGCTTCCGCAGTGACTGAAACTCTATGTTGGACTGGATTAATTTACAGGTAGTAAATGATAATGTTTTTAGTTGTCTCTGACAGATGCCTGTAATGTGGCTCTGCTTTCAATGTGCACCACTATTACTGTACACTGTCCATTGTTATATTACAAGCCTTGAATAGTTTTTTTTTTAATAGCTCTATTTCTCCCTATATTGCACAGTAAACAAAATCTGCCATCCACTCTACTTACGCTCGTCCAATATCTCTGCCTTTCAAACTGAGCAGATTATTTTAGCACATGATATATACACATGAAACAAAAATATACAAGGAAGAAGGCAATGAAAAACAAGCATGTTAAACCAATTTCAGATTTTGTACAAAAAAAAGCCAACATCACACATTTTACAACCTCTTTACATGTTAAATCCGATTAATTTACCTGTGGAATGTACTTTGTAACCACATCAATCGGAACATGCCTTCTTGGAATGTGGCTATGTCAATTATGCATTTTACACACATACATATTTCATGTCTTCAGAATATTTACAATGAAAATCATGTCACGGAAAAATACAAACACCAGGCATCAACAAGTTTACTTAACAATAGACTGCATAGCAGAAAAAAATACATGCAGATCTTCGTCAACAGTTCAGCAAAAATTCAAATCAACAATATACCCCCCCCCCCCAAAAAATGGAGCAATTTGAACTGCCAGTTGCATAGAGGTACAGCAAAAATATTAAACACACATACACACACGCTCACACACACACAAATATGTATGCAAATAATCCTGTAAAGACATGGTTTTTTTTCAAGAATACCATATTGTTTCAATGCACCATGGCGGATTGACAACGTTTTGAAAAGATGTGGTGTACGAAAAAGGGAAATCAGGCAAAAGTCCATACTATACTTTGGATCAAGCAGGGTATGTGTAATTGAGCATGATACCTACCAAGATAACAAACCCCTATGTCCAGCTCTCCCCAGAACTGTGGGTACTTTAGTGCCAAAAACACTTACAGAGACCTAATTGACTCTTGACACATTAGGCATCAAAATGCTTGCACAAGTTGAACATTATTCAGTTCTCTCAGGTAAGCAAAAATGAAAATTGTCTCCAATAAGTCTGTTTCCATTCAGTCTTTTTATTCTTTTTGTTCTTTGTTTTTAATTTCAGGCATTTTCTTACAAAAGGTATGTGCAAAGCATTCAGAATTTTGAGAGTCCTATTGTATCACAAAATGCCTGGACAGACTTTGCTCAAATTTAGCACAATGGCTCCTATAAAAAAAAAGGCTGTCAGCCCAAGTACATTTGCTGACTCACTTCTGCTCTGTGGATGCCAGTAATTTTATAGCTTAGGAACCTATCAATCTGATTGTAGCAATTACATCAATGCCCCGCCCAATGATATCTTCTTTTTAAGGCTTTGGGACTCGGTTTAAACATCCCCATTTTCAGTATAAGGGGCAATCTGGGAAAAACTGATGATCAAAAAGGAGAAATGACAATCAGACCTCTATTTATCTGGCATGGGACTTGGTCCAAAGCTATACACCTTGTCGTTGAGGCATGTTTACTCGTATATACAAATATGTTTACTGATAGCTTAGTGATCATCGACGTTCAGGGACTTTTAAGTTTTTAATAGGTACACACAAACTGTATTTTCAATGTATATTTCTCTCTTTATACATGAACTAGGTTGGTTTTAAGGCCATAAACTTTCATCCTATCGTGCGGCTTAAGTCTTTGCACAAGAATGCCAGCAGAGAAAGCTTGCAAGTGGCACTGATACAGGACAGACTTCTAGTTCATCACAAATACTACACACAGAATGACTCTGGTCCAGTTACATCTCTATTTTGCTATAGTTATTTTAGGGTGTTTTTACGTGATTACCCTGAGTCTAGCCAAAGTTGCCAGCAGTATTTTAAGACATCACAAAAGGGACGCATGGGGTACCTAATTTTCATGCCACATCACTGCCTGACATTGCTGTCCACTGAGATAATCTATACTTGTTTACCCCAACAGGTGTCTCCCCCTGCAACGGTGACAACCAGAAGATACATACCAGTGCCACCATCTACAGTCAACCTCCCCTATCGACACAAAGAGTAGATTGACAAGCTCTCACACATCAAGAAACACATTTTCCACACCACGATGTCACAAAATCCTATATCTTACTGTACCCTAAGCATATTGTACTACAGGAAGCCACACAGGTGCTCATCATGGTTGGGTAGCTTTAACTCTACGGGGCCCAACACAGATGCACTTGCATGCACCTTTGCATCTGTAAAAGTAACCAGTGAGTCTGCAATATCACAAGTGTCATCTGTTTCTTTTTGTATGGTCTATAATGATGTGGTACACGTCAGCCGCTTTCCTCAGCACACTCTGGGCCAATCCGCACAAACTGTGCCAAGGAAAAGTGATTGGCCCAGTCTCAAGAGAGTCAACATTGCAGCTACCATTGTATGCACAATTACTATAATTCTGCAAGCTGCGCCATCACAGTTACTGTAAATAGCTTTATTTTCGCTGTATTTTTATTTTCGCTTATTTCGCTAATGGCACAAAACCGTGAAAATTAAAATACAGTGAAATGGTAATTTAACATTGATTTGATAGGAATTTTGTGCAAAATAGTGAAATTAAAATTTCATTGAAATGCCTGAAATGCAAAAACCGTGAAAATTTATACACGCGAAAATAAGTACATTTACAGTACAATGCAGACATCTGCTACATAGCAGCTACAAGGCACTGGGAGCTTTTCTTAATTAAAAACAAAAACAAAACAAAAATGCCATTCTCTTAATTCATGGAGGATAAAGGCTACATATATTTTTCACTTCTGACAAATTGTACTGTACATTCTTCTGAAAATAGACAACAATGCTCAATATTTGTACATGACAAAATGATGAAATATCATTTCAAATGTACAACGAATAAACAGGTACACCCTAAGTAGTCATGCAGAGACAAAAAGACATTGACCCGGACAAAAGTCACAGGTGAGGCTCCTATGTATGTTACCACAGAAACCTCTTCAGTGCATGATTATGTAACAATGATTGTACAATGGTTAGAATTTAATGATTGTGAATCATCCTATTTAGTATGTCTAACCTGTACATCCCACCACCCAGGTGTTGGGTCATGTTGGCAATTTTCTTCTCATTATCCTGACACTCACACACGTTTTGCGAGGTAGTTGGTGCCAAAGGTGGCTGGTTCAACGCTCAGCCGCTCCATGGTCACAAAAGAGAGGGAGAAAAAAAATGTAAACTGCCAAAATCTCAGCGCTTATCTATGAATGATTGGTAAAATGCAGGCTGGGATAAATGTGAGGCTACGGTGACCAACACAGCCAGTCCCCTTGCCTGCCCACTGCCACATCATGCCATTCATAAAATATAATTTGGGCCACGCAAATTAAATTGTGAGTTTTCTGGTGCATTTGGTACAAAAATTAATTAGGCTGGGCAGTTTTTCTTTTTAAATTTTCACATTTTTATGAATAATTTCAGAAAAGGGGCAAAGTAGAATCTAAATTGGGGAAAAAATATATGTTTTTTTTTAAACCTTGAAGAGAAAGGGTTCAAGGCAGGTTCTGAAACTGATACAGTAGTACCACAGATACTCACTGTTATTTGATTTTTAACCCTTAAAGTGCTAATCATGACTCAAGTCATTTTCTTATTACTGTTAAACATAAAATGGTTAAAAGATTCAAATTCCTCATGAAGATAGCTTTCATTCAAGTACCAGCAAGCCTACGCAAAAGCAAAAAGTAGTCTAAGTCAACAGCTTTCCTCGGTACACTTTGCACACATTGCACGCAAAGAGTCCTGAGGTAAGCTTTTAACTCAGTCTTAAATCAGTGCTTTACGGGTAAATGAACTATTAAATCAATTTGTTGTGCCTTGTTTGTAACATTGCATTTTTCCTGTGCTTAAATTGCAGAAACATCTAAACAACAGATATATGAAACTGATGATAATGACCACAAGATATTTCAGGTTTAACACTAAGTACATCAAAAATAATTATGACCATTACATCAACGTATCCAACTTCAACCCTTATAGAACACAGGTATAATAAATGCAATATTTATCATAGTCTTTGGCCCTAAACATGTTAAAGTGAAAAATGTTCTGCAAGATGGAGTGAGTCAAGATGCATTAAAAATAGAGGAAGAGACACTTCTGGTAAATACTATGTCTTTGCTAAACGTGATAAGACATGTAGTGCTACATGTAATCTGAATTATTGATTCCAGATCCACATTCTTAAAAAACAAAACAAAAAAAAAAAAACCCTCTTATTCAAGTACCTGCACATCTGTATTTCAAAAAAAAAACCCCAAAGAATGGCCCAGGTCAACAGCTTTCCACACACCCTGGGTGCAATGTACCCGAAGATAACTGTTGCTTAACTCTTTCAGTGCCAACTACAACTTTAGTCGAACTACTTAACACAAACTGCCCTGAATTATAATAAGGCAGCCAGATTCATGTTCCTTTCAAAATGACCTCTCATTCAAGTACCAGCATGCCTGTAGTCACATAGAATATAGTAGTCCACATCAACAGCTTTCCTTGCATTGTGCTTAAAGCACATAGAGGAAAGCTGTTGAACCAGTCCAAAATGTGGCACCGAAAGAGCTTCCGTGATTAACCCTTTCCGGGTCAGAATAAGACTGATTCAACAGCTTTCCTTGGTGCAGGTTGGGCACATCTCATCGTCCCCATCAGACAAGCTGTTGACCTGGGCTCTGCCATCATGATAGGCAGAACAGGTTTCAGCTCACAATTCTCTGTGAGACGGTACAACATGAAATTCAAGGTAAAATCATGAAGACAGATGACAAAATGAATATACCTCTGGGTGCTTTTAAGCAATTTCAGCAGGAAGAGGTTATTAAATCCTCTGAGGAAGACGCGTTATGTGGATGCCTGAGCTGCCAACATGAACTAATAAGTAACTTTGTATAAAGTATGTCTTAACAGGAAACTTGTTTCGTTGCATAGGAAAAAAAAACAAATCAATAAAAGTACACATATCTGACCCTGTAAATTGATCCTATTTTGGCAACTGTACAGAATGGTACTTGCATACACTGGTTTGGCATTTGTGCAAAAATGACGGCAATATTTATCGTCTTGTATTACATCAGCACAACATCATTATGTACAATGCTATAAAACATTAAATCTTAGAATTAGAAATAATACACCTATAAACATTTAGAAAAAAAAAAAGTTTACAAGCTCGTGCCTCCTGAAATGCCAGCTGAAATTGAAAAAAAAAAAAAAGTAATCAAAGGGACCATTACAAAAACTGGAAAGAAAATTCTTTTCGAATGGTCTTTCGTTTTTGTTGCATTTTCATCATGCCAATAAACAGCACACTCTTACTTCCAGTAAATTGTGTTCTCTGCAATATCTTCGTCTCCCTATTGGTGCTTTTTTACTTATTTCCTGACCTGTACAGCTTTATTTGAATACAATAACAAAAAAGTGAAATTGTGGGATCAAGAGGGATCCAAATGAATTGAACCACAATGTATCAAGATACCAACTGAAACATTAAGGTTTAGCGGGCACAGCAAAATTAATAGAGAAGTGAACCTCTGTTTAGCAATACTGTTATGTTTTCTTCGATTTTTCACAGAGAACAGGATTATTATGATCTGCTTTGGGTGGGACGATTAAATTTTGTTTTCCTTGTGTGTCTACTTCTTGTGGGGTGAGCCAAAACCAAACATTAACTTTTTTTTTTTTTTTAAATGAGTTTCAGTTGATATGTTCTTGCATAGAAGTTAAATTCCCATGGCTACTTTTTGCTTCCACCCCTTCAATTTACACAGTTTGGGCCACAGAGACATTTTATTGAAAGTGGCTGGTCCATCATGTTAATCCTATGAGAGAAATGCTGTAACACTGGCACTGATTGTGACTGTGACACCCTTCTGAGAACAGAATGGTCACACCACTGTAACCAAATCACTTGTAGTCAGACCACAAGGTCACACCATTGTTACCAAATCACTTGTAGTCCGGCTACCAATGTCTAAGACTGTCAATATCTTAATCGCTGCCTGCACACAGCAGTACTTATAAGTCCACATGAAAGCAATATCAGGATGTGAATGTGCTCACCTAGATAAAATCAAAACATCACATCACACAAATTCATTTGTGTGTGTGTGTGTGTGTGTGTGTGTGTGTGTGTGTGTGTGTGTGTGTGGATACTGTCGGGTATAATATCATGTTCACGTAGACGAATACTTAATGAGTATAAAGTGAGATTGTGTGGTACAAATGTACATATATTACGTGAGTTGCAGAGAAATTGCACCTTCATCATCGGCTACACTGTCAGGTCACCAAGTCTTGTCAAGCAATATGAGTTTTACATTTTGAAGTTCTGTGTTCAAGGTACCCTTGACCACACTACTGTGCATAAAGTTATAGAGACATTCACTGATGTAATTCCATCTTAAAATAAAAGAGAAATTCCATTGGTTCCAGGACAGCACCATAGACACAGTTCCACACTATTGGCACATCTTAAGTATACGAACATGGGTCTTGCATGTTTATCTTACACAGGTTTGGCCTGAATATGCATAGATCTTTACACATAAAACACCTTTGACTTAAGGCACATGACAAAACCTTGTACATTTAAGCCCTGACCTATTCACTGTATGTTCTTAATAAAATGTAGTTCACACACTGGCCATTGTCAAGCATCTCTCCTGGAGGCCTGTGGTTTCTTTATTGCTTCACATCTCTCCTGAAGGCTTGTGGTATCTTTACTGCTTCACATCTCCTTGGGAAACCTGTAGTTTCTTTACATCTCTCCAGGAGGCCTATGATTTCTTTTCTGCTTCACACTGAAGTACCAGGTGTCACAAAGTCTTGTGTCTTGATTTTAGAAACTGCCATTAAGATGATCAGTCTATGGCCATGTCTCGTATTTCATACCTCAGTTTCCTCAGTCTGGGTAAATGCTTTTCTCAGTTTGCCCCCTGCAAAGATATTTATATATCAATTAGATACATATTTTGCCTCTTCAATTCCTCTATAATCAATCCCTGCTGATGAAAATACAATTATACATACATATATATATATATATATATATATATATATGTATATATATATATATATATATATATATATATATATATATATATATATATATATATATATATATATATATATATATATATATATATATATATATATATATATATACATATATATATATAAAAGTAAACAACAAAATGTTGCAGATACCAGTGCTAGATGTACTATTGGAGTTTATGGTCTGTGACAACCTATTTAAACTGATAACTAATACCACACTACATGTGCATTTATGTGCACTGGACAAGGCTGTAATAACATGCCGTCTTTCATTAACATGAATGGCTCATGATGTGCCTTTGTCATGAGCATGAAGGCATGCCAGCATGCCATTTTCACGAATATGAAGGCTTCAAAGTATACCACTATTTACAAACAAAAAGGGGTGGTACTATGCCATTTTTTTCAATAACAATAAAATCCCCTTGTAACTGTGCATGTTTTTTTCCATACATTTTCATTTTTATGGGATTACAGTCCAGATTTGATACTTTCTGGAGCACATGGTTTTCTGATGTGTTTGCAGGACAGAGGATAGAATGGGGCTAAAACCCTGAGGCTTCGTTCACAACGAATTTTATTTGACTCTGCGGTGATCCTAAAATTAAAATAGTGCGCTTTTGACACTGAACTATTTAATTCTTGGCCTAATATATGGATAAAAATTTCCAGGAATAAACAATCTGTGCTTCAGGCTACAATACGAACTCTGTTTTCAACATTTTTATTTTATTAAATCAATCTTAGTTTAATCTAATGGTTTTCTTTTAAGCTGGATCAAATTAAGATCAATCCATAATCCTGAAATGTTAATCATATGCTCCATACAATACAATAGGCATAAAACACAGATTGATTCACACTAAAATAGTTGATGCGACCCAGGCTTAAAGAATGTGGGATCAAAGCAAGTTTATTTTAATTTTGATCCTAAATTTCTTATCAGATCATTTTTGTGTGTGTGTGTGTGAATAGGGCCACTGGTTATCACAGTAATTACCAAACCTATCAACATTCAAGAATATTGGGAGAGTTTTTTTGCTTTCCATGATGACATTTTATATTTGACAGTGAATAAGGAAGATATAAAGAGATTTTCATAGGGGAGATAGTCTAAAGCAGGTCAACTTTGGCTCTAAAATCAGGAAAGTGAGACAATAGGGGGTGACAACCGCCAAATGGGGGGAGTCTTGAACGTACGGGTTATGTTCAGAAAATCTTTTTTCACAACTCATTCTGGGCATGTTGCTTAGACAATACATGTATATGTATGCTTGAGTGGACACAAAAACCACAGGTAGAAAAGCAGTGGATGCATGGTTACATGGCAAAAGAATCTAATAAACTGGGCCCTAAGACACTCTTCTTCAGGTTACGGTGAAATGTCAGCACACAGAGCAGTTACTTGGTGTAATATATCTACATGGATATATGACTATTCTTACCATGTTATATACTTGCGTCCACTGTGTGCAGTCTTGCACTATTTGGTGGAGCACATTCAACTTTACATTTATCTATTTTTAATACAAACTGATTAAACAAGACAACAAACACAACAAACAACCCCCAAACATTTTGCATATCATATACGTACCCATTGATACACAAGTATCATACGACAGGTATATATGCATATTAACTTATGACAGTTATGTAACACAGCATGACTATTGTTTTCATTGACAAGCACAGTGCTCAGACAGACACACAAACAGTATGCCAAAGCTCCCACTTTAAGGAAGGTGGCCAGGACAACCCAGGAGAACAACTTACTGATAAGCTCACTTTGTCTGACTGGACACTTACCCACTCCAATATATTCAGTACAGTGGAACCTGTCTTGAGAGACCCCTCTAATGAGAGACCACATATCTTTTTAAGACCGCTCTCTCAGAACACTGTGGTATCTTTTCCATGTTATACCTCTAACGAAAGACCACCTGTTTTGAGAGACCACATTTTGATCTGCCCTAGGGGCAGTCTCTCAAGACAGGGACCACTGTATTTATTTCCTTGTGGGACTGATATATTACTGATGCACAGGAAAACTAATGATGCACAGAAGTACTTTAGTCCCTGTGAACAGTGCATGTGAACAGCAGGTCACAGGGGCCACAATCCATGAGATGCCCCCTGCAGGGAAAATGACCACACTTATCAGATTAAATTAGCGTTATAGTAAACCTTAGGGAATACAGCGGTGATCTTCCTATACCCAAGTTGGCCTTTGAAGTACATGTACTCCCAGTAAGACTGGTTGAATGATTCAAGATGCGTAACCATCCCAACCGTGTTTAAATACACGTCAGCCTGTCAACTTACCTTGAGTAAATATCCTGGATGCATCATGTTATACGAAATGTCTTAATAGGGCCCATTCATGTTGTCATTATGATATACATGTATGTTGTGCTTAGCACATGCCCCCAATATAGTAAGTAAGTAAGTAAGTAAGTAAGTAAAATGCTTTATTTATCGAAGGTAAAACCTAGTCAACACAAGGTTGATTTACACAGGGCCCTCATCCAGTTGATTGGTCTTCTTGCATAGTGCTTGCATGTGATGATTGGTCAAGTTTTGTTATTCACAGAGCCTAACTGGTTATTCACTTTACATTACTTGGAATGTGCTTCTGTGAGTCAGTGGAGTTCTTCATTGCGCTGCCGAAATATACCACAAATTTGGTCGGGTTTCTTCTCTTTATCCATGCATATTTTCCGAAGATCATTTTGTGGACTGAAATAATTTTATGTTTGCAAGCAAAAACACTTCTGGAACTTAAAAATAGCCTTTAGGTTTTTTTCCTTGGCTAATATTATCATGATTGTGTCCACGTATTTCCTGGCGTGTAAGTGATACTACGGACTAAAATTCTGGCTATGTCCTTTTACTGGTAACCCTGCACTTTACGCCATGTGTCCACTGTAAAACAATAAAAAGTATAAAATCATGATAATTTATTACTCTGGCACCTGCCCCAACAGGGTGCACTATTAACCTCTCTGACTGTTTGGAACAAAATTTGAATTCTGCTTTTTCACCATCACTTAGCATGTGTCAAACTTGTGTTATCTACGTGTGAGGGAAAAAAATCAATTTTGACAGCTACACTGGTGTGCTGAAGACAACATTTGCCACACACACACTAGACTACAAAGGCTTGGGGAGGGGGGGGGGGAGTGGGGCATTCCAAGATCAACTAGGTCAATCTAAAAGAAAGGGAATGCTCCTCAACCTATTACGCAAAAAAGCAAATATGATTTGGCAAGTAGCCAAGGTAGTAACAGCAAATGTGCAACGCATTTCGACCTTGGATAGGTCTCATTGGGCACTGGCAGGGATTTGAAAATGCCTGCATATTTATGATGAGGGGTAACAATTGCGTTGCTACGTTGTGCACATCTATGCACATGCGCATGCTAGACTAGAAGCCTAGTTTCAATTTCATTACCATGTAACTCAGAATTTCAAACAAATGTTTGAACTGTTCATATTCCTAATAAGGAAAATGAAAATACTGGTTTGGGGTCATCCAGTGTGAAAATACGGAGTTGTTTACCAGGCGAACTGGGTACTTTTGCACCTGATGCCCTATCACAGGGGCTAGCAGAAAAATTCTTTGTCCTGCTGTGGTAAAAATACTTTAAATCCCTGTAACTATTATTTACACTGATGTGAGAATAAAAGCACTAGCATACATGTTGAAATGGGCTCGATACAAAATTTTAGCATTTGACAGAGCGAGTGAGCTCATCTCCCCACGAAGTTGAGGTAATTATGAAAGAAAAAACATGTAAAAAAAACCCACACTGCAGTCAGCTTAATTGTCATCTGTCATGCCTGTAACACTAGACATTGTAAATGGCACTGTACGTTTTTATACTTCTTTTATCGGAATGAGCAGGTTTAAAGAGCCATTACATGCACACAGGACCCATAGCAGCACAAATCATCCATATAGGTACAGTGTTATCCAGCATTAGATATCACCTGAGCAAAACATCACACAAAAGACATGCAATTACCCTGTCACCTTGGTACATCACAGCGTGTTTACCGCAATGCATCTTGGGGGATCGCCGTGGACAAAATTAGCCAGCAGTTCAGACTCACGGTGGAGTAGTACGTCAGATGCAGTGTTGACTCTTGCAGGTGTGATACACATATGTTCAAGTTCCGATCAGAGAAAGTTAGAAAATGCGGAACGTTAACTGTTGCGTGCCGAAGTGCACAAGTTCTAGCTAAGAGGAAGACACCTGGACTCCGCTTTTGCCAGTTGCCGTCCAACAAAACAGTGAGGCAAACCTGGATCAAGCTGATTAGAACCAAAAACCCTCAAGGTTGAATCCAAGTGTACCAGTGTGGATTCCCCACGAGTTGAACCGAGCCCCAGACAGTGCAGCCATCATTGTAGCACTTCTTAAGAGTTGTCTTCTACTGTTGCAGAAGGTACATGTACTTTGCACGGGGGATGCTGTCTTCATCTAATATTACCACAGCATCAGCCATACTGCCGACACAACCATGTTATCCTATATGCGCCGCTTTGACCTAAGTTGTCCCCGCTGATCCCCCAAGATGCACTGCGGTCAACACGCTGTGACGTAATAAAAGTTTTCAAGGTAATTTGATACATCAAACTTGGAAGTCCCTTAATAAAAGAAACAAGAGGGCTGTGTGAACAGCCCGTACCTCAGCTGATCTTGACATTCATCACACTTGCAGCTCTATGAAATTGGGAAAGGATCAAGGACACCATGTTCTGAGTAAGTCTGACCTTTATAGAAGAACACTTACATGTGCAACATCAAAGTTCAAGTAGTTCTCAAGTTATAATGAAGAGTAAAATTCATGTATGTTGCACTGTGACCCCACAAATGAGGTCAAGGTCATTCATGTACTGTCTCAGCATGACCTTCATACACAATAATTAACATGTGTAGCTAACTCAAATCAGATCTCAAGTTATCAAGTAAACAGTAAATTTCGTGTCAGTTGTCCTGTGATTTAGCATTAGAATGCCCATTGATTTACATAGTAATCAATAGGAAAGCTGCATTGAACGATAAGTACCCGAATTGAAAATCCTTAAAAATCAGGAATCCAAAGCAGTGCCACCTAGTAAACAACTGTTTGACCCTTCCACGACAACATATCCATCACATCTCAGCTTAATCTGAGGGACTGTTCTGACAAGTGAAAAATAGCAAAACCATACAAAAAATTCCTAAAAAAATTGTAGCGCCACCTGGTGAACAAATTGGGAACTAGGTGTCCCCGGGAGTGTCTATGTACGATATCACAGCAATTGGGTATGCAGTTTCGGAGAAGAAGATTTTTTAAGATTTGTCCCAAAAAAAAAGAACAAAAAAATTCATTAAAAATCCAAAAATCACTGGAGCATAAACATTTGAACAAAATTGGTAGAAACCCACCCAACGTACATTGCCACCAAGTTTGAAGTTAATCTGGATGACGGTTTTGGAGAAGTAGTAGAAAATGTGAATTAGCATTAGAATGCCCATTGACTTCCATAGTAATCAATAGGAAAGCTGCATTGACCGACAAGTACCCGAATTGAAAAAAATGGTTAAAAATCAGGAATCTGCAGCATTCCCACATAGTGAACAACTTTGTTTGACCCTTCTACAAGGAACATATCCACCACGTTTCAGCTTAATCTTAGTGACGGTTCTGGAGAAGAAGTCAAGAATAGCTATAACACACAAAAATTCATAAAAAAATAGGAAAAAATTGCAGCGCCACCTGGTGAACAAATTAAGAACTAGGAGTCCCAGGGAGTGCTCCTGTGTGATATCAAAGCAACTGAGTGAGCAGTTTCGGAGAAGAAGATTTTTTTAAGATTTACCCAAAAAAGAACAAAAAAATTCATTAAAAATCGAAAAATCACTGGACTGCAACCATTTGAACAAACTTTGTAGAGACCCACCCAAGGCACATTCCCACCAAGTTTGAATTGAATCTGGCTGACGGTTTTTGAGAAGAAGTCGAAAATGTGAATTGTGGACGACGGACGGACGGACGGACGACGGACGGACGACGGACGACAGACCCTCACAAAACCTCAGCTGACTGACAAGTCAGCTGAAGTAAAAAAACGTGACCCAGTTAGCCATTGACCATACAGCAGCCACAGTCTAGCTTGGCTCATGCTACAGACACAAAACACACAAGCTTACCTATCCCCACAACCATCATGTACATGTACTGTACATGTATGTGCCACCGTATCAAACAATCACATTTCCAAGCCACCCTAGACATGACAAAGCTGTTTATCTAATCTATACCTTCTGGCCATGCACTGCGCTCACATGTGCACAAATACATACAAGGCACCTTAATGTTATATCATCATTTTGTTCAATGCCATACGGCGCCCCTTTACACACATTCTAAAAACCCAACAGAAAAAGAACAGGAGCCAAGAATGAAGACAAACCTTCCGAATTCTTTCTTTCTTGCCTGAAATACATGTCATCACAGAGGGGTGTTAATTGTAATGAGTGCAGTCGATAAGTTCAGTCTCTCTGTGAGTTCATCTACAATCCTTCCGCTTAGCTGTCACAATATGTTAGATCTAAATCACTAATAAGAATTTCTCCCCCCCTCTCACTACCAATAATATGTGTTCAATTTAGATTAAAACTATCAATGAGTTAAGCACTCAATTCAAAACGGCCCTCTGTGCATATAAAAAATGTCACAAGCAATGTTTCATTGTAAACGGAGATAGTTTGCACTCTGCAAGAAAAGCAAACATACATCCACACACATCAATTCAATGCACCATTCAATTTTCTAAATGTTACAAACTTTTTGGTAGACAATAACCTATGTAATACTTCAATGCTTGTTTCATTTATTTTCTTTAAACTACAGAGTCATGTTTTATGCATATCAATATCATGAACTGATAATTATTTATTTCACATCCACTTGATCTATTTCAGATGCAACCATTCCATTGCCAAAATGGCTCAAGTTATAAATTCAAAACATTTGACAAAATGAAAAAAATTAAACATTCATAATTTTACGCATCCGACACAGCTTCTAACTGAAACCACATGAGCAAATTAAATTTTACCACACAATCTGTTTAGAGAAGGCACCCAGATGTTAATACATCCCTGGGTATATGTGGAGTTATTAATTACCACACGTTTTTGGCCACAGTATAGTAACGATAGTAGTTTTATTTAAGGGTGTGGTACACTTAACGACTCTCATGTATAAATGTTTAATTTTTGTCTATGGTTACCATCTGATACCCTTAAAAGATTATATTCCCTGAACAAAAACACAACATCTAGTTTATTCTGGCACTGAATATCAAACTTAAGTATTGTCGTTGAGTCACTGACATTATTAAATTTGAGTTAAAATAATTAAATTTTGAATAAAATTTAAAATAGCTTAAAAAGTTAAAATCAGATTTAGTGTATAGTGTTCAATGAACAAACACATAAGGCTGTCCAAAACCAAACTTTTTTTTGGAAAAAAGGCTTCATTTAGTTATAATTTTACAGCTGTTTAATTTTTTTTTTTTAATTTTGAAATTTGAAATTTTAATTCAAACATCTTGTAAATTTTGAACTAAAGCCCTTATACACAATTTAAAAGATCGTTTTGCTGCTAAAAGTGTTTTTCCCTAAGACAATGTTTCCCACTTTTGTTGTTTGCCTTATTTTTTGTTTTTCTGCAAAATTTTTGTTCTGCAGTTAAAATTTAAGTTTTCTAATTAAGCATTTAAAATCTAATTTCTTAACACACACAGAGCTTTCATAATTTTTTAATAACTTAATCCAAATGTACACTTTTAGAAAATGTAGTTTATACAATCTCAAATATTAAGTCTAGTGTACATAAAAACATGTTTGGAGCAAAGTCGTGTTTTATGTGTAAAGTGCCGTAAAAAGTGTACTACGCCCCTAACTCAACAATTCAAAAATATACAAACAGACACAGATGCAGGTTAAATCTGTATTAATGTGTAAAAGCTACATATACACTTAGGCACTTTATAAAAAAATCATAAGAAGTTGCTCACTCCTTCTTTGAAAAAAAAGTTAAGTTGGTTTTTGTTACATGTTGCACCTAAAAGTAATGTCAGTGTGTAAGTAGCAGCTAATGTACCATAGGAAAGGTGGGTAATCAAATCTCTGGGATGAATTCACATCATGTCAACATGCTGACAGCTTCTGCTGCTGACCAGTGACCATGATCCCTATTTACAAGTTTGATTACTTTCTCTTTCACTTTCAATAGATCAAATGCTCACTGCATGTTGCACTTTCCCACTTCACTTTCAAGAAGGTGGAGTCTCAATGCTTTTTATATGCACATGCAATATCAAAGTGTAGAGGTGAAAACAGTCCACATTTTCATATGCACTAAATATTTCTTTACTAAAACACAAACATTCATTTAATGTTTGACATGCATTGTTGTAATTTCTGATACTATGTCATTTTATTCTCTTCTTGAATTTCTGACAGTCCACCTGCTTATGATGTGGCTAATGATGTCTGCCTATACGTTCAGATAGTTGTTTCATGACACAGTTCAACGGCAACAAAATACCACCAGCAAACCAAGACTGAATGATGATGCACCATGCAGGCATTCAACGCAGACTATGTTACCGTTTTATTTCCATTGATCAGGCTTAACAATGGCAAGCATCGACAGACTCACTCATTACAAGTGCACAAATTGCATGTTATACATGAAAATACGTTTGTGCATATTTACATATCGATTTGAATAGTTGCTTCTCTACGTACCTAAGTTTAATACTTTGCGTCCCAGCTGCCGTACATTTTGTTTGAAGTTTGATGTCTCGACCATTTCATCCTGGTAGTCACGAATTCTAGTTTCAAACAATCCTAAAAAAGGAGCCACAAAGAGATCTAGGATGCGATATGTACTAGAGATGACACTACATTCCTGGAATAATTTACATTCAGTTGTTAATCACCAAAAAATTATATACATGTAATTAGTTTTCAAAAAATACTACAATTCTATACTTCATCATAACAGCAAATATATTATGTTGTGCTTGTAAAATATGCATGACTATGATTTCAATCATGCCCTACATCTAGGTACATGGATTTAAAACTTACATTATTTTCATTTTTCCACCTTTCTTTAATAATTACAGTTATTTTCATTTAGTTATAATTAACACATTAATATTTTACATTTAAACACTGACATCTGTTGAATCGCTTAAAGCTTCAAAATTATAAAACACCCTTGGAAGTTCAAATTATACTTGTCAAGAGTAATCAAAACAATAAATGTCTGTCTGGTTAAAGTATCTGTGCATCAATTCATTCTCTAATTTGTTCATTTATTTTATTTATTTTTTTTAGAAATGCTACACAGATAACAATACTGAGACCCTACCTTCCTGGGGTTCGGTTTCATCCAGCTTCTCGGTCATGAACACTTCAAACATCTGGGTCTCGGTGAACCATTCCAGAAACATGCGGATACTGCGTGAAGCTACTCCCCGGCAGAACTTTTCTTTCTGGTAACAAGATATCCAAGTGAGATTTCAGTTGAACATCATTTGTTCAAAAATAATCATACTACCAATTACAGTTTGCGCACACAATTGCTGTTAGATTCTATGCAAACTGCCAAGTCAGAGCTAACTGCTAAATGGTTATCTTTATTTTATATATTTCCAAACATTGTCAAAGTGAAGGAAAGAAAAAAATTCACTTGTGCATATAGATATCACATAAAAATGCTGTTGGCCAACTTACACCATTGATGCAGTTGTCTCCTATACCCACTGTCCTTGTTCTAAAGCTAGCCTTGTGTCACCAATTCTAGAATATGTATTCTTGTCATGCAACATTATTTGTTTCAATAATCAATCCTTTAATATCTACTGGAATTATTTCAAATGCCATTTTTCAAAGTTGCCCATTTTGGTCTTTTAATAACCGAAGGCATATTGAACAGACTGGTTCTTACTGTGCCATGGTCCTCGGAACTTCACTTTTTATGATATCCATCTGCCACATTGTGAATCACTCACTTGGTTTTAAGTGAAGTGCTTGATCACATTTTTTCCCATTTGTTATGTTGTAATCTTTGAATGGAAGCCTACATTAGCATAAAATGCTTTGATGAATTTTGACCACATTAATCAGAGAAGCTCTGTTAATATGGGAACTATTTTAAATATTGTTTGTTTTGATTTGTTTTATTTTTGTATTTCCAAGCTTGTTGGGTATGACATCATGGAAGGCCTCCACTGAAACCATCCTTCCTGCTCTGGAAAATTTTTCAATGACAAAATGGTAGTTTTTGCACAATTGGTCGTAATTTACACATGACTCAACATGCAAATTTTTTAAAATCTGGATACCAGTACTGAGCATTGTTTTCTGGGTGGCACTGGGTAAAAGGAAACATCGTGGGCACTCGAGTATTTATCATGACTCACCATGGAATATGCATGTTTATTTTAGATGAATCCCACAGGACACCAATGCTTTTATGCAGCCAATGGTGCCCTGGAAAACTACCTTCGATTACATGCATGTACACGAGCATAGATCACCTCCAGATGACATCTGTGTATAATCGCTGACAATTTTCTCACCTCAAATATCCTGCGACTGTCTTGCTGTGTGGCAATGCAGTCAGAGTAGTGCCCTACTGTCTCCACAAAGAGTCGAAGGAAAGCCTCGAACACCACCACATTATGGGAGCTGGCTGAATCTGTCGGCAAAAAATAAAAATTCACAACAAATTTTATTTGTGACTTAGCATCATGCTGGTTTGTTCGAAGTGTGACAACAGTTTCTCATCTGAATGTTAATATTTGGGCCTGGCTACAATGTCGCTTAAGTTAACAGGGAATATGTGTATCTATATAGAGAATCTCCATCATGTAACTGGACACAGGTTTGCAGATGTGATGAACAAGTCCTGTTTGAATGATACATGCCGACGCCGAAGGCAGAGCAATGAATCGCTCAAATGGAACTTGAGAGTCTCATCTGTGAACCTGTATCCAATTACAAGACGGTGATTCTCTTTATCCCAGGTCTAAATGCAGGCACAAATTTATATGTCAGAGTGTTTGTGCAATAGTACTAACATGTTAGGGCAAATCAGTCTTCTACACAGCACCAAGGGCAAGAATTTAAGTCTAATAAAAGTGACTAGGCATCACTGTTTGAAAATAGAGCTCCGCTGTTAGCACTGAGGAAAAGAAGAAACAAACAGGATGATTTTAAAGAATAACTTTAATAATGTGCGACTTCATTGACAAATGGGGAAGGCAGTGAATGGGTGGGAATGAATGTCGTTGACATTATGTGCTGTTGCACAACAAAATGAGGAAACGTGGTCATGGAAGACTGTGGACGGGCCGAGAACCAGTTGACATGGATTATTCATTTTACTGGGCCATTAAAACATCCTCCTGCAAACGTCAGACGTTAAGTTATTGGCATGCATGGGACATTGATGCAACAATGACACCCAGTGGTTGAGGCTCTACTAGAAAGCAGCATTTGTGCTATTTCTTCAGTATTATACATGTACTTGTCTATTGTCCTTTAACACGATATACACACAAAGGTGTAACTCTGTCAAATGTATTTAAATGTACATACTAACAGTAATAAAATAATGTGATTACAGAGAATTTACACTTCATGTGTTACAAATACATGCAAATCACCAGGCTATTACCAAGTTTTGAAAATAACAGTCTTCATCAGTAATTGACTTTATGTGGGGCTTCTAACAATTATTCCATTTTGAAGGCATCTGCTTGTTAAGAGTTATCATGTAAAGATGCCAGCCAGAGGCCTCGAGAACGGCTGACTGTGCACCTACCTGCATCCACCTTCAGAGCAGCGGCCAGGGCTTTCTGCAGCTTCTTGGGGATGATGGAGGCCTCATCCCCCATGTATCTCATCAGCTCACTGCTGTCACAGTCCACTATCAGCACCTAAAACAGGCAGCGGCAGCAATCAAGACTCCACACTTTCTCTTCCTTTCAACTTGAGTCAAGTTACACGAATGTGGCGATCCCCTTGTATAAATGCTACCCGTGCTGTGATAGAAAAGTGATTAATTCAGAGGGGCAGCATTTCTTCAGGAGGATAGTGCAATGGAAGTGGATACTTTGTCCATGAAGACAGTACTGCAGTAAAACAGGAGGTGGCCTTCAGCAGAGATGGTCTTTACATTAACTGCCCCCGAATTAAGACTGAGTGCCCAATCCATGTCAAGCAGAGCTGTTGACGTGGGTCATGTCATCTACATTTCTAACTCAAATTGATTTTTATTACTGTTGAAATTAGTCATAAATATTGATGCAGACAATGTTTGACCACCAGCCAGTTTTTGGCCAGTTTATAGGGTACAGAGTTAAAAGAGGACTGCCCTCAAGTCAAACAATGGCATCATGGCAGTCAGGCACAAAATCCTTTCACCATAGCTCCCCACCCTCACCCCCCCCCCCCCATCTCCCATTTAATGTAAAGTTGTATTTAAGGTGACATACATATAAAATACATGCATGTGTAATTGGTATATTATCAAAAGATGATGTAACAAACCTCCTCCATGGGCAGGTCCTGGAGCTTATGCAGGCAGCTGGGCAAGATGCCAATGATGTAGGGGGTGGGAGAGCAGCAGATGTCTAGTAAGCCAGAGGGCAGCACTGGTATGAAGGTGTGCTGCCAGCTGAACGGATACAGCAAGGCCATGATGGCATGGATGCAGGACGACAGCACACTGAAACACAAGTATTGCATGTAGGTACGCCTCTTGTCATCTTTCACTGACACTATTGGCCACAGACAAATGATGCCGTAGTGAATTATATGTATTATACAGTGTAAAGCTGACACACACCTGTCAATGTGCATTAGCATACATGTACGAGTCTTTGCTGGCCTTAAATCATCTGTACATATTGTATACATGTTACAAAGTGCTGCTGTGGTGTATTTATTACTTTACATGGCCGATCAAAGACTTTCAAAGTCTTGAGTTCTGAATCATGTATGGTGATGACATACAGTCTATTCCAATAATCCACCAACTTGAAGATTATAATCTGGTTATTTACAAGAAAAGTTTGTCAAACTGGGCTGTGATACCCTTTCTAGTTTGGCACATAGTATACAATTGGGCTGGTCATGCATGCATATATAGTATAGTATGTATACAAGGTGACACACATCTGGGCTCACAAATCCTAATCACTGACAATGAGGTGCTGCCACCTATTGTACAACAACTGAACTAATGCCAAAATTGGGACATTCAAGTTCCATGCATTTCCTAATGTTTTTGAAGCACAATTATTTTAAAAACATTCTTATCATTGACAGAATCACTTCATATCACATTAATTGAAAAACAACTTGAAATGCTTTCTTCTGCTTTAAAAAAAAAAAAAAAAAAAAAAAAAAAAAAAAAAAAAAAAACATACGAGGCTTTACGTTCACCAAAAGAAGATTAATCATTTCAAAATTTACTGAACGTATACCCAACACATGCAACACGTCATACCTGAGTTTTTGTGCTGTGAAGATGACCCTCCTCTCCAGTAGCACGGAGGCAAATACTTTGAGCAGGGTGTCAACTGACAAGCTGGACAGGAGGCAGTCAAATGTCACCTGTAGTCATGGCAACACACATTGTCACTTAATGCATCATGCAGAATACATATTACTCGCTCATATCAAAAACCATAACGCCTTTTCACAGAAATATTACAACAGTTTATGCTGAGTTTGAATGCACTGCCAGGCTGCTAAAATCTACAACTAACGCAATTGCCAACATTCATAAACAGGGTGTGGGAATTTTGAAAAAAATAAGCTGTATACACACCATACGTGTACTACACAGCATACATGTATTAGCGATCCTCTGAAAAACACCGTGTCACTTTAGTCATCTTTATTTTCCACTAGACTGTGAATTTTAAAATGTTATTGTTTGTCTGTGTAATATCCATTGGAGGCCAATTTTCTTTGGAGAACAAGATTACTGTTGCTGACAGAGTTTCTGTATAAAAGTATTTTGCTGGGTCCGTCTGAGCTGAAATCTTAAGGTTGCTCATCACATACAAAAACGTGCAAAGAACCATGCAGGTCCATCACAGCAGCCCTATCCAGTGATACACTCAGAGAATCAAGTACTGCTATGTTCCTTACTGGAAACAAAATACACATCCTTTGTACCAAAATGTCATGTTAACATGGTTATCTACATTTCTACAGAGATTCCGCCTACCTAAAGTAGTAGCAGCATCTAGATCCACATTGTGCAAGATTATTACGATGTCAAATCAGAAAGGAAAACATTGGGCACAGTTCTGCTCTCTTTATAGCTGTCTGACAATATACACAAACTCTCACTGGATTGTATCTAATCACAAAGTTCAATTTTTTATTAGGGCTGAGAGACTTAATGTCGATATATTGGTGTGCATTTTTTCCCCATTAAAATTTACCAGTGTGAGTCTGATGTCATTAATGTGTTTTGCTTTGTCTTTTTTTTTTTTTTTCAATTTGGTCATAACTTTCCTTTTCTTGAGGCACTCTGGGCAAACTGCACTCAAAGTGCACACAGGAAAGTTGTTGACTCAGTCTTAAGACAGTCCAAGTAAAGAACCTCTTCTACTAATACCACTACAGCTCCATTCAACAGTAACTTGAAAATACATTTTATTATTCATGTTCACATATATACATGTATATCCCTATCCAGTGATCTCACTGAATTATAAATATTCATTAATTTATCATATTAAATCATAATACTTCAGACACACTCACTCTTCCATGAACAGACATGATTGTGTTATCACTCACACACACACACAGGTAAAGAGAAAGAAAAAAAAATCTGTGGTTAATTTCTTCCTGAAACATTTTATGTTTTTTCCTGTCCTAAATTAAAATGCAATCACAGATTGCTAGATTCATGCCCCCTGTGACCTTGGGATTCACTAAAATAGCTCTGTGACCTTGGGAATTGGGTCAAGGTCACCCATCTTTTAACTTGTCCGAAACCTTATGCACAACTATAAACATGTGCAACATTAAATGCCTATGCCAAAACCTTTCAACTAGTCGGGTGAAAACAAAATTCACTAAAATGGCTCTGTGACCTTGGGAATTGGGTCAAGGTCACCCATCTTCGAACTCATCTGAGACCTTATGCAGGACTGTAAGCATGTGTACTATGAAAGGCATATGGCAAAAGATTTTCAACTTATTGTGTGAAAACCAAATTTGCTAAAATGGCCCTGTGACCTTGCAAATTGGGTCAAGGTCACCCATCTTTGTAATTATCAGAGACCTTGCATAGGACTATAAGCATGTGCAACATGAAAGCCGTATGTCAAAGATTTTTTAACTTATCGCGTAAAAACCAAATTCACTAAAATGGATCTGTGACCTTGGAAATTGTGTATTGGGGAGAACTCTTCAAACTAATCGTAGATCTTATGCAGGGCAATAAGCATGTGCAATATGAAAGCCCTATGTCAAAAAACTTTTCAACTTATCACATGAAACCAAATTCACTAAAATGGATCTGTGACCTTGAAGTTGGGTCATTGTCACCTATCTTCAAACTTGTCTGATACCTTATACAGGGCTATAAGCATGTGCAATATAAAATCCCTATGTCAAAACCTTTCAACTTATCCTGTGAAAACCAAGTTCACTAAAATGGCTCTGTAACCTTGGAGGCTGGGTCAAGGGCACCTATCTTCAACTTATCTGTGACCTTATGTAGGACTATTATCACCTGCAATTTGAACGGCCTATGTCAAAAACATTTTGGCCTATTGTGTGATAACCAAACTCACTAAAATGGCTCTGTGACTTTGGAAATTGGGTCGAGGTCACCCATTTTTGAACTTGTCCAAGGCCTTATGCAGGACCATAAGCATGTGCAATATGAAACCCTTATGTCAAAAACTTTCTGAGTTATTGCGCAAAAACTGTTGGGATGGATGGACGCAAGCAAGCACACACAGACACAAGGACAAAGTAATTGCTACATGAATATATGCCCCCTCCTCCGAAGGAGGGGGCATAATTAATCAATGACGCCCTTATCTGCGTTAAATGCACTTATCTCAATTATTTGCTAAATGCACAATTAACCACATCACAAATCCAGCAGACAAAATGCATTTTATGTTTTTTGTGTTTTACACAGTTCAGGCCCAAATAAATCCAAAGTGTTTGTTCATGCATGTTAACCTGAAACAAATGAGGAAGATGGAACATTCCACTCTGACAACACAAACAGGAAGCATTTTAATAATCAGCTCCAACATTAAACAGTGTCACACTGATAGCAGGCCTGCATGACAAAGCATTCAGATTAATATGAGTTCAGGGTGTCCAGTATGACACAGGGTGACACAGGGCTGGGCAAAATGGTTGTGTAACAATCATCTAACAATGACAATAATTTCACATTGCTACGTACTATAACACAAGCAAAAGTTTGCCAACTCAAGCTTGTACAATGCACTTTTCTCTCACATCAAATTCGGTGTGACGCCGTAGATACAGAGTTGGAATTGTCTTGCCCATCCCTGTGTTGAAATACATGTACAGTGAAACCTGCCTTGGGGGGCTTTCACGGATAATAGTAGGCAGAAAATGGTAACTACTGTGTCTCCAGAGATGGGTACCATTGGACTAAATCATGTCAATGGTATTGATACAGCTGCCTGCACAGCGGCCTGCACAGCTGACCTGTACGGAGCAGGCCACAAGACATTCTAGTGATTTTGAGATGGGTCTCCATTGGATTTACATGTTAATAAAATACATACACATAGAATAAATTGTCTATTTTTACATTTTTTTTTCTTACTGGAGAATTATAAATGTTCATTTTCATGGACACAGCTGGCTGAAATTTTTTGAAATTAAAACGAAAAGGTAGTTTTCAAAGATATCAGTGGTCTTACATTTCAGTTACATCAAATTATGGAAAAGATTTAACAGAGAATCTTTTTGCAATGGCAGGTTTCACTGCAAAAGGTTATGACAAAGATTCACAATGCAGCTACATGGATTAAACTTGAAGTCAGCAGTGTATAGACTCTCACCTGCTGGAGAACCAGTGGCTAAACAAAGAAACCAAAAATACCCAGTGAAATTAGGCAGTATTGTCAATGCCCACTAGGGGGCAGCTTGGGCAACCTTGTGGTCCCAGCCCAGTACTGCCCCACATTACTGTGTTAGTATGCATAAGCCAATCAGAAGTGAAGACTTACAATGTCATATTCACGTTGAACAATGTTTCATGTTTGTAAAACAGAGATCCCCCTGTGTCATTATGTTCTCCCTTATTACCATGTTGATAGTACAAAGTGGGGCACTCATGATCTTGGGAAGTGGATGCAGAAACCAAGTTCACTATAGTGGCCTTGTGACTTTGGAAAGTAGGTCAAGGTCACCCTTTTTTGAAGCTGATCTAGCCCTAATAAAAGATTATAAACATCTACAAAATAAAAGCTCTGGCTCAAAAAATTCTGCAGTTATTAAGCAGAAACCAAATTCAGTAATGTGGCTCTGTGACCTTGGAAATTGACTCAAGGTCACCCATTTCAGACCCTGATCTAGCTCTTATGGAAGTTATATTCCTGTGCAACATGAAAGCCTTAGGTCAAAAGCCTCAGTCTTTAGTTATCATGCAGAAAGCAAGTTCACTAATAGGATTCCAGGTTGTGACCTCAGGAGTTTCATCAAGCTTAAGGTCATTCATCTTCTTAGCTGACCAAGCCCTAGTTGAGGACTATTACCATGTGCAATATTGAAGCCATAACTTAAATTCCCATTTACAATGCAGAAACCAAGTTCACTAGAGTGGCCTTGTGACTTAGCCTTGGATGAGGACTATAAACCTGTGCAACAAACATGCCCGGTCATAAAACTTTTCCTAGTTATCGTGCAGAGACCAAAACTTACTATGGTACCTCCCTGACCTTGGAAATAGGATCTAAGTCAATCACCTTCATATTTCACCTAGCCCTTATATTGGAGTATATACCTGAGCACTACTATCCAAGTCCTATCTCAAAACTTTTTAATCATAGCACAGAAACCAGTCTCTGAATACCTGACTGACCGACCACCTTGGTAACCTTGGGAATTTAGTCAAGGTCATCCATCTTGTAAACTGACCAAGCCCTAATTGAGGACTATTACCATGTGCAAAATTGAAGTCACAATTTAAATTCTGAGTTATAATGCAGAAACCAACCTCACTAAAGTGACATTGTGACCTTTGAATTTATGTCAAGGTCATCCATCTTTGGACTTGACTTAGCCCTGGATAAGGACTATAATCCTGTGCAATATACAGGTCCTATCATAAAAACTTTTCTAATTATTGTGCGGAAACCAAAGCTTACTACAGTACCTCCATGACCTGAGAAGCAGGGTTAAGGTCGACCACCTTTACACTTCACCTAGCCCTTATATAGGAGTATAGACCTGGGCACTATCAAAGTCATATCTAAAAAAACTTCTTGATTTATGGTGCAGAAACCAGTCTCTCTGCACAATGACCAACCAACATGTGACCTTTGGAATTTAGTCAAGGTCATCCATCTTCTAAGCTGACCAATCCCTAATTGAGGACTAGCTATTACCATGTGCAAAATTGAAGTCATAACTTAAATTCTGAGTTACAATGTGGAAACCAAGCTCACTATAAAAGTAACCTTGTGACCTTTGAATTCAGGTGAAGGTCACCCATCTTCAAACTTGACCTGACCCTGGATCAGGACTATAATCCTATTCAATATGCACATCCTATCATAAAAACTTTTCTCAAATTATGATGCAGAAATCAAATCTAACTACAGTACCTCTGTGATCTTGGAAATAAGGTCAAGGTCAATCACCTTCATACTTCACCTAGCCCTTATACTGGAGTACATACCTGGGCACTATCAAAGTCCTATTATCTCAAAAACTTCTTGAGTTATGGTGCGGAAACCACAGTCTCTCTACAGAATGACAGACATGAGCAAAGCTATATGCCCTGCCTTCTTCGAAGGGGGGCATAATAAATATTTCTATGTGTCATACTTCATCTTGAGAACATGTACATTCTGTCAACCATACAAGGCATATCTATCTTTGAGCACCACTTGAGAAAAAAAAGGTTAATTTTTTTTCTTCAAATCACACATCACACATTAGTCAATAATTACACGTTTCTACGTTAATCTGAACGCCCTCATCCTCATATTTAATACAACAGTATCTTTGCTTCTCTCCTGCATAATGAAAATCAAATATTTTAGGTTGTTTACCAACAAAGCTGACAGCTCCTGACACTGACCCACGCCACACGGGTCACTCCCATGTTCTTACTTTTCCTTCCCCTGTTTGTCACTGGCCTGATGCAAGTCCTGGCCACCAAACAATTAATGATTTTAACGAACACTTTATTATTTCCTGCTTTTATTAGTCTTCCACATCCTCAACCATTTAAGTGCATGACCTTAATGTTTGATCATTTCCTGGTTAGGGCTTGGGGGGGGGGGGGGGCAGTGGGTGAGGGTTGCTCCCAGATGGACCTGACCTATGATTTTCTTTCAGTGTTTTATGTCAACAATTATACATTTAAGGTAGAAAATATAGAAGAAGACAACATTTGATAACAGGGTGCTTTTGGCTTTTTGTGAGGGATAAAGATATAACTGACAATATCAATCAAATTTGACCCACATACATTTTCTCTAAATTTCAGGAACCATGATGCCCTAATCATGTAAATAATCGGATACATGCAGCACACACTTCCTGGGTCAAACTGCATTTATTTGCAAATTTATGTTAAATGAATAAATACAATGTTGTTTTGATACAGTTTCCGATGTCTACATGTAATAATAAACACAAGACACCTGATATCATACAAATCTCTAACAGTTACAAAAATTATTTAAATATTAACATCTTAGAATGCACTATCATTGCTAACTAAACCTTTTCCCTTTAAATGGCTCAAAACCAGCTGGCAGTCAAATGTAATCAATTTCAATGATTTTTAATAATTTCAACAGTCGTAAAAAATAATCTGAATCAGCATTATAGATGAGACCTATCAAAGTAGCCCATCTCCCCCACATCACCAGCATTCCTTGTTATTAAAGGAATGCTGGTGATGTGGGGGAGAATCTCCTGACTCAGTCTCAATTCAAAGCGACAAGAATTAATATAAGTACCATATTAAATAGCTCCAATTGCAATCACTGTTCCCTAGAGCTCTCCATGTCTTTTTCTGAATTTGGCAACATTCTGGATTCCTTGTTTACTGACTGATAAGAAGACACACACTGTATTCTACCCTATGCATTTAACATGTTTAGGACACTTACAAAACTACAATGTAATAAGTCTTTAATACAGAACCCTCCTTTGAAAACTGCATGAAAAATATTGTGAAAAAGACCATTAACTGTAATTTATTTTATTTCAATTTATTATTCATTCATTCGTTTGTTTGTTCGTCCATTCATTCATTCTTTCATTACTTCATTTCATTCCAATTCAATTTATTTATTTATTTATTTATCTATTTATTTATTTATTTATTTATTTATTTATTTATTTATTTATTTATTCGCTGATCTGGACTATACAGATTTCAAATTCGTCAAAACCAAACACACTTTCCTTCAAGTGTAGCTCACACAAGATAACGACGATATTTCTCTAGATGCCAAGGAAAGCTTTTGACTCAGTGTCCAAACTAACAATGAAACCATTAATATATGCAATCAGGCACAAATATAATTGCCATAACATATATTAGACATAAATCATACTAACAGTTTCTATTTTCATTTGGAAATTAAATGTTTTCCTGATTTTCAAACTAATTTATGTGAACATTGTCAATCCACTTAATGATCAATTTGATTCAGGACGTTTCTCTCAGCTGATGGCATCTACATTACATTTAAATTTTCACTGTGATTTCCCAAAAGGACAAGACTCTGTTATTACTATTTCAACACAATAAGACAGCACTGGGGTCCACAGTGGATGTTTTAACCTTTTCTGTCTCGAGTTCCAGTGGTAAAAAGAAAAAAAAAATGGATGTCCAGGTCACATTTTTCACAATTCATGCATTGTGTTCTTATCACACCATTGTGCTCTAAGCACACTCAGGAGAGTTTTGAACGCCTATCTTTACACAGAAATTGTTAACATACAGATGTATGTGAACACAATGACAGCCAGGCAGTTCTGTGGGTCTGGGCATCCCGACTGTGTGTCTCTGACAGGGAACTGCTCATCAGAATGTTCCCTTACATAGCAACATGTCACTACAGCGTAACGTGCAGAAGATTGATACCCTGGATAGGGAAGTTTCCAGGAGACATTTTATGCACAATTACACAAATCTATTAGAAATCATTATGTACATTCTGTGTCGTGAATATAAGAGGAAGCAATCAATTATACATGCAGTATCTGTTTGTATCTTTGTGGGTGCATACTTTCACCCACACCATCTTCTTTGGTTCTGTCCTGTGCATATATACTATCAGTAACCCCCACTGGTAAAACCAAGCTGTGGACACTTTCATACCAGTGCCTAGTAGAGCCTAATGAAACAAGCTCGAAGTGGCATGGTGTGATTCATAATAAAATACAGTGGTCCCTGTCTTGCAAGGCCACCCCTAGGGCAGGTCAAAAAGTGGTCTTTCAAAAGAAGTGGTCTTTCATTAGAGGTTTAATAACATGGAAAAGATAGTACAGTGTTCTGAGAGGGTGGTCCTAAAAAGATATGCAGTCTTTCCATGGAGGGGTCTCTGAAGGCAGGTACCACTGTATGTCTAAACCAATTATGTGCAAAGTGTTCTGCAGTTGATCTACTTCCCTCAATCATCAGTACACCAGTCACGATGCTGTCGCTAATTTTAGGGGGGGGGGATGTCCCTCACTGCTCATGTAATTCAACCAACATAGACTTTTGGGGATGAATGGTCATGCAGGCAAATGCCCGTATTACAACTGGACATCCCATAGTGATTCACCAATCAATGAAGTGCAACTGCTGCAAATCACAGGATGAATGACTGTACTTTTAAGCTCACTCTGTACTATGGTAGTTAAGGCCTTTAGGTGGCAGGCAGCTGGTCAGCATTTTATAACAACAAGTAGGGAACTTATTCTACAGCTGCTGCAGGGGCGGCTTCATGGGGGGGGGGGGGGTCTTCCAGGCAATGCCAAACTGTTGACTTTACAATGGGCATGTCAGCAGCAATTCAAATGCTCTTTGCAGGAAGAAAATAAATATACAGTTATCATTTAATTGCAGCTAAGTCAGTGAAAAAAATGGCAAAATAGGTTTAGCACGACCGTTTAAGTACCAGCATGTCTGGATGTTCCAAAAGGTTGAAAAACAGTTTTGCACATGGTCGCCACATTTACTGTTGATCAAACCCTTTAGAGCATGTTGAATTAAAATCATTACACTTAGTTAACATGATAATATCAATTGACCACTCTAGATTTGGTTAACTGATGGTTTTTTTGGGGGGAGGGCTTTCTTTTTTTTTTAAGTTTTAAGTTTTTCATGACTCATTCATCCCTTGATCACTGCTAACATGGATCTTTTCCTTCGATCTTTTGAAGTTTACATGAATGCAATCTCTACCTCTCTGCATGATGCACATTTAAACACAAGTTTATTACTAATATTTGCTTTCACTTGTGCTACCTTAAGTCCGCCAGATCTGATCAGTTTACAAAAAAAAATATACATTAATTCATTTACATGTCTATTCTGACTGCACAATAGTAAAATTAAGGACCCCAGATAAGTGCATATGAGGGTGTACATTTGCATGAATTTTTCCTTTTACATAATGACAGCTTCACAAGAGATTATTATGCAAATTAGCAAATCATATGCAAATGAAATCATCAAGTGCTGCCCTCTCGGCTCCCAAAAGCGTTTGTTACTTGGAATGTGGCAAGTCATTCATCAGTTTTCTTTCAATACAGCAAATCAAGTGGGGGGGGGTTAAAGTTGCTTAAAAGCTGAGACAGTAACGAAGGGGTTAACATATGAAAACTAATAGTATCTTATCCACATAATATGGACATTTATGCATATCTACTATTGGTCTTTTTTTCATAAACAGGAAGTGCAACAAATAAACCCCTATTTGTACAAATTGCACTTAATGTGCACTGACATACATGCACAAATTTTAATTAACGTGCTGAATGCAGTGTATGAACGAATGCATACTTACATGTTCTAACCTACAATCTGCTGGCCTCCTCAGCCGAATATCTTCCATGGCGTTATACTTGTTCTACAATGTCACCACAAATTTATGCTTAAATTTAATAATACTCTAATTTTATTCTATATCGAGACATCAAACAAACTAATTGCAATGCCTCACTCAGTTTCATTCTGCAGGATGCCTCACACATCAAAAAATAATTTTTTATGCACTGTCATTGATAAGTTGATACAATCTTCAGTGGAAGTTACTTGTAACTTTCAGACATACATGCATTGATATTATATTTAATGATAATAATAACAACAATAATAATCATAATCATTATTATTATTGTTGTTGTAATAATAACAAGAACAATGATAATGATAATGATAAAAACAAGTTTCACTTAAAAATGAAATTGGATAGGGAATAAAAAGTTAATAAACACACTTTACTTGAAAATGAGAAGGCCAAGCACCACAGGATAAATGTGTGACTAGATGTCCACAGTTCACGCAGTCATAGTGCTAATGAGGTACATATTCAGGCCAAATTCAGTACAAGAGCAACATGTTGGCACCGCGACAGCCCATGTCCAGTTTCTTCAAAATTACATCGGCGTCAACCCCCTATTGAGGCTATGTGACCGAGAGATTTGTTTGAAAAGTGTACAAAAACCAGCAAGTTGGCAATCAAAATGCTGTCAGTTTTAAATAATGGAAGCCACAAAAAAAGCAAGAGAGTTGGTCACTTGATATACACTAGGTGGTAGCACACATGGCACCAGAAGGTAGAAAACAAAAAGTAAATGGAGAATATGGCTCTCTCTCTCTCTCTCTCTCTCTCTCTCTCTCTCTCTCTCTCTCTCTCTCTCTCTCTCTCTCTCTCTCTCTCTCTCTCTCTCTCTCTCTCTCTCTCTCTCTCTCTCTCTCTCTCTCTCTCTCTCTCTCTCTCTCTCTCTCTCTCTCTCTCTCTCTCTCTCTCTCTCTCTCTCTCTCTCTCTCTCTCATACCCCCATCACAGACACACACAATCCCTGTCTGCATTTCATCTGATGTAAAATATGGCATCCCCCACCCAGATACCATAGACACATGCACACATATAGCATACAGTTTACTTAGAGGTTTAGCCAAATGACAGTATGCTGTGACATTAAATTTAAGGCTGAACTTAGATACACACATTTCTGGGTATAGCATCACTGATTAGCAGTCCTTTTTTTAAAACCCCATACAAGGGCAGGTCCAAAAGTGATGACATAAACATAAAGCAGGTGATCCTTCAACGGAGGTCAAATAACATTGATACAATAAGCCCCAAGGACCTGATGGATGGGGTCTTAACCCTTTACTCCCCCCCCAAAAAACCAGACAAAACTTGCTTGTGCTACAATGTATTTGACTAATTCCAACATTAACAAGAACAACTTGGGCGAGAATTGCAGATGAGAGCTATCAAAATACCAAGCCACAGGCAAACAGCTTGCCTTCACATGGGCTGGGCACCAATTAGCACTTAACCCACACCATAAAAGGCTGTTGACTCAAGTCTTAATTCAAGAGAGCAAGGATTCAAAGGCAGGTGATCTCTCATTGGAGTTGTCTCTCAAAGGAGGGACCACTGTACCAGTAAAAGTAGGGAACTACCAGAACACTAAGTTACCTTTGGTATTACTGATGAAAGTAAATTTTACAACCATGTTTCCATCCAAGAGTATGCCACGAAGGCAGTCAATTGATTCAGCCTCAAGTCACACAAATATAAATATTTGTGCAGCAGCATATGCATTATTGAATATATCCATATTTGTTAAATATATTTTTGCAACACAGTCATCCGTACAGATGATTAACGATCATTTCTCGAGATGATATTATTCAACTTTTTTTTTGGTGGGGTTGCATCGTGTACATATACTTACCATGAATCTGATGGTCACCTCCTTGCTGGGCCCTGGCAGAGGTCGTCCGTACGCAGCCTTAATGATCTCTTCCACCTGATCCTCGCCGACTCCTTGTTGCGCCTCCAGCAGCAGCAGCAGCTAAAAGGAACATATTTTGTTCTATGTTTGAGGCTGGATTATCATTTTCTACAGCGAAAGTCAAAAGTAATAGCTCACTGTAGATCAAATGACCTAAACTTGGGATCGTTGTTGATGTGGAATATTATTTCGTGACCTGTGATTTTCCCCACCAACAACGATCCCTCATGAGAGAAAACCAGTAAACTCACTCTCAGCCATGCAAGATTCTCTATTTTTTTTCACTTTTAGCTCTTTGAGCACAAAGTAAAACAGATGCTCTCACCTGAACTATCATGACATGTATGAGCATACTTTATTCACATTTCGCTCACAAAGACATTTCATTCTCCTAGCAGCATACCTGTACACATATTTCTGGAGGGAACAGAGCACAATGATTGAGGTCATGTGCTTTTCTTGGGATGAGTGGGATGCCTTGTGTATTACTTTATATACACAAGGGAAGGCGCACAGCACACAGACTTTTCAGTTCGCCTGTGGTAAAAACCTGTAGTGACCAACACTATAAATCATTTAGCCAAGTATGAAAGCCCTACCTAGTGTAGCTAGTGAAATAATGCCACTCTGAAATTTTTTATTGATGGATGGATAGACGGACTTCTCTAGTACGATACACTTATGTAGAAAAACATGACCCATATTCATAAATATAAAACCCAACAATGACAGCAAAGAGATTCCAGAATTACCAAAGCATCAACATTCATCTTCCCATACCAATGTGAAGAAACAAATTCAACTCCTGACTTGAGACAGGCAGTCACCCATGAAAGGCAACTGAGAGGTTTTAACCCTTAAAGGGTCAGGGTTTTTTTTGTACCAGTGATAATAAAAGTGACAATTTTCATTGAACACAGTGCAGTAGGAACAGTTTTCTTTGTAGCATAGCAAAAGTATATATCATTGTAATACCTGGAATGCTAAGTTTCATTATGTGCAATAAATTGCTAATAGTCACGTGACTGGTTGCCATGGCAACCACTTTAATCACTAATAAATGGCAAAAACTCATTTAAAATCTGCTAAATAAGAGAACAAAGTATCTCCTCATTCTATGTGAAGCACCCTTTTCTCCACATATGCATGATATTTGGATAACTAGAGAAATAAACTTTCAGAAAACTTTGAAAATAAAACATAGATCACATGACCTGTTTCCATAGCAACTGTTAAAATATTGCTTGTACTTGGCTAAAAACCGGAAAAACTGCATTTTTACATAAGTCTGCAGAACCGGTAACAGGCAGTTACTTGGCATAACAAAATTAGTCACCATAACTATTCATAGATTATGTTCCAGGTTAAATATTATGTAAGAAAATGACTAAAATAAAACAACACTGTAGTATTTTTGTGGAAAATTTGTAGTTTTCCCCCATTTTAATATGTTGCCATGGAAACAAAGCATGATTGGATCCACAATCATATGTGCCAGGCCTTATACTGATATGTAGTTTGCAATTAAATGTGGATGACCCCATGCATGTCTACAGTGTACATGCAATTATAGACTCACCAATTCCAGTGCAAAAGGCAAAGTAGGCCCTGCCTATTGGCTGCCTATTACAGTCTTTGAGACTGACAACAATATTTGTCATGCATCTGCAACCATGCTCATTAACCCTCCCCCTGTGTAAATTGAGTGCATGCAGAATGCAGAGAAACAGTTTAGGTTTGAATGCAAGGTTCCATAACTGGGCCGAGGCAAAAGGTCTTGTTCATAAAGTTTATTGATAAACACAGGTTTTACAGGGAAACATATTAGTGGACACTTGGGAAGAGCCGGCATTGCATGACTCAGTGATTGAGTGAGTGATCGGCTGGAACGAGCTAAATGACTGGCTATGGGACCCACCGCGGAACCACGTGGTCCGTTGATACGCTTGGATTCTGTGGGCTCCAGCCTCGTTATGAACAAAAAACTTACATCCTCACACCCAACATCGACTTCACTGTCCCCCTCCTCTAAATAATCCCTAGCTGCCCAGTCCTGACTAAGGTTAATAGCCTCAGCATTTTTATATAATTGACAGACACCTGCACCTGAACTGGTGCTGGATGCTGCTCTCTTCGTGACGTCACGCACCTCAAGGCAATCACCGGGGAATCCCCTTAATGACAAGCAGAGATGCTAGAGGGAGTGGTATACATAAATAAATCGATGTGCTTCTTTGCGGAAACACAACAGCTGTCTCTGTACAGTTTGGTGATGATTTATGAGTTGTTTACACAAGTAAGGCTAAGCTAGTGTGAGCCCAGCATAAAATCACGTGATTACCGGTCGTTAACGACAGGTCTGACCGTTTAAGGGTTAAACTGGTCCTCTCAACCTCTGAAATATTCTTCATTAAATACAGACTTTGGAAAGCGAGTGCTTAGTCTCACCAACAACTTATGCTGACGAGACAAAAATTGGTCACATACAACAGTTGCCGATGTGTGGGGCTGTCACATTACACAGGTAAAAAACAAAAGAAATCGCTTGGTGCTGTCACAGAATGGTCACAATAGACTGGAAGTCACATAACGGAGATTGTTACAAAAGTAAGTTCCAAAGTAACTGTACATATATATTAAAACTAGCTCCCTTCCTAGATATGTGATAACTGTAAGCTTACTCTAAGAGATAAAATTTGACACATGCATTTGGCAACGCTTTCCTGTGGATCTCAAAATGGGACAGGCCAAAGGGAAATGATATTCTGTAGGGGTCTTTTCGTCCAAAACCATTTCCTGGTAGTCATTACACTATTCCGTAGTCCGAACTCTTTACATTCCATATGCTGACCTGTCACTTTCTAACCTATATAAATATGGAAGTACTATTGTCCATACTGCACACATTTCTTTATAGAATTTTGACATAGGCTGCATTAGCCGAAATATATAAAAAGGGTCTTCAGAACATGCTTTGGAGCCTGTACCCATATATGCATTTTCATTAGTATCTGAATTACCACAATGTGGAGGGAAGAGGGAAATGTTCACTTGAATGTATAAATGACAATTTAGCCATGAGGGTCTAAGGTATAATTATATATGATCTCTAGTGATCCCTTCCTGGTCAAAGTACGACCGAGTCAATGACTTTCCATGGCCAGGTTGGATGCAATGTCCCCAACCTGTGCTAAGGAAAACTATTGCGCTCGGCCAAGCCATCATGAACTCACCTAAATGTGCTCTCGTAAGGAGAAATTTAATCAGCAAAAACCTTGCGACAGACAATATTTTACACCCAGGTGCTTTTGGACAAGGAAAGATTTGAGAAAATGTTTCACACTGCCACATGAGAAATAACCAGGTGCCTTATCCACTAAAAGGGGACTGTTTTGTTATCTGGATCTGACAATTTGCCATAACGTCGAGTGTCTGATATCTACCAGTAGGTTGTTCCACAAGAATATGCTACATGGGATAAACGAATCTGGGAATCCCTTGGTTCTGAATTTTACCTGACACGTTTCGGAAGTTTCACAAGCTTAAATTAGTGGCACATGCAATATCTGTACATACTACATTGTATTGGGCATCAGTTTGTTACAAAGAGATAATTAAGGTTATAATTTTTTTTGTGCTATTTATTCATGACAGGCCTTTGGTAAGAAAAACTTGTATATGCATTTCACTATCATTTTTAAGTTCCCAACGCACCATGAAATAGGTAACAGAGTATCTAGAGATGGAAAAATTAATTACAGTCTCGTGGAATGTGTAGTTAGGTACCTAGCAGCACCAAGACTATTAGGCAAGACAGTATATATACCTGCTCATAGAAGCTTGATGCGCCAAGTGGGCTGACAATACAGAACACCTCTGGCAGACGGTGACCCAATCCTGGTGGCTGAAAACATACAATACAATTAGCATACAAGCATCATAATGCTCAGATTAATTTAGCTATCTACAATTGTCATGAGAGCTATTACAGTGGGCATATTTGATCAGGAATTTAGCAGGCTGAGTCATATATGTAGACAGTAATCCCTTATGCGTCCTACATACACATACACAACATATTCCAGGTGACATATGTTAATCACTCACTTGTTTCAAGAACTCGATGTATTTTTAGATATTGTCAGCTACATGTACGAGACAACGGATCCTGCTCTCAATATATGTGTCCAAAACTGAAAGGATGAGATTGACTCAGTAACATAATTGACTACAGCTCCCCTGTATGCAAATGGAAGGATTTTTTTGCCAAGTTACACGTCAGCAGTCCTGTGTACCTACGTCTCAGAGGACGGCTAGACCTGGCAGTTGCTGGGACACTCACCAATACACGACGGCAGTATCCATACTTCCTGGCCCCATCCATGCCCGTCAACACAAAGGAAAAACTTTCACTGAAAAAGCAGAGCGTAGAGAGCAGACTAAGTAAAGAGTCAGGAGGAACACAGTGTACCAGCAGGGTGACGTTTTCACCTTTATATAAGATCGAGTTGCCTCCCAAGCATCCCCCAGACTCGATATTGTTTTCTTTTGAGGGCACTCATGGACAAGAGCACATCACAAACAATAGCAATCGGGGGGGGGAATCCTACGGAGGCAAAAAATTGGGATACAGTTTTTAAAATTGACTTATCGTTTGTGCTTGGACATTAATAACCTGAGTACCAACCAGTAAAACAAGATGACTGTGACTAACCGCACAATGTGCACCCATGGCATACATGTGCTGTTAGTAAATGGTATTAACAAACATACACCATTAAACAGCTTTCCTCAGCTCACTTTGGACACAATGCACCAATAGAGGACCAAGGAAAGTTGTTGACCTTGACCCTTGACCTTTTCAGGACCCACCAAATTTAGACCAGGCTTGCTGGTACTAATGTTCATGTACTTGAATGAGGAGCCTTTGCATAAGGAATTGAAGTCTGAAATCATTACTTTAGAGAGTTCAGATCTGCCTGACTAATGTCATGACAAGTATACTCACAGGGTCACAAGCTTTGGCTATGTTTCTATCGTCACTCATAGAACCCCTTTCCAGTTGAAAGTATAAAACTTTTAAGACACACTATACCTGGTGCTGTCCCTGATTTTTGCATAATATTGCTAATCACATTCCACATTTCAGATTATGACATAGCATCATTACACTGGCACAATGGCACCGGTAGTTGTGCAATGGCACGGGTACATGTAGTTGTGCAATGGCACGGGTACATGTAGTTGTGCAATGGCACGGGTATTTGTAGTTGTGCAACGGAATAAAGCCATATAGGCTGGCTATACGCTATTCTACCATGCATGCACAGATGCGCAGAGTGCTTTTGCCCATATGATAAGGTTTCACCATAACTATAATGCTTCCAGCAAGTCCTGCCTGACAATGCATGTCATAATGGTTGAAATGACCTTTCGGACCCTCTTGGCCAACAGAAAAATATGATGGCCCCCAGTGACCTTGAAAATAAGCCCAGGTCAGTAAATGTCGAACTCAGCTAAGCTTCCAATGAGATGCTTCTACAGTTTCATGATAGTTGTTCAATTTGGATAAAAATTTATTGGGTTTGCAAGATGGACTGACGCACGCGGGCACACAGACATGACAATGAAAATACCCAGTTGGCCAATAGCGCCAATTACAGGGGGTAATTTAAAATAAGAAAAAAACAACAAACAAACAAACAATAACTATGTAACAGGCTTTGCTAATAGACCTATGGCCTTATGATGTATGAGTGTGATTATTGCAAACAAATATGTATACATGTGCAGCCAACACTCAGCACCTAATATGTGGACTACTCTCCACTTGGTTATTAGTGTACGATCAGAATACCTTAGGTCAATAGTCTATATCTGCGTCAGTCACCTGAAGGTGGTGCTGCCCATCCTGTTCATGGTTGACTGCCCACATCTTGTGGTCACTTTCCATGACCCTCACCTTTTCTCCACAGATTAACATGGGGAATTAGCAGATATGAATTTAACTTCTCAATATGTTGCCAAATAAGCATTCAACTTTCATTTTATCACCCCTGGGTGTATTTGAAAGATAAAAATATGTACTTCAGGTAGATTAGAAGATGATAATTCCAAAAATCGTACTCATATGCAGGGTAAAAATTTCAGGCTCACTGTAATTTAATGGGCTTTGCTGACCCACCTGGCCTCAAATGGCATGGGTTGCTTGGTGTCACAAACATGCATCATGGGAACAAAAGGCCATGTGTCAAGAAATTATACCAACCCAGATCACCCCTATTGCCATGTGCACCAGCTCAACAACAACAAAAAAAAAAGACACCAGCACTTAGTTTCTACAGATTGCTGACCCACAAAAAAAGAAGGGTTAAAATGGGAAAAGTTTATTAAAAACAGCAGCATTATGCGGCTCGACTCCAAATGGACATCTGTGTGTTTGCTGCACTTCAAAGGAGGCCAGAATGCTTACATGAACAAAACAGCAAGCATATTCCTGTGGTCAAAGGAAAGGGAAAGTGTGATAGAACTATAAAATAAGAACTTTGTACACAATTTTCAAGGGAAAACACCAAGATGTGTAAAACCAAGGCCTCTAAATCTACCCACGCTAACTGGATCAACACCCCACAAACCCATGCCAAAACGAGTGCGAAGAAGCCTGGCTAGATTACAAATGGAGACCCACTTTTTGGTGGAACAAGGTGCCGAATTCCAGCCACTATACATCAGTTTTATCATTACAGTCTTCATGTTTATAAAATTTTGCAATATAAAACAATCTATTTTAGTACTTATCAGTGCTCACAAAATGTAAACACCGCGTGATCGTACAATTCCAATATGGCAGCCATTTCCCAGTCACGATTGTTATATGGTTTCATCAATTTGATCTTATCACTATTCAGCTGTTAAAATATGTCTAAAGATTATCACACTGTCGAGAAAATAATTTCCATTGCATCTTGTGAATGAATGAATGAAATAGTAAGAGAACAAGGAAACAAAATGGAAAGGCGGTTGATGGATGATCATGGCAATGCCATTTTGAACTTAAATTAAAGGAACATCGAAACAATCTGTATCTTTATACTCTTCATCTTTTGGCAAAACTCCCATCTTACTCTGTTACTGCCGTGAACTCTTATGTTTATAATATTTTCCAGCATATTTTAATCAAAATTCTGGACACCATAAATTTGTCAAACAATACTGCTGCTCCTGCCGCACAGTTTTCGTCTAAAATTAACAAAACTTCAGCCAAGTCGATAACCTGCACGATATGTTTATGCTTTGCATTTAATGTTTCGTAGATGGGTCCCACCGCTTCTCCCATAATTCTCTGCGGTATACACGCTGATACGAAGTAGGACTTGGTGGCTTTTCATATGGGCCACTTTGCTATGCTTGATTTCAGTTCATTTACTGCAGCTAAACATGCTCCTCCAAGTCCCATAAAAATGTGATTGTGCTGAAGATGATAATCTTAAAAAATTGCAGAAATTCAAATTCAAAGCAATTACATTCTGTATGTCCCCAAATAGATCTGATAGGAGAATGAAAACTAAAGATCATTTCATGTGATTTTCTCAGAAACTTCAATGTACTGTAGGCCTATTTCTGCAATAAGCTAAACATTAAAAAAACCAATGTGGCCAAACTCATAATTGTTTAGTCCAGCTTGAATGTAAATCATGGAAATCTTAAGGTACATGTATCTTACTTGTCATGACGTAAGATAGGTCTCCAGGACTCCGCATCTGGGAAACAAAACTCAGCAATGGATGCAATTCTACTGCCCACCTGCAGGTAACACAAAAAAATTTAATAGCACTTTGAGAAATTTGTTATAAATTGAAACATTGGTTTATGCAGTGAACAGTTTAGTAGCAAAAAAAAAAAAAAAAGCAAAAAAACCCCCCCATTTTTTAGCATGACACCATAGAAGTTAATACCATGAATGCACATGTGCAACATTACAATGAAACAACAAACCACCGCAACACAAGATTCCAATATCATGTAACAAATGCAATAATAGAAGTCACAATATAATTAAGACCCAATACACAAAATTCATGTGGCCTAGAGGTTTGTATTCCTGTAAGATTCTATCTCAAAGTAACATTCTATACATTGAATAGTCTGCAGCGAATGTCATCAAATTAAGAGGAGCATTTAAACTACAGTTAAACCTCCCTATACCGAACACCCTTGGGACCGGAAAAAAGTGTTTGGTATAGTGAGGTGTTAGGTATAGGGAGGTTTGCTTACATTGGAAGTATATATTTGGGACTGAGAAATGGTGTTCAGTATAGAGAGGTGTTCGGTATATGGAGGTGTTCGGTTAGAGAGGTTTTACTGTATATGCAACTGCTTGGCACATAAAGTTTGGTGTTTCCAGGTAGAGCAGTTTGAAAAGCTACATGGGCTCAAATTAATGTGGAAACTAATGGAAATACAAATTCCTAGCCCACCTGTTTACGGCAGCCCACATGAATCAATTGATGTGATCTTACCTGTTGGAGAATGCCCTTATCACTTTTACAAGCTGGTCTCAAAATATTCTAATGCCACCAGTATAAAACAGCCATTACAATCAGAATATTTAACTCCATTAACATGGTAGACAAACTTTTATGATATACATGTGACATGCATATGTCAACTTGTGTCAAATGATCAAACGCATGAATGTATCACTCTATACAGACAGCCGCATGAAGAAGAGGAACAAACTTGCCTGTGGGAAGTGGAATTTGATGTAAGGCGAGTAATTCTTGGCTCCTACAAACGGTCTCTTCAGACCTACAATGACGGCGTACTCAAACAACTGTGGGTAGATGTTGCGCAGCATCTCCCTGGCCTGGTCCAGCGTGGCATACTATTGTGTGAGAAACGAGAACAAAACCATAAGTGGTGCATATTCATGTTAACTATAATTACTCTAAGACTAGATTTAATACCATGTAAGTAAAGAAAAATTCACAGCAACAGTACGGCAACCACTGCAGACTACAATCACAAACACATTTTGGTACTGATGTGTGTACACACATCTTTTTTTAAATGAAACTTTGATCACTGAAAACCTTTCAGACTGAACTTTTTGCATATGGGTAAAGTTGTGATAAATAATACATCCAAGAAGACCAGCTAGCTACTCAAGTGTTGGTAACATGAAATTCCCAATCACACCAATTTCAAAACCAGAACCATGACAAGACATAACATGTGGCAGGACAAATCTGGACTATGAACTCAGTCCGGATCTGTCCAGTAACATAACTCAAAAACTATTCACAAGTATTGTCTAATATCTATCATGTAAACATCTCTGGTCCTTACCATCTTATAAATATAAGAAAAAAAATCCAATAATCTATACTTTTTCAGATACCGAAAAAACCATCCCATTGGATCCCACGGGATCCCATTGGATATCCCATGGGATGACCTTGTATCCCATTGGATCCCATGGGATCCAATTGGATCACCAGCTTCTGGTCCATCCCATTGGATTACATTTTACACCTACAAATGCAATTAAAAGTCATAAGCCATTCACATTCCCTTCATACATCATAAGTCACGGGTTATTGTCTGTGGTGCCAATTTTGTATAAAAGTTTAGATGACCATAATTCAGACACTAGATTTGATAACAGAGATTGTTTTGATATTCAAATCTAGTATGATTTCAGTTTGATACCAGTTTGCCTTCAGGTGCTTCCAAATGTTTTTATTGATTTTGTTATTTTCAAAGAAAACACCATCCTTCTTTGTTTGTACATATTCAGTCTCATTTCCTAGGACTGTCCCATTGGATTGTCCCACTGGACCATCCCATTGGATGCAGTGCAGAAATTGCACAAGTGTCAAACTTAGTATAAGTATCAAATCATATAGTGAACAATAACAAATATACAATCAAACTATTTAAAATAAGTGTTTTTTTTAAGAAAACACCCATATTTTGTTCATTAGTCGATATTCATCTCCATCCTACAGGACCATCCCATTGGATGCAGTGCAGAAATTGCACAAGTGTCAAACATGGTATAAGTGTCAAATCATATAGTTAATAATAAATATACAATCAAACATTTAAAATGCGTGTTTTTTCCTAAAAAAAAACACCCACATTTTGTTCACTAGTCAATATTCATCTCCATCCTACAGGACCAACCCATTGGACTGTCCCATTGGATGCATTGCAGAAAGTGCACAAACATCTTTTACAAGTATCAAGCCAAGTGATTCACTACTATTCCAAATATAATAATGAGTTTTTGTTTTGTTATTTTTTAAGAAAACTCCATATTTTGTTCATTTGTCAATATTCATCTCCATCCTACAGGACCATCCCATTGGACGGTCCCATTGGATGCAATGCAGAAAGTGCATAACTACCTTTTACAAGTATCAGCCACGTGATTCACTACTATTCCAAATACTATGAGTTTTTGTTTTGTTATTTTTTAAGAAAACACCACTATCATTTTGCTCATTTGTCAATATTCATCTCCATCCTACAGGACCATCCCATTGGACGGTCCCATTGGATGCAATGCAGAAAGTGCATAAATACCTTTTACAAGTATCGAGCCAAGTGATTCACTACTATGTATTCCAAATACAATGAGTTTTTGTTTGGTTATTTTTTAAGAAAACACCATATTTTGTTCACTAGTCAATATTTAACTCCATCCTACATTGGATGAAAGGCACTTACTTCTTTTTCAGGCATCAATCTGTACAGTTCACTGCTAAAACTATATGTATTCAAATAATTCTAATTCCTAATGGGAGCATGTTGTGTCATTTTCAAAGAATCCCCAGGATCTTTTATTATATTTGTAAATACTGAACTTCATCCAATATAACCATCCCATTGGATGAAATTTATATACACTTAACACTGGCATAATCAATTCAGATATTCCAACAAATACAACTCTTGGTCTAGGCTGGCTCCTGGCAGTCGCGTAGGTGGTGTGATCTTGTGTGACCCAACAATCAACTGCATGCCAACCAGCAAGATGGATGTGTATACGCTCTTTTCACTGTGTTCCGCATTTTAAAGCCAAAACTTAGCATTATGCTGGACTCGGCTACAAGAAATGAAACCACCATCATGATCCTACTGGCATACACTATCCATCTTTTCATTTTTAATTGCTGAGTGCGGCGCAAGGAGTTTTAATGCATGCAAATTGGCCAACTTTGCATCATTTTGTGCAGAAAAATCACAAAAAACTTGGCTTTTTATTGGCTGATTTCAATGAAAAACACATCGATGGACCTGCACGGTTCTGATTCAAATGATGAGACTGGTTGTGCACGCATAAATCCCCCGTTTTTGAACTTGGTACATTAGGACACCAGATGTAAGTGACCAGATACAAGCGAAAGTGGAACCATAGATGGAACAACAAAGGGATGATACTAAACACGCTTTGTAGTTGTCATGCCCAGTTGGCCATAAAATGAATTAGCTTTCCCATTGGTAGTCCATCTATAGCACATCCCTGGTCAAACCCTAAAAAGTCCCCGCATAACAGCTAGGGTCTTCATTTAAGGAACTTTCCTTAAATTTAAAATGGCCTATCATTTAAAAATAAGGAAAGTTTCTTAAAGTCACTTTCTGTAGACTTAAGGAACTTTCCTTATACTGGTCTACAATTGAAGAATAAGGAAAGTTCCTTTAAATGGCTAAATCCGATTCTGTGTAGATTTCAGAAAGATGTATAGATTTAAGGAACTTTCCCTAAAATGGTCCTCGATTAGAAAATAAGGAAAGTGCCTTTAAATCACAGGAATCACATTCTGAAAATTTCCTTAAACTGGTCTATGGTTGAAAATTGTGGATGTTTCTTTAAATGGATAAATCACTATCCTGAAGATTTACAGACATTTCCTTTAAATGGTCTATGATTAGAAAATATGGTGAGTTCCTTAAAATATAGAAAACACATTCTGATGAATAATTAGAGAACTTTCCTTAAACTGGCCTATCATTCTAAAATAAGGAAAGTTCCTTAAATATGTTAAAGTGATAAAATCACATATTAAAGATTTAAAGATTTTCCCTTAAATTGGTCTTGGGTTGAAAAATTATGGAAAGTTCCTGAAAGCGATCAAATAACATCCTGTTGTTTTAAGGAACTTTCCTAATTTATTTCTGCTTTTCTGCATCTAAACCATACAGTTCAGCTATTAATGACAGGCAAAAATTGAAAATAGACCTATTCTCAAAACAAAATTCAGGGTAAAAAAGGTACACATCCTGGGAAAAAAAACTTTCCATTTTGGAAAGTTTTATTTTTCTATATTACTAAATATCTACAGGTATGTTACATATTTAATCACCAGGCAGACTGATGAGTGCATCAATGTTAATGTCAGATATCTCAACTCAATCAATTTGAAAGTCAAACGGATTTGCCCTATTTGAATCATGAGTAGAATTGAGGAATAAAAATATTCTTTGTGCATTGCCATTAGTTATGTGCATTATATATAAGGCTTGACAAATATGGACTAAGAATCGGGTCCGGATCTGTGCCTGAACATTGCAAAAAACAAAACAAAGTAAAAAGCTGATAGTCTGCATGTTAACAAGGGTGACCATTGTTGTTGTGTATATATATACATATATATACCAAACAAAATTTCCTACTGGGTCTCAAATTCCAGATATTGGAAAATTACCTGGAATACCATGATGTCCTGTGGTATCCCATTGGACAGCCCATGGTATCCAATGGTATCCAGCTGGATCCTATCTTTTCATTCATCCAATGGGATCCCATAATTTTTTTTTCTCACACAAAACTGCTCAGAACTAAGCTATATAAAGCCACATATTAAAATTTTACTGGTAACACATTTATTAAAGATTATCTACAAGTTTGCTTGAAAAGTTCAAACTTATTGATCAAAAATATATATATAGATGTGTACATATTATTGGAGACTGTGAAATCCCAAGGTTAAGCCCTTTCCAGTAATGGTCACGTCTCCCATAGGAACCATCTTTTCAGAGTTCCTGCATGTCTTGTAATTCATTAACATGTTGTGTTCTATATTTAGAGCATTCATCACCTATAAAAATCTACATTTCAGAGTCTATTTTGTGGAGAGTTCATCAAAATGTACATTTTGTTTGGTTCAACTGTACAGTTTAATTGGCTTGACCAATGGGATTTTCCAATTGAAATATCCATCTGGACAATAACATGAAAAATGTCTTTTTTTGATTGGACAATAATGTACAATTTATTTTTAGTGCATAGTACCTGTTGCCTTTAGAGGTCACAAGTTAATTACAAAAATGTGCAGTGTTACAAACGTATGAATTGAGTTGGATTGGTTGCATGTACCTATAACAATTTTGGAGATATTCATGACTTAAATTTTCAAATGCCCCTCTTTTGCATAATCTTCAACATATTTTCATCTTTTTATTAATAGGCACAAATTCATGTATAGACCTATATCCATGCCGAATTTGAAGTTTCTAAGTGTAATAGTGTTCCAGAAAAACTGGCGAACAAAATTTGGTACTATAGAGGAAAAAATGAATGAAATTGAAGAAACACAATGTCTGTGTTGGCACACACAGACGTAAATATGGTGGCATTTTGCAATACATTTAATATGTGCAGGAAAAAATTATTCACATGAACAATTTTTAATGTCTGTATATCATGTTCAGAGCATTTTAAATACTTGAACACTTCTGTACCTTCCATTGATTATGTCAAAAGAAAGAGAATCCTTATGTGCAGGGGCAGAATTGAGAATCATTACACGAAGCATACTTTGAAAGTCAGAGTATGATCTCTCTGAACTTGAAAGGAAAAGAAACTTCAAACTTTGCAACTTTGTTGATACATAAGGTACAACCACATAAGAAGAAAGCTAGCAACAATTCAAAAGCTTGAATAATAATGTTCAAGCAATATAACATTTCCTATAATCTGATAATTTCATGTGCCTAATTAATGTGAATTATCAGTTGAATGTACAATGACTTTGTGCTTTAAATTGAACTTGCTGGTAATAACATGCACTCAAAAAAGTCATGAACCTCATTATGCACATGCGCTTTTTTATTTTGCATTTTTGTTTTTGTTTTTTTTTAATTCCGGCCATGTTCTATGAAATACTTCAATCAAATACCAAATCTTCAAGATTGTGTTTAGGCTGCTACTGATGACTTTTATTCTATAAGAAATACAAGACTCACCAAAAGGGAAATCTGACCTTGTGTAATTAATGACACAACTGCAATTGGAAAACTTGGGATCTTTTTTATCCAATTGGACAACATGGGATACTGTTGGATCCAATTGAACAACATGGGACACTGTTGAATCCATCTGGACCTACAGGGTACAGTACCTTGTTTTTAACAAGTCTCTATTACACATCTGCTCAAACATATATTTTTCGAATCTCAAGAGGAGGTACAGTGCATCTGTTCCACAGAACTTTGAAGTTAGTTTGTAAATTTATAGAACACAAGTCCCCCCCAAAATCTCCCAAAATGTGTTCCTCACAGGATGTCTGGACCTACAATTGATCACAAATTGCCTTAAGTTGCCTCACGTCAAAAATAGAAACAGCAGCATTTCTTTTAGTTGATTCCATATACGCGGTTCACGGGCGATGGTACACGCGACATCACGCGCGCCACAACCAATCGCTCCATGTAGCAATCGAAATGGCAACCGCGTGTGAAATGCACAGGGAATTCCATCATTGGCCTATTTACATCTTGTGATGCAAACAATAAATAATTGGCCCTGTTTTGATGCAAGAGATAACAAATTTTAGAAATCTTAAATGGAGCTGGCATTCGACAGGGATATTGTCACACAACAAACTAAGGTGCAGTGAGTGTTAACAGTTATATCAAGTACATGTAATCTGCAGATACATTTACGCCACACTGTGAAAATCTTTTCCACATATGTTGTCGAAAAGTCCTAAAAAACACAACCGTACACAGACATATAGAAAGATTAAAAAAGCCAGTACTTAACATGAGGAAATGTTTTGTCAAACTCAGCGATAAGCAAATTACACTTGTTAAACATATCTCCAATTGCATAAACTGTTTCTTTCTAATAATTGGTTACCAAATTTATTTCCCAAATGTTGGTCACTTCGGACACATTCCACCTTCTCATTCTTGAATAAAACTCCTGCATTGGGATCAGTGTCCCGAAAATTATAAGCTTACTTTTGGAAAGATTGAAAAATACTTTGTTCCATGCTCAGTACATATTAACATAAGCTTCTTTAATGATTAGTGGGGGCTAAAAGAACTATATTATCGGCATAACTCAAGACACCAACAAATATGTAACGTCTTATTAAAAGGTCATCATAATACAATGTGACCATTTTCTTGTATTATTGTTGGTGGTATAGGAAAAATACCGTTCAAAGAATGCAGTACTCTTCTGCCGCCTTCAATCTCTTTTGCTGTAAGTGAATAGGAATAGTGCCCCATAGTATCAGGTATAGTGTATTATCAGAAAGCTGCTGGTAGCCTGTAGTGTAAGAGATCACGGTCATTTTGCCACTCATCAAATAATTTCACAAATGGAGATCTTGTCATAAATTCAACAAATACTACTATTGTACACTTGACCTTTGACCTCAAAACATTAGGTCAAATATAGAGGTATAAACTTGACTTTCAATAGCCTTCTAGATCACCCTATGTTGCTTCTTTTGTTTTAAGATTTAGATTTCAAGATGCACAATGTCACTCAGCAAACTTGTGACACGTGTGTGACCTTGAAAATTAGGTCAAGGTCAATTATGCTTGCACACAAAGCAAGCCTTATAGTGGTGTACTATCACATGCAATTTGAAAGTCCAGTCTCAAAAGCCTCTGAAGTTACAGTGGTAAAAAAAATTCAATGAATAGGTCACTGTGACCCAGATACTTGACCTAGTGACCTACTTTTGATTCATGACACATTTTTTGGTTATGATACATGTGTGTATAAAATTTCATATAACTGACTTAAATACTTCCTTACGTTTACCAATTCCACCATTGTGCACTTGACCTTTACCTCAAAAAGTAGGTCAAATATAGAGCTATGACATTGATTTTCAATAGGCTTCTAGATCACTCTATGAAGCTTCTTGTGTGTAAGCTTCAGATTGCTAGATGCAGGCTTTCAATAGTTAGATTGGTAACGTCGCTCAGCACATGTGACCTTAAGAATTTGGTCAAGGTCAACTATGTTTGTTGCACACAAAGAAGGCCATATAGGAGTGTAATATCATGTGCAATTTGAAATTCCCGTCTAAAAAATTTCTGAAGTTATGGTGGTAAAACCATGGGACAGACGAACAGACGGCGTTCCCCTCTTGAATCCCTCCAAGTATATACAACTTTACATGTGTAGGTAGGATCAGATCTGTGGTTAAAATTTACTGATCATTGTAAAGACCTAAGTTTCAAAAGTAATGTTGATAGTTACATTAACCTTAGGGAGGGGGCGGGGAGGGGGGCATACCCATATTTTAGGATGAGTAGGCTCCACTGAGGTTATAAAACCCAGACCCAATGGGAACTGAATCAATGTTATTAACAGGGGTCTTTGGGAGCTGGTATTTATAAAGTTAGTTTGTTGGCCACTTCCATTTAGTGGGGGGGGGGGGGGGGGGGAGCAATTACTCAGACCCATTACAATATACAGTTGACTATTAAAAATGGGGCATTTAGGACCAATAGTTTGAAAACTGGGGTGTTTGACAGTGATAAATGCTAACAAAACAGGCAGTCTTTCCCTGCAAAGCTTCTCCCTAATGTTTAGTAATGGGAGTACACTCCCCACCCCCTACTCCCAGCTGAGGTAAATTGAGCAGGATAATATTACTGTGGCTCTCTGCTTATGCCCTGCGGTCCTGTGTGACACAGGTGGCCTAGGAAAAAATAAAAGGAAAGAAAAGAAAAATAGATGAGGTGGAGGAAACCATGGTTATCCTAACAGCTTGTGCTGCCCTGTTTTCCAGGACCACAGCCAAGGCAAAGGGTCCACCACACACTCTCTCACAGCTGTGGTGGGCCCCTGGTCCTGGATATATCCCCCAACACTCATCGCTTGTAGTCCCCACCCCCACCCCCACAAAAAAAAAAGAAAAAAAACAACTCTCATACACCCTATCCCTGCCTCTAAGGCTCAGGCATTTCCCATGGGAGACCCCATGGGAGCCCTTATAAGGGCTACCACCATTCCCGCTTCTCCCTGCACTCTCAAATTCTAATTTACCCCATCGCTACTATGCCCTATCAGTTCATTTTCTTTTCTCCCAGCACCGTACCAGGTAGCTACTCTAAGACTTGTAGCTAGCTGCCCAGTTACAAAAAATGTTTATTTGAAAGAGATGATGCTGATAACATTTGATGCAGCTTGTGAGGAGAGAGATCACATTTCGCCTTGCCACCATCAATGCATGCATAAAGCTGTGCCTACTTTGTCTTTGGGCCAGGAAGGTCAAAATCACACTGAGCCAGTGTCCACAGTGCTGGCAGTCTCTGTGTTTAGACCAAGCAGACTAGAGCTTCATGGACCTCACTGATCTAAGTACTATCCCATGCAGAAGTTTAGCCCATCAAAACAGACCTATGTTATGGACAAAATATATATATGTGTGTATATATATATATATATATATATATATATATATATATATATATATATATATATATATATATAGGGTGCGTTTTTTCTTTTGTATTGTTTTTGGGTTTTTTTGTTTTTTTGTTTTTTGTTTTTTTTTTTTGGTTTTGTGTTTTTTTGTTTTGTTTTGTTTTTGTTTTTGTTTTTCTTTGGTTTGTTTTTGTTTTTGTTTTGGGTTTTTTTGTCAGTTTTTTTGTTTTTGTTTTGTTTTATTTTTTTGTTTGTTTTTTTTTCTGTTTTTTGTTTTGTTTTTTTTTCTGTTTGTTTTGTCAAGGCTACAATGTGAGCTCCAATAAAGTTTCCAAATCAAATTTCTTTGGATACAGTAAATGTCGAATAGTATTGCTAATTTTTTTTTACAGAAGTTACATGCTTTGAAATAAGTTTGAAATGCTGTAAAATGTTCTTTAAATTTGTATTTTTGACATATCACTGTACTTTTAATTTCCCTATTTTGCAAACAATTCCTATTCAAATAATTTTATTATACTGTGTAACTGTGTTTTTTCTTTCATGGTTTTGAGCCATCAGCTAAAGGTGAAAATAAGAGAACAGTGAAATTAAAGCAATTTACAGTAGTCATTGCCACTTTGGCACTAATAAAATAGGCAAAACATTTGTGTTCCTTTCAAACTTAATGAGTGTGATATTTGAAAGGTTAATCGGGTTTGTAAAGGTCAGCTTTTGTGATCCACATTGTAAAATAATGTGGGGCTGATATGGAATGAGTTTACAAATACATGTATGTATGACTTCAAGATCATAGTATTCAATCTCTCTCTAGGCCCACATAGAGGGAGAACACACATTATTTAACTGTTTAGTCTTTACTTGATTAAATACCAGTAGACATCAAACACAGCCAGTGATGACTGATAATGATGGACATTCTGGTACAGTGGAACCTGCTATTTAAGACCACCCATAATGCCAGACAAAAGTGATCACATATGACAGGTGGTCTTTCACTGCAGGTAAGTTAGTAAAGAAATTAAAGGACAGTGTCTTGAAAGGGCAGTCTTAAAATCTAGTGTGGTCTTTTACGAGAGGTGGTCTTAAGAGCAGGTACCACTGTATTATCAAAGCCACCAAAAGCATGCTCAATTCCATGCATTCCTTATTGCGAAGTATGATATGTGCCTGAATGTCACGTGACAATCAAAATATAACAGGCAAATGCTCTTAAGACCCTCTCGACATCAATTTGATAACACCAGGTGATCTTGAAAATAGGTCAAGGTCAATGAAAGCTGAGCTCAACCAAGCATCTGGTGACATGCTTCCACTGTCCACTGCATAAATTTCATAGTGGTTGCTCAATTTTTAAAAAAATTTGGTTGGTATTAAAGGATAACAGCCTTGTTTATGTATATTGTAGTAAAAGGTTTATTCAATTTCCTCACATTCAGAGTATACATGTAGGCCTACTTTCAAGAGGAAGGGGGGTACCCCCCCCCTTTGTTTTTGTTTTTTGCAATGTGCACTTGCATATTCAATCCCTTTACAATGGCCTATATAGGCAAGAACGTGGCCAGAATCTATAGTTTAACACTATAATTTTATAAAAAGAAAAGTCCAAAATCTATATTTAAAACATATTGAAAAAGAAATTGGGAATGCAGGAGTTTCAGTGTAAAATTCAGTTTTGATATTTAATGAGTTGCACTAGATTGCATCATTTGAGGTCCAATTTTTTCAAACATTTCCTTAAGAACGGGGGGGGGGGGGTAGGGAGGGGAAGGGGTATCCTCTTCCTGTACCCACCCATCTCCTCACACTCTTCACTATGTTCAAATATCCTATGTTTTTTTTCAAAAATGTTAACATCCATGCCCACTAATAAAAAATGATAACAATTGTGAATGCCCCCATACAGGAATATTGTATAAAACCAACATATAGGGTTATTTCAGGTCTGATGGGGTGGATCCCATATGCTAGTTCAAGGCTGATTCTTTACAAATCCCCAGTAGCTTTCTGTGGTTTACTGATCAATTAGGATTATGGGTACTGAATTGGCACCAGTAGGATAAAATGTGATGGACACAACACAAAGGGTTCAGATCAGGTTTCCTCACCCTGCCTAAGGAAATGCATGTTAACCTACACATACACTCAGGGTCATGGGCCAGACCAATCCTTTCCTCCAGGTCAGTCCAAACAAACAGCTTATGCTCATTGACAAAGGGGGTAAGGGGGATTTCAGTGTACTAGTACAGAATATAATTTTGCTCCATTACATAGTAAAGAAAAGATAGATATTCTAAAATGATGGATAGTGCAAAGTAAGGAAAATATGAGGCCTTCCAGTATGCTGCTGCAAAAAATAAAATGCCCCTGGTTGGCCAGTACAGAAATACCTGATCCCCCTCTTTCTGATGGAACAGTGACATATGCCAGATCTGTCTGCCCACAAAGCATGTGCTTGTTTGCATGGGGAGAATTCATAACTACATGTACACATCATGTGTGATAAATGTTAATAAATTACAAATGACAAATCTAATTCTTTTTCCTCCACTTGTTTCTTTCAGTGCAACCCCCAAACTTCCAACTATTTTTTGCCACACTGAATGTGTGTGTCAGTCCATCAACATAACCTCCTTTATGTCAACGTTTTTTATTATTATTATTTTTTTGGAAATCAACAGTATGCATTATAACTTAATCAATGCTCAAATTTGGCCATAGCATTTATGTAAATCTTGGATTTGTCGCTGTTAAATCAGCTGGAGCCCTGGAGGAAAGAACACAGATACAGGAGACCATCGGTCAGTTACAGTTAGCTGGGGAAGGGAGACCTGTAATTGAGACTCAATTTTGCATTGTGCACAGATGCCAACTAGGAAAAAAATGTGCTTCTCAGTGAATCTGTTTGGCTCTATAGCAGCCTTGACTGGACAGTGTAATACTTGTTGGGCATAGCAGTTGTTTGACGAGTGCCAACATCAGAAATTTTACCCAGTCTGGGAAGCTGCTACTGAGGCAGCAAATCTGTCTGTGCACTTTTAAAATTTGCACAAATCAAAATGCTACAACTTTGGTTAATTGGATAGGCATACAGCACAATCCAATGAACTGAACCTAGGATGGAACCTCTACCTATTATAATGTTGACTATATTGAACATTTATGTTGGTCAAGTGTCCCTTATTAGCATTAATTGAAATTCTACAACTTTAGTTTTTAGCTCTGCTGACTAAAGGTGGCAAAGCTTATGCGGTCACTCATTTCTGGTTGGCAGTCATTCTGTCGTTCCATCTGTAGAAAATTTGCTTGCCAACACGATAGCATGAACAATTTTAAAGTTAGCCTCTTGAAATTTTTTGGACATGCTCTACGAGTGACAGTCTAGATTCTTTGCATTATTGGTGATGCCATCTACAGGATTACGTAATATACAGGCCAAAAAGTGAAAAAATTGAAAACACTCTAGAGTCCTTGATTTGTGATGGATCTTTATAAAATTTGGTGGAAGCATTTGGGACGCTTATATGTGGAATCTGAACAGTACTGTTGGCGCTACGTACAGGTGAACGGAAATTAATGAGCCAATATGTGCTCAGAGCTATCATGAGAAATAATCAAGCTAACTTACTCAAATGTCACAGCATATCTGTTTCATGTCTGAAAGTATATTACATAATATGGGTGACCTTAGCCCACTTTCTCAAGGTCACTGATGGAATAAATTCAGGAGATGATATTCTTGTGATGGTCATTCTATCTTTACATGTGAACAAATAGGCATTTTACCATTATAGGCGTATTATAGAGAAGCACGTTTATAAAAAGTGGAGTGCTGGTGGTTCTACCGATGGTTTTCAATGGAACTAACATCATAGGTGTAAAATAACCACAGTAAATTCAGTATTATGATCATAAATAAAGATGGAGCTTTGAAACTTACACCAACTATGTATTTGGTCAGTAATCAACCTTTATGAAAATTTGGATGCCCTTGATCCAGTTTTTGGTCAAAATACAAATTACAGATGTCATTGATAATTAAGTACAAAATATTGATATAAGTGAGCTAGGGTTACTAAATTGATACAAAATATGCAATTTACATGAGTATTTTATAATCCATAAATCACCTTTAACCTGCTTGTTTAAAGGTCACTGATTGATACAACAACCCACAGAATACAGATATACCACAAACGAACTACAAAAAAAGATTAAAACATTCATAAATATTCTCCTAACTTTTCTAGTTAAATAAAATGATATGTATACATACATTATCTGATTTATCCTTTTGTCTGTTAATATTCATTACAAACATATTATACCGTGATAAACCTTCCAATAACATCATGCAAATTAAAGCCACCTATATAATTGACCTTTGCATTTTCTCAAGTTCAGAAGCCAATTGAGGACACAACTTCGAAATGAAAATGAAGGTGCAATATTTAGCCATGGTGCTAGCTGAGCTTTAGGTCCATGGGCCTCTTGTTGGTTCCTAGGATGTGTGTACAACACAAACATACAAGTTGGAAGTTGCAATTTCACCTCTACCTGTAACAGTATTCAAGATATCCAACATTTAATTTATTCAAGTGTCCCAAGTTAATATTAATTAAAATTCTACAAGTTGTGTATGCTGCTCATGTAATACATGTATAAAAAAAACAGGGGGGGGGGGAGGCTCTTCTACTTTTTATGGTTCTGAGTGATCACCTTCTTGTCATAGGCTCAATTTGAAATGTGAGCACTTGGAAGATGGAGGAAGGCTTTAAAACTGTATTACCAGTTTGCTAATGCTTTTTTTAAAAAAGGAATTGGACAGTTTCATCAAAAACTCTAAATTTTGCAGGGTCTTATCTCGATGCATGGCATAAAAATTGCCATTTTATATGGAATATCTAGATGTTTAGAATTATGAAAATTCGGGGCATTCAAAATGTCAAACCTTGAATATCTCAAAACCATAGTTGTATGCAGATTGAGATAGGTTCCTTGACCAAGCCATGTCTGAGTGCAAACCCAGATATTTTTTTTTATAAAGAATGTTTTTCTTTCTTTCAATGTGCATGTAAAGGTTTGTGACACTTGCCAATATAATGGACAGTAACTGAAAGTAGTAGAATTTTAAATTATGCTAATTAGGGGCACTGAAAAAAATTAAAAGTTGAATATCTCCAAGACTATTGCAGATATAAATGCCTTTCCAACTTCAGTTTGTAAGTTTGTGGCAAAGCCAAATTCAACGAACCATGAACCAAAGTCATAGGACTTTGATTTATGCAAATAGGGTAAATATGCAAAATGTAAATCTTGAATAGCTTCAAAACTATTATAGATAGAGGTGTCATTCCAACTTCCATTTATAGGTTTGTGACATATCCGCATCATATTGAAACATGAACCAAAGTTGTAGAATTTTAATTTATGCAAATTAGGTGAATACACAAAATTTAAATTGAATAGCTTCAAAGCTGTTATATCTAGAGGTGCCATTTCAACTTTACTATATAGATTTGTGACATAGATGCATCCAATGAACCATGAACCAAACTTGGAGGATTTTAATTTATACAAACAAAGTGAATATACAAACCTAAATTTTGAATTACGTCAAAATATTAGACATAGAGGTACCATTCCAACTTCAATTTGCAGATTTGTGACATAACCACATCCAGTAAACCATGAACCAGAGTTGTAGGCTTTTAATTTATTCAAATTAGGCAAATACACAAAATCAAGATCATGAATAGCTTCAAAACTATTACAGACAGTAGTGTCATTAAAAATTCAGTTCATAAGTTTTTGACATGGCAACATCCAATGAGCCAAGAACCAATGTTATAGCATTTTAATCTATGCAAGTTATTCTAAAAAACAAAGTTTAAATTATGTTGAACAATAGCAAAGTCTATCATTTCAAATTGTTTTCATTTTGAAGGCACCCAGACAGATTTGCTGTCACGCAAGTCCTCTTTTCTAGTTCATTTTTGCTGCATTATTTTCAAGCTTGAAGTTCACCAAGGCTGCCAAGCATTGTTGCACTACTAGCCGTAATGCAATGAAGACAATAAAGCGTGCTGGCTAAGCATGCTACAAATAATAATAATAATAATAATAATAATAATAATAATAATAATAATAATAAAAAGCTGGCATAAAAAATGCACTTGGGATTCCCTTAAAAATTTATAAGCTAGATTAATTCAAGTACATGTAAAGTGCTTGCATTTTATTAGCATATTTGTTGTATCTGTATCATAAACATAATACATTTTGCCAGAGAGCCCACTGTACAGCAAACCCATCTCTGGTAAAACACTAGCACCCATGTCAACTTTAGAAATGCCCAATCTGGTCTATGTATTCTGACCATCCGCAGGGTCCCTGCAAGGCAGGATATATTTAGCCAGAGAGACAGGTGTAATAAGATCCAAAATGTAGGGCATAGCTGTTTTCTTAATGTTCTGTCCTGCCCACATAATTAAAGCTTGCTGGCAACAATTATCATCTCAGTACCCATGACAGGCCCAATTATCTACTTGACTGATAAGACCACCAGTGCAGCAACCAGTGGTCCATGCTATGAACCCCTGCCATAATATGGGTGTATTTGAAATTTGAAGTCACAAATTTGTTGCAAGAAAGTTTATACTTACATCCATGGTAGGTCCATTTATGAAACTGATAATGGGAATGGGGGTTCTTCTCTGCTGAGTTATTGGTACACCATTTTATTTTGTTGTGTCCCCCCAATTCCAGTATGGTAAATCCATACAGTGGTTCCTTCTCTTGAGAGACCACTCAAATGAAAGGCAACCTGTCTTGAAAGACCACTTTGCTCAGTACTTTTCATATCATTTATACCTCTCATGAAAGACCACTGTCTGGAGAGACCACAATTTGGTCATCCCCAAAGGTTGTCTTTGGAGATAGTTTTTCACTGTACTGCTACATAGGTGTCAACCCTTGGAGAAATCTCACCTTGAGGATTGACTGAGGCAGGGTGTGGGAGGGGGAATCCCCCAGGGCCTCCCCTCAGAAAATTTTCTTTTTTTAGGTTCAAAATGGTGCAATCTGGCAGCATCTGGGCATAACCGAGTAGCAAGGGGCATCATGGCATCACGGTTATCATGTTATTTTATGACTTTCGGATCGGGAAAGTCATCGGAAGCCAAGATTTTTTTGAAAATCTTTTAATTCGCTTGATTTTTACTACTTTTTTTTTTACATCGATATTTTCTGTTGAACAGGAGACGAATGTGAGATTTGAAGTGGCCGTAAGGCAAGTCCTCAAACCGTGACTCCCGTCAGACTCACGGTCAAAACGTGAGAGTTGACACCTATATATGCTGCTACCAGCATATTAAGTAAATGAGATGTCTTGTTGTAAGACCGCCAAAACTCCTAAATATAATTTGCATTCTATCAGGACATTGATTTCCCAGTGATCTCGAGAAGCTATTAAAATGTAGGCTAGACTCAATCTTAAGAGAGGACTTTTTATGATGTTACCAGCAACTTTAAAATAAATGCTGATCAAAAAAAAAAAAATGTTCTAAATAGTGGTCAGTACAAAATACAAAAAAAATAAGAGGGTTTCCAGCAGTACTGCAATACCCTTTAATACCCTCCGCCCCTTTTCCAGGATAGTAATATTGAGAGAGCAGTACCTGTCACCAAAGACCAGGCTTGTGAAGGCGTTTCACTTGAGACCACAAGTAATGATGCCCAAACATGGAGCGAGTTTTCTTGAATTTATTCCAGCATACATAACTTGCATGCACGAAAAAAAGGAGGGTGCCACGTCCAGGCCTGTGCCAAAGCCACAGCCATAAGCCTAGCGATGGCGGATGTCTCATTGCCCAGGATATAAATAACTTGCCTACAAGGGTAAAGGTCTCTGACACGCTGTACCCAGCGAAGTGACCCAAGCTATCGAATGTCCTAATGTCTGCATTACACATATGCACTGTGTAACACTGAGAGCGTACACAAGGTAAAATGTGGTATTATGAGAGGTACATGTACAAGTAACTACCCCCCCCCCCTTTCCAAAAATAAGTGACGTCTGTGAAAAAGTGGTTTTAAATGACCAGCGGTCTCTCATCGGGGTAGCAACAGGTGCTAATGTACTCAATGTTAATTATACAATATTATTCAATCAAAATAAAACATTTTTCATGTTATTGTCCAGTTGGATATTCAATTGGAAAATCACATTGGTCAAGCCAATTGAACTGTACAGTTGGACCAAACAGAAGTACATTTTGATAAACTCTCCACAAAAAAGACTCTTAAATGAGGATTTTTATAGGTGCATGAATGTGTTGATACAGAACACATCTTAACTAGAAAAGAAGATTTGCTTCAAAGCACATCTGTCTGTGTGCCTTCGAAAGTTGTAAATATTGAATGTTACAACTTTTATCCTTTCGTACTTCACATTACATTAAGCTTATGGCTGCAATGCAAATTTCAAAGTCCAAATGACCTTGACCTTTGACCTTCACAGGTCACATGTAAATTGCGCAGTGTTACAATACCCACAATTTAAGCTCAACATGAACCAAATTTGGTGAAAATTGATCAACTTATGGCAAGATGAAACTTTCAAAGGGCCAAATGATCTTGACCTTTGCCCTTTTGAGGTTACATGTTCTTATAAAAATGTGCAGTGTTGCAATACCTACAATTTGAGTCCAACATCATTAGAATTGGATGGAAATTGGCCAAGTTATGACTGGATGAAACTTTCAAAGGTACAAATGACCTTGACCTTTGACCTTTAGAGGTCACATGTAAATTTCAAAAATGTGCAGGGTTACAATAACTACAATTTGAGCCCAACATGATAAAATTTGGATAAAAATTTACCAAGTTATGGCTAGAAAAAATCCACCATTGAAAGTGGCCTTTGACCTTGAAATGACTTTTGGCCTTGAGATGACCTCTACCTGAAGTGTACCTTGACCTCAAAAATGACATTTTGGCCTAAATTGACCCTGTGACCTTGACATGACCTTGACATTTGAGATGACCTTTACTTTGATATCAAACTATATAGGTGGAACCACATCTACTATAATATATAAGATAGTGAAGATTTAAAACTTTCATTAGCCCCCATTTGCGTAATTTTGTAAAGCATGACATGTCAGAATAGAAAAGCCAGACTTTATCTATAGAAGTATAATTGTGCCAAGTTTGGAGTTTCTACAAGTAATAATTTTCAAATGAAATGTCGGACAAATTTGCCTGGAAAGAAAGAAAAGAAAAGAAAAGAAAAGAAAAGAAAGAAAGAAAGAAAGAAAATGTGCAGTGTTACAGTAGCTACAATTTGTGTCCAACATGATCAAAATTGGATGATAATTGACCGAGTTATAGCCACATGAATATATCAAATGTCAAAATGACGTTGACCTTTGACCTCTAGAGGTCACATGTAAATTTTTACAAAAAAGTGCAGTGTTACAGTAGCTACAATTTGTGACCAACATGATCAAAATTGGATGGAAATTGACTGAGTTATGGTTGGATGAATATTTCAAACGTACAAATGACCTTGACCTTTGACCTTTAGAGGTCACATGTAAATTACAAAAATGTGCTGTGTTACAATATCTACAATTTGGGTCCAACATCATCAAAATGTTATCGTCCAGTTGGATATTCAATTGGAAAACCCCATTGGTCAAGCCAATTGAACTTTACAGTTGGACTAAACAAAAGTACATTTTGATGAACTCTCCACAAAATAGACTCTGAAATAATTTTTATAGGTGATGAATGTGTTGATACAGAACACATGTTAATAAATTAAGTGACATGCAGACACTCTGACAAGATGGTCCAATGGGATGGTCCAGTTGGATGAAGGTGAATATATATACATGTACAAGAAAAGTTTTAAACTCTGATGTTTTCATCTAAAATAACATGAAAACATTTGGAATCATTCACATTTTCTTACATTGAACAACATTTTCTTACATTGAAAATTGATACCTGTGACCTGTGTTAGATGTGTACAAATTTCAGCCAATGCGATGGCCCTGTTGTATGAAGGCAAATATTTACAAATATAATAAAAGATTTGGGGGGATCCTCTAAAAAAAGACAAACCATGCAAATATTAGGAATTATTTGAATGCAAAGTTGTAGCAGTGAACTGTTTATATTGATGCGTGTAAAAGAAGTAGGCGCCTTTCATCCAATGGGATGCTTCTATTGGATGAAGGTCAATATTTACAAATATAATAAAATATCCTGGTGATTCCTTTGAAAATGACAGAACATGCTCACATTTGGAATTGGAATCACTTGAATGCATATTTTTAGCATTGAATTGTTTAGATTGAGACCTGTAATAGAACTAAGTGCCTTTCATCCAATGGGATGGTTCTGCAGGATGGAAATGAAAATTGACTAATGGAAAAATATGGTGTTTTCTTAAAAATAACAAAACAAAACAAAGACTCATTATTATATTCGGAATAGTAGAGAACCACTTGGTTTTATTCTTGTAATCAGTATTTGTGCACTTTCTGCATTGCATCCAAAGGGACAGTCCAATGGGATGGTCCTGTAGGATGAAGATAAATATTGACCAATAAACAAATTATGGGTGTTTTCTTTAAAAAAAACACATACTTTAAATAGTTTGATTGTATATTTGTTATTGTACACTATATGATTTGAAACTTATACTTAGTTGGCACATGTGCAATTTCTGCACTCCATCCAATTCTACTCATGATTCAAATAGGGCAAATCCGTTTGACTTTCAAATTGATTGAGTTGAGATATCTGACATTAACATTGATGCACTCATCAGTCTGCCTGGTGATTAAATATGTAACATACCTGTAGATATTTAGTAATATAGAAAAATAAAACTTTCCAAAATGGAAAGTTTTTTTTCCCAGGATGTGTACCTTTTTTACCCTGAATTTTGTTTTGAGAATAGGTCTATTTTCAATTTTTGCCTGTCATTAATAGCTGAACTGTATGGTTTAGATGCAGAAAAGCAGAAATAAATTAGGAAAGTTTCTTAAAACAACAGGATGTTATTTGATCGCTTTCAGGAACTTTCCATAATTTTTCAACCCAAGACCAATTTAAGGGAAAATCCTTAAATCTTTAATATGTGATTTTGTCACTTTAACATATTTAAGGAACTTTCCTTATTTTAGAATGATAGGCCAGTTTAAGGAAAGTTCTCTAATTATTCATCAGAATGTGTTTTCTATATTTTAAGGAACTCACCTTATTTTCTAAACATAGACCATTTAAAGGAAATGTCTGTAAATCTTCAGGATAGTGATTTATCCATTTAAAGAAACATCCACAATTTTCAACCATAGACCAGTTTAAGGAAATTTTCAGAATGTGATTCCTGTGATTTAAAGGCACTTTCCTTATTTTCTAATCGAGGACCATTTTAGGGAAAGTTCCTTAAATCTATACATCTTTCTGAAATCTACACAGAATCGGATTTAGCCATTTAAAGGAACTTTCCTTATTCTTCAATTGTAGACCAGTATAAGGAAAGTTCCTTAAGTCTGCAGAAAGTGACTTTAAGAAACTTTCCTTATTTTTAAATGATAGGCCATTTTAAATTTAAGGAAAGTTCCTTAAATGAAGACCCTAGCTGTTATGCGGGGACTTTTTAGGGTTTGACCAGGGATGTGCTATAGATGGACTACCAATGGGAAAGCTAATTCATTTTATGGCCAACTGGGCATGACAACTACAAAGCGTGTTTAGTATCATCCCTTTGTTGTTCCATCTATGGTTCCACTTTCGCTTGTATCTGGTCACTTACATCTGGTGTCCTAATGTACCAAGTTCAAAAACGGGGGATTTATGCGTGCACAACCAGTCTCATCATTTGAATCAGAACCGTGCAGGTCCATCGATGTGTTTTTCATTGAAATCAGCCAATAAAAAGCCAAGTTTTTTGTGATTTTTCTGCACAAAATGATGCAAAGTTGGCCAATTTGCATGCATTAAAACTCCTTGCGCCGCACTCAGCAATTAAAAATGAAAAGATGGATAGTGTATGCCAGTAGGATCATGATGGTGGTTTCATTTCTTGTAGCCGAGTCCAGCATAATGCTAAGTTTTGGCTTTAAAATGCGGAACACAGTGAAAAGAGCGTATACACATCCATCTTGCTGGTTGGCATGCAGTTGATTGTTGGGTCACACAAGATCACACCACCTACGCGACTGCCAGGAGCCAGCCTAGACCAAGAGTTGTATTTGTTGGAATATCTGAATTGATTATGCCAGTGTTAAGTGTATATAAATTTCATCCAATGGGATGGTTATATTGGATGAAGTTCAGTATTTACAAATATAATAAAAGATCCTGGGGATTCTTTGAAAATGACACAACATGCTCCCATTAAGAATTAGAATTATTTGAATACATATAGTTTTAGCAGTGAACTGTACAGATTGATGCCTGAAAAAGAAGTAAGTGCCTTTCATCCAATGTAGGATGGAGTTAAATATTGACTAGTGAACAAAATATGGTGTTTTCTTAAAAAATAACCAAACAAAAACTCATTGTATTTGGAATACATAGTAGTGAATCACTTGGCTTGATACTTGTAAAAGGTATTTATGCACTTTCTGCATTGCGTCCAATGGGACCGTCCAATGGGATGGTCCTGTAGGATGGAGATGAATATTGACATATGAACAAAATAATAGTGGTGTTTTCTTAAAAAATAACAAAACAAAAACTCATAGTATTTGGAATAGTAGTGAATCACTTGGCTGATACTTGTAAAAGGTATTTATGCACTTTCTGCATTGCATCCAATGGGACCGTCCAATGGGATGGTCCTGTAGGATGGAGATGAATATTGACAAATGAACAAAATATGGAGTTTTCTTAAAAAATAAGAAAACAAAAACTCATTATTATATTTGGAATAGTAGTGAATCACTTGGCTGATACTTGTAAAAGGTATTTATGCACTTTCTGCATTGCAACCAATGGGACCGTCCAATGGGATGGTCCTGTAGGATGGAGATGAATATTGACAAATGAACAAAATATGGAGTTTTCTTAAAAAATAACAAAACAAAAACTCATTATTATATTTGGAATAGTAGTGAACCACTTGGCTTGATACTTGTAAAAGATGTTTGTGCACTTTCTGCAATGCATCCAATGGGACAGTCCAATGGGTTGGTCCTGTAGGATGGAGATGAATATTGACTAGTGAACAAAATGTGGGTGTTTTTTTTTAGGAAAAAACACGCATTTTAAATGTTTGATTGTATATTTATTATTAACTATATGATTTGACACTTATACCATGTTTGACACTTGTGCAATTTCTGCACTGCATCCGATGGGATGGTCCTGTAGGATGGAGATGAATATCGACTAATGAACAAAATATGGGTGTTTTCTTAAAAAAACACTTATTTTAAATAGTTTGATTGTATATTTGTTATTGTTCACTATATGATTTGATACTTATACTAAGTTTGACACTTGTGCAATTTCTGCACTGCATCCAATGGGATGGTCCAGTGGGACAATCCAATGGGACAGTCCTAAGGAATGAGACTGAATATGTACAAACAAAGAAGGATGGTGTTTTCTTTGAAAATAACAAAATCCATAAAAACATTTGGAAGCACCTGAAGGCAAACTGGTATCAAACTGAAATCATACTAGATTTGAATATCAGAACAATCTCTGTTATCAAATCTAGTGTCTGAATTATGGTCATCTAAACTTTTACACAAAATTGGCACCACAGACAATAACCCGTGACTTATGATGCATGAAGGGAATGTGAATGGCTTATGACTTTTAATTGCATTTGTAGGTGTAAAATGTAATCCAATGGGATGGACCAGAAGCTGGTGATCCAATTGGATCCCATGGGATCCAATGGGATACAAGGTCATCCCATGGGATATCCAATGGGATCCCGTGGGATCCAATGGGATGATTTTTTCCGTATCTGAAAAAGTATAGATTACTGGATTTTTTTTCTTATATTTATAAGATGGTAAGGACCAGAGATGTTTACATGATAGATATTAGACAATACTTGTGAATAGTTTTTGAGTTATGTTACTGGACAGATCCGGACTGAGTTCATAGTCCAGATTTGTCCTGCCACATGTTACATGTTGATTGAGATTTCTGCTTAAAGATAGTTTCTCTCTGTATTTTATGGCAAGCCAATTTGGTATTTAATCCCACATGGCCATATCATTAAATCATTTAGCGATATCGCCAAATCTTTGGGTGATATCACCAAATCATTTGTCGATATCCCTACACTACCTCATTTACTGGTATCCCTAACGGATTTAGTGAACTTGCTAAATAATTTAGAGATATGCCAAATCAGATGTATTTAGTGATACCACCAAATGATATAGCGCTATCACCAAATGATATAGTGCTATCACCAAATCAGACATCAAGGTCACTAAATAAGTCAATTGGTGCATGCTGGGTAATTGCACTGTGCCTGTGTAGTGAATGACGTGAAAAAGCAAGCATTTTGACCTGTAGGCCTGACTCTCTCTTCCCAGCATAATACTATACCCATTGACAATGCCATAGAGGATAATCAATTCTCTACAAAACACTTTGGGAGAATGAAGCCATGGCATCTCCCTCCAAATCACCAGCCATGTTGGACAAAAATAGGACAGATATACATTTGGCTGTATCGCTAAATGATTTAGCGACATCACTATATACAAACATGTTAGCTAGCGATACTGCCAAGTGATTTAGCAATATCACTAAATCATTTAGAGATATCACCAGATCATTTAACAATATTACTAAACCATATGGCAATATCGCTGAATCATACACATTTAGAGATATCAATAAATGATCTGACAATGTCACTGAATCATTTAGCGATATCGCTAAATGATTTGGCAATATCGCCAAATGATTTTAGTGTTTATTGCTAAATGATTTAGCGATATCACCAAACAGGATTAAGTGACAAAATGGTTTGCGATAATATTTGAGTATTTCATGGGTTTCTGGGTCTGATTCAGCTTTGGTATGTGTTTGCATAATGTCAAGTAGTACTGTTTCACTTGATCTGACACACTGTTTTACATTTATTTAAATTTGCCTGCTAACCAAATTAAGTTCCATCTCTTAACCCTTACAGCACTGAGTTAAGATTGAGTCTACAGCTTTCCTCAGGACACTTTGTGTGCAATGCACACAAAGTGTCCTGAGGAAAGCTGTTGACTAAGACTACTTTTTGCTTTTGACTCGATTTGCTGGTGTTTGAATGAAAGGTATTTTCATGAAGTATTTTCATGAGTAAGTTGAATTTTTAACCATTATATGCTTAACAGTAATGAGACAGCAACTATAGCAGTGATAAGCACTTTAAGGGTTAACTGATCCACAACCGAAGTGAAAAAAAGGGACATGATTTGATTTACTTATGATGTAAATGACTGTTAAGTAAATTTAACCAAGAAATGGTACTAAAAGTCCAGCACAAATCTATCCTTGCATGTCCTTCATATAGCACTAATTATGACTGCGGGGCAGGCATTTTGATTTTTGTTAAATGCATTTTGATCATATCTGGGTCTTATAATGGACTTCTGGGAAACATCTTGCATCTATATATCCAACATAATGAGGGTAATGTGTCTGTTGCCACACAAAGCACATCCGTGATCATGTGCATGATTATGGACTATGTGGCCTCCCAGGATATGGTTATAATGGTCATGTGAAGACTTGGCTTCTCAAACTGTTGTTTGAAATTTTGATTCATTTTTTCCCCATATACGGGGAAAAATATGCCTGGTTGTGGGTCAACCAGTGCATATATTGAAAAGAAGGGTTGTTTTATGAGGTGATCGATGTGTTTTGTACCTGATGCCTTGTTGTATGGGCAATCAGTTCTGAACAGGTCAGTCAGTTTTTTGCAATGGTAAAATTATGTACATGTGTTGTAGTTTGCAGTTTATAGCATATGTTAGTGTGTCAAAATGCTGCTGTCATAGTTATCATGGGAAAATTAACACACAGAATACAAGAATAGCATTAGATAGAGCAAGTGAGTTCAGTATAGGAAATGAAAGGCTCAGGGGAGATAAAAATTGGAATCCAATATTTTTCCCTCTCCAAATATGCACCTGTATCACTGATGCATTCAACAAGGGTGGGGTGGGGAGTTGGATAGATGGGGAGATTCCAAAAACCTGGATTTCCACAACATGCGGTCCATCATGTTCTGGAACGGTGGTTGTTTATAATAACAGTATGGGCAAGGGCCGCAATGAAATATACACTACACATGGGCTACTCATCACAAGCAGGTGTCTCCTTCATCTGTCTAATGTTCGTAACTTGATAGCAACTACAGGGGAGCCCAGGAGAGCAGGCCTGGATCAGACATATTAAACGGCATCTATAACCCACTGGTCATGGATGAGTAAACAGCACTCCCGTGACAGCAGCAGAGCATGTTTCACAGCCCACATTTTGTGGAAATAATTACCATGATTTATTTCAGTAAAATATTTTTGGGGAATTCTATAGGTACATGTAGGTATGCACCAACGGTAGCATTCTTTCGCCTGTTGGTCGCAAGCTGCAGACAAGGTGTGGTTGCCTGCTCAGCAGAATAGACTTGTTGTTTCTTTTACATGAAACTCTGTCTGTTCAGCAGGCAACAGATAAGCCACAGGACACAGAAGAATTTGTTTTTTTTTTTGACGAAAATATGCCTCACTTTCAGACATGCTGCGTATTTATAAAAGTATGACACACCCAGATTGTTACCTAAGTTCAACATGTACATGGACAGTGAAAACATAGCACTGACCATGCCACACGTATCACTTCCTGCAAGTACATGTTTCTAGGTTCAATATCCTACAAATCTGTAAAAGCCCAGGCATATCTGACACCCCCCTCCCCCCCCCCCCCCCAAAAAAAATATGGAGCTCATGTCCACAATATGCACATGTTCTATAAAATATGTATGTGTGCATGTAGTAGACAGGTTTGCCTGAAACTACTTGTGCTTCATGTGCGTATCACACATGCACTTGGCTTGAACATACCAAATGTGGGCACAATGCTCCTTCACATGGCTCTAAGATCATGAAGCATGGGCAAAATGCACCTACACAAGAACCATGAAACATGGGCAGAGTGCACCTTCATGTGGCCCAAAGATCAGTAAACATGGGCACAGTGCACCTTCACATGGCACTAAGATCATTAATCATGGGCAAAATGCACCTTCACATGTCTCTAAGATCATTTATCATGGGCATACTGTACCTTCACATAGCTCTAGGACCATAAAACATGGGCATAATGCACCTTCATGTGGCCCAAATATCATTAAACATGGGCACAATGCATCTTTACATGGCTCTAAGATCATTAATCATGGGCACAATGCACCTTCACATGGCTCTAGATCATGAAACATGGGCATAATGTACATGAAAATAGTTCCATGATCTGTACAGTGTCTTGTATATGGCCACAGTATACTCAAGATTCAGACAAAACTGATTTTTTTATTTAAATTGATCAGTCACAAATATTTCTTTTGCACTGCTTCAGGATATAGCATTTTGTCCCAGTGTAGTCACAACTTTTATGACTATGTGCCGAGGATGCATGCATATAATAGATATACATTATAGACTGCACAGCCACCACATATATCCAGTTGCTACATTTTACACAATATACATTTTGCTAAATTTTTGCACAGAAATATGAGGGGAAGCATTACATATGTGCAGCCTGGATACATGTGACTTAAATGTATAGCCCAAGAATTTAACCACATGTCTCTATATTTCTATATTACTCACATTTTTTTCCTTGACACTTGAGACATATTTCATCCTCCTTTGATGTTCTTCCATGTCCACCATACTGTCTGTATCATCTGAGCGAGAACAAAACCATTAACTCTCTCAACTGTGACTTAAGTCAAACTAATTACAAACAAACTGCTCTGAATTATAGTACGGAGGCCAGATTCATTTTCCATGCAAAAACACCTTTCATACAAGTAGCAGCATGCCTGTGGTTACTAAGAATATGATAGTCCAGGTCAACAGCTTTCCTTGGTGCACTCTGGGCACATTGTGCCCTAAGTGCACCAAGGAAAGCTGTGGACACAATCCACAATGTGTCACTACAGGAGGTAAAGTTAAAGTATATTATGTAATGTCAACACAGCATTATGGTCAAGAATTCACACACACACACACACACACACACACACACAATACAACAAAGCATGTCCCATTTTTTTCACACTTTTTGCCACACTTAAAAAGACTAAAAATGTTGTTAATCAAATATATGTCATGTATATCAAACCTTTGCTTCTAAGTATACTGTCTGACTTAAGTTTGGTCTGGGTTTTTTTTTCAAAATTATGTTCTTTGTGACTATAAAAGACATGTAATAAGATAGCTATGTTGAAAATGCTACTGGAACACTGAAGCACTATATCCAACTTTTAATCATTGACATTTATTAAAGCATGAATATTGCCTATTTTCAGACTTTGATGGGTAATTAAGCCATTGTGATTACAAATTAAGTATCTTTTTGGGCCTTACACTATTAAATGAACACAGATTTTAAGGTTTTATCCAGAATATACATACATGTATACACACATATATTTTACACTTATATTCACATGATGTCAAATCAATATAATTAAGAAAAATTATAAAATAAAGCTACACAAAATCAATTATTTCTCATAAACTTTTTGATAACTGTGCAGTCTTCTTCCTTTTGTTTTATTTAACTTTATTTGGCAATTGTTCATTATTCCACAGAAAAACAGATATTGTCAAAATTTGCTATAAACAACATAATAAGCTTTCGTGGTTCACCTTTTTAATTTTGGGGCATACAAAAAAAGAGTTGCAGCAGAATGGTTCTCTGACCAGACGAAGAGTTGCCCAGAAAACTTACCTTTTTTTTTCTCTTTTTTCTTTGTGTGTAAACATATACATGTAGTGGCAATTTACTAATTTTTTTTTTTTTTCAGTAGGTAGTGACAAGCCCCTGAAATATCCATAAAGTAAACTGGACCAGGTGTCAATAGGCAGGAGATTACTTTAAAATAATTCACACAGTTGGGATTGACTCTTTCACTGCTGGGTTATAGACAAGGAGTCAACAGCTTTCCACGTGCTTTGCATACAATGTGCTCACAGCACATCATGAGAAGCTGTTGACCCAGACCCGTCATCCTACATCTGGAACAACAGGCACATAAGCACTCGAGTCAAGGTTCCTCCTCTGAGGACTTGGAATACAGAATCAATTTTATTATTCTGTTTACAAGCTGGCAAAGATACCAGCGACTGCTGGTGCCATATTAGCCAGTTAGCCCACTGCTAATGTTTCATTCATTTTGGTTTAAAAAGTTTGCAAATGGTTAATTCATTTTAACATGAATTATGTAAGAGTCAGATTGAATTCTGCATTAATAATCACTGTTTTATTTCCCCGATTTGGCTCCAACTTTTGAAGACCTAGATGTGTCCCTGCATAGGCTTCATTCTGATAATCATTATGGCTACACATATATATCACCACTTGATGAAATACACCGAGTACAAAGGCACAGCTAATACATGCCACTCACTCACCATCTTCACTGCTATTTGCAGGTGACATGTTACCATTCTCTCCATGGTCTGGCTTGGAACGTTTCAGTCGCAAAATGGAGTATGCCTGACTCACCTTCTGCCTCACCTGCAAGGCAGACAATAGGCTGGAATGCTCAAACAAAGTATCAATCGCAGACGGAATTAGTTACAGTGATGCTTGTTGTGATCTTCCACATGAGAAACTACATACTTAATCTGGAAAAACACTGTATTAGAAGACCATGGTTAACTTAGGGTTTGTAACGTTGCAAATACCTTATCTAAGAAACACCATCTGTTTCGCACGATCATGATTTGGTAACCAACGTCAGAGGCTGTATTTCCAGACTGGTTTTACATGGACCCAATGCCCTTGTAAACATACTAATAAACTACATTTGCAATAATATTAGTCATATTCATTATTTTATAACTAAAGACAGTTACTTTGCTCCTTCTCAATTGGTCACTTGCTTATAATACGGAACCACTCTAGCATGAGCTGATTTTCTATATGACCTGACTGTAAGTCCCTCAAGCAATGAATTTTGTAGTTGTGCATTCAAAACTGATTTTCTTTTAAAGCTGAACTATTCCACATACTTGCATATTGAAGGGGAAAAAAAAGATTCCTGATTCATGACATCATGCTTATTTATCTTACAAAGTCAAATGTACTGTCACATCTGCGAACCATAAATACCAGAAATCTGTTGTTCACCATTTTCATATTCAATACTCTCTCACTGTGTCCATTCTAGTCACTGCCTATCACTGACAGATATGCATTTTTGATAGTTTGTTTTAACTTATACGGTGGCACATGCAATTTGAGACCACCCTATTGCCAGTAAAAAGTGGTCTCACATTGAAGGTGGTCTTAAAATATGCAAGTAAATTTATTACAGATTAGACTTGTGTTACGAAAGGGAAGTCTTGAAGAGATGTGTGGTTGCTCACTAGAGGTGCTCTCTGGGGTAGGTACCAATGTATTGCATATCATCATTGCCATCACAATTGATAAAAGTAGACACACAAGGTGTCAAAATGCCTAACTGGTTTCATCGACATCTGGTTTCATCAGAGGTCAGCAAGTTCTGGTTCAATCCCAGAGTCAACATAAATCTTTATGCCATTTACAGGAAGTTAGTCTCTGTTCTAACTTTCTGCTCTGTGCTTCAACAGAAACTGAATGACTACGCTAAAACCAAAACGTTTTGTATCAATACAGTTGAAAGCGTAAAAACAAGTTAAATTAACTCCAGACAGATCAGGAAATGTGAATCTTTAATTCCATAACGTATAAGTGAATGATCATTTTGAAAGAGTTATCCTGTGTTCATCAAGCCAAATTTTCCTTTTTGCCATACTGTGACAGCCCCAGTCACAATGTACATGTAGAGACCTACCGCTGGCATTTTCCTTTTACCGCTATGCTTCAGAGCTGCCGGGTTCTTCTTGAAGTGCTCCCCAACAACAAATATGGGCTCTTTTTCTGTCGAGTTTGACCTTTTATTTTTTATCTTCAACTGCAAAAAAAAAAAAAAAAAAAAAAATTTCCCACAATCTTGAAGTACATATGGATAAATTTTGCCATTTGGTGCCATTTAACAGGATGCATCAAATGGAGGTAGCAGATGACAAAATTTCCTCTCATAGATATTTATGTAGTAAAATCTCTCTCTACCTCCCTGCCTCTCCTTCTCTCTGACAAATTCTTTCTTACTGTTTTATTCTAATTCCAAGTCTTTCTTTCTCTACTCTGCCAAGTTTTCGCCACTCATCTTACTCTGCTGAGTCCAACTGAAACTTAAAAACTCCATATTTGACAAGATGATGTCCCAGCAGTAACAGAGCTACAAGTTGTCAATGTATTCAAAATTATATGTATGCTAATTCCATAAATTTGCTATTTTCAATATTTTAATAAACTAACAGATTGAGAACTTCAAGGCAAAACTACATTTAACTGCATGTTGTAGTAACCTGATAACTGCACCGTTGATGAATATTAACAAATTAGCCTTTAGAATATGCTACTGAAATGCAGTAAAAATTTCTAATGTCTTAATGATGGGGTTTTTTTTTCATACAATGGGCAAATAAAAATCTCTGCTTGCAAACATCAAAACACTGCATGTATGTACACCTTCTCCATTCAGGTTTTGTTCATAATCAAATTAAAGGGTCCTACTGTTCAATACGATGAAAAAACCCATAAAAAAAGCCTTTGAATCATAAATTCCCTTATACTTTTGCAGAAATATCTGGTACATGTATATGTCGTATGCCAAAAGTTGGAAGTCGGGATTCCTATAAAAATGAATCAAAAGCTGTTACATATGACTTGATATGGTGGTCAACAGACCATGTTCAGTATTAACCAATGGATCTGAATACATGTACATTAACATGTACTTTGTTGCCTATATGAGAACTTAACAAATTAAAATTTTCAGGTTGACAAGGACATGCATATGACACTACTTGTCAATAACTAATCTCTTGGTGGTAAAAATGACAATGCTTCTTTTGTTTTTTGTTTTGTTTTCTGTTTTTTTTTTAACTGATTCTACTGAAGATCTAGGGTTGCAAAACAGTATTCATTTTGAACTTTTCATCTCCTTTGTGGCAGGTAAACAGAAAAAACATAATATATGCATATGACACTACTTGTCAATAAGCAATTTCTTGGTGGTAAAAATGACAGTGCTTCTTTTGTTTTTTTTTTGTTTTTGTTTTGTTTTTAACTGATTCTACTGAAGATCTAGGGTTGCAAAACAGTATTAATTTTCGAGCATTTCATCTCCTTTGTGGCAGGTAAACAGAAAAAACATATGAAATAATATTTGAATTTTGTTCAGAATCCTCTACACAGATTCAGAAACAGTAGAAAACAAATTTTGAGATTGTTAAAATATTTTTCACATATTACATCCTCATTGGTTTTATTTGAATATAATTATTTTTCTCAGTTTCTTCATGCTAATTCAAAAAATTACCAGAATCAAGTTATTTTGGTCCATTATTCTTGAAGCCATTGCAGTACATGTATGTGTATATACATGTACATTATAAACGTATATAAAGAATATTGCAGAGATATGCACCTACAATGTATGGCTTTGAACATGTTGAACAGAAGTTACTTTCATCATATTACATTATATTAACATGATTAATGAAGTAAAATAATGTTCTTGTCAATAAATATAACTTCGGCGCAGTTGAGCTCATATTAGAAATTAATCTGTGAAGCAGTCAACACACAGTGTTCAGCACCCATGTACCTGTACACAAGCTGGTATGCATATAGTTATAACCACATATTTTACAGAGATAAACCAGGCATACTGTATGTTGTCTACATAGGGTTCCCAGAGCATCTCTGGCTCACCTGCCTAGTATGTGAGGTTAAAAGCAGTCAGAGTAGCAGCTGCAGCATGACTTGCCAAATGGCAACAAAATAATCTTTGACCAGGCATGCTGAAAGCAATGAAAAAGGTCTTTAACAAGGACTTAATTTGCTTGTATCTGCCATTTAAATCTAGCTAATTACGCTCATGTAGGATTTTTCTTTTTCTTTTTTTCTTTTTTTGGTGGAACTGAAAAAGTCAAGTTGAACTTACTTTTCTTGAAAGCGTCATGTCTGGCACGGCATAGCCATCCTCATCCATCTTAACCCCGTGGTCAATCTGCACCATATTGTTTCTGTCGCCATCCAAGATGGCATCAGCAGGATCCTGATACATTGGCTCTTGCGGAACTTCTGAGTATATCACATTTGCTGGCTCTGAGTACAGGAACTCGTCACTTTTGTAACGTTTCATCTGTCCATCCCTGTCTCTAAATTCCTTTATTTCTATAAAGCTGTGCTTTTTAGCGTAATTAGGATTGTAAAGTCTCTTCTTCCTTAAGAAGGAGCTTGTAGGCAGAGAGTGATTGTGTTTGGTAATGGGCTCAGATGCCCTGGGGTTTGAGCCCTTATTCCGTGGCCGGGGTGGAGGAGGGGGTGGTACATTCATTTTACCAAGGAAGTTGGACTTTCTTGCAAAGTTTGATATTTCCTCGTAGGGATTATCATCATCGTGTTTCTTTGTAGCACTTTGAACTGCCCCTTCTTTTGACAGCTCCAGCTGACTTTTCCTGTAAGCATCATGGGCAAAAGTCCGAGGGGGCTTCTTTGGTTTATCAGGACTACTTGGGGTACCTATTACATTTACCACTTCCTCCTCCTCCTCCTCCTCCCCGTCATCATCTGGAGGATTCAAAGGCAGTAGCACAACTCCGTCATACCTGTAACGCAGTTTAGTTTGGCTCTTAACCAACTCTACATCATCATATGCAAATACTCGATTTGCACGCCTCCCGGGCTTTGTGTCCTCAACCTCCCTCTCGGGTGAAAATGTATTCCTGGAGGTGCTTGATGGCACAAATACATCCCATTTTGTAGTTTTTTTGTGGGTGCCATTATCACAGAGTGTTGGATCTGAAAACCGTGCCTTCATCCGTGCAACTAAACTATGTTCTGCTGATCCACTTGATGGGTCGTTGTGCCTCGTTCGTAACCTTATTTCAAAGTCTTTTGGTTTAGCCTTAGGCTTGGGTTTGGGTTGCTCCACCCATGGCTCAATTTTCAATTTCACCATCGGCTTTACTTTGTCTGTACATGTACCATTACTTTCCTTGTGTTGTTTCGTTTTGCCTTCCATCAGATTTGGCAAAGGTTCCCTTGTGTGTTTTTTCTGCTCCCCTTCTTCCTGTGTCGTGGTGACGTGGTTCACTCTCATCTTCTCCTGCACTGTTTCACTTCTCGGCCGCGTCTCACTGTGTAAAATATCTTTATCTCGGGTCCCCTCCGCACTTCTGGTCAGCATCAGACTTCTGTGTGTATGCGGCGGTTTTATCACAGGTATTTCTTGCCTAACACTGAGCTCTGCAGACGAACGTGCGTTCTCTTTCCTAAACACTGAGACATAACCTTTGGCACTGGTTGGCTTGGTCAAGCCTTTGAGTCTGTAAGTGTGAGCAACACCAGTGGTTGGTGAAATGGGAGACTTAACAAGATCAGACGATGTGTCTGTTGCATTGTTATCAACCAAACTGGTTCTTAAACTTAATGGCACTGCTGGCTTTTTAGCAAGTGCGGGCACAGTAATAGTTCCAAGGTTTGGACTGTTCTCTGTGGCTGACGATGGGCATAAAGTTTCCTTCTTTGGGAAGGTGAACATATTGCTTGTGGCGTTACTAGTTCTCGATGGGGACAGCACTTTTGGAGCAACTGAAACGTGGTTGCTGGTAATCCTTGGCGATATGGCGGAATATTTTGAGACATCTAGATCACCATAAGTACTGTTCCTGGGTGACTGGGATGAGGATTGTGACACGGCTGGGCTGGCATAAAGACGACTGCTTCTTGGTGACCCACCAGCGGGGGTTAATTCAGCTGGGTCACCTGACAAGTGACTGCTCCGTGGTGACAAACTGGAACGTCTTGACCCACTTTGAATCCCTGTAAGGCTGCTTCTAGCTGAAGGCTGATAGGTTGATGATGCAACTGAGGATTCAGACTCAACATCACTGGAATCACCCAGGTTCCTGCACACAGATGAAAGTCCAAAAGATCTAGCTGCGGACTTTTGTCTGGTTACATTACTGTGATTGTTTAACACAGAGGTCCTGGCTTCACTGTTTACAGGAGATGTGACGGTTGGAGATGTCACAAAAGGTTTGGTTGGCGACGTGGAGTTAACTACATCACTGGTGCCTCCTGTCTCAAAGAGCTGTGTGCGCTTAGATACTATGTTCTTTTCTTTTGGAAGCTCTCTTGGATTTATTGGGGACTTCACCTTGGTCACTGCATTTTCACTTGTACTTCCAAAAGAGCCTCCACTAGATGGTTTCTTCACGTCCAAGTTGAACATAGTACTTGGCCGCAGTGCCGCTTTAGACTTTTGGGTGTGACTTCCCTCACTGTGAGTGCCATCTGGTAAACTGTCTTGGGTGGCTTCAAATCTCTGTCTTATATTTTGCAGTTTGTGCTCCCGAACTGTGGCCACAGGTAGAGGAGGCCTGGCTTTTCCAGCCATATTAACAATTACCTGAATCCCATTTTAGCCTGCAAGTACAAAAAATAACCCAACCCAACTTTACTCTGGGAATATACATGTACCATGTATACACCATATTATTCAGTATTTACAGCTCATAACTCCTTTAAGCACATGCTTGTAATGCAATTAGTAATATTTTCTGCAATTTTTAAAGCAATCCTGTTCTCATATTATATCCAGTAAAAACTTTTGCACCTATTATGGTGATACATGCCTTAAGCCCTTCTATACAACATGCATATATATATATATATATATATATATATATATATATATATATATATATATATCTTCAGACTCAAGCCCCCCTACATCCTTAAACATGCTCGTATATCCAGAACGAGGCTAAAATTCCACATGCCATCATGGCAGCCTTCTAATTAAGTCAGCATTGATGGTTTATCATTCATTGCGGCACCTACAGGTGCATTTAATTACATTCTGACTTATTTTCAGGCATACAAAGTAGTTAAATATTAAAAATTGTACTGGTGGCAACCAGAAATCTGTACAAAATCATTGCCAGTGTAAGTTGTCACACACCAATTTTTAAAATCTGAGATTCTGTTTGATATTTAATCTCATCTTGGTGCCCTCTTACTTCCGATAGACACAAAATTATCACTGACTTTGTCCCATAAAGGTCAATAGCTTGGTTACACAATACTTGGGTTGGGGGTTGTTTTTATACTTTTGTTTTTTATTTGTTTGTTGCTGTTTTCTTATCCAGCAAAACTGGGGATCTTGTCATACAAAAACTTCATGCTGCAGGTCAATTCTCATTGTTTCCTGAACCGTAAATATTTTAACCACTGGAATAAGTCAACAAGTTAAAACTATATTAATTTAGTAAAGATAAATGCATTATAGGACAATTATTGGTTGTTTTCTTTTCACTTAGAGTGATTTTCAAAACCTCATGCAAAGTTTTGATGGGCACAACATAGACATTTTATGCACATGTGGCAGTTTTTGGCTGGCAAGATCTTCCACTGGCTTTAGCCACATGTCAGCACAGCTTACATGACACTTCAACTCTTTCAGTGACAATCACATCTCAAGAACATCAACATTCGTCGAACTAGTCTGAATCATCATTAAGATCCCAGATTCGTATTCCTCGTAAAAAGACCTTTCATTCAAATGCCAGTATGCCTATAGTTCCAGAGAGAATATCCCAGGTCAACAGCTTTTCTTGGTGTGCATTGGGTGCAATGCATGCCGAGAAAAGCCGTTGACTCGGTCTAAAATTTGGCACCGAATGGGTTAACAGATTTTATCTCAACCATCATGATACAACCATCAAAATTTAACAAAACAAATAGATATCACATTCGTTAATAAAATCTTTTTACCACATGTATGTCTGTTAAGATTTACATGGCTTGATGCCTGAGGATCTAAAAAAAAAAAAAGAATTCAGGAGATAATGGGAAATATGTATAAATATTTTCTCCACATGTACATATAGATGTAAGGGCTTTGATCCACTTGGCCTATGTCAGAACAACAGCAACACTGAACATTTAAATATTAAATATGTTAAGTTGATACAAGAATTGAAAATTTTAATTCAGTGTACTTAAAATTACATATTCCAAACTTATGTACACTCTGGCAATGCATGACAACGACCGAAATAAATGCACCAACATGTGCACAAAAAAATATTTGCAAGAACTTATTAGCACTCTTTATTTTTTTTCATTTAGTTGCAGAATGTATTGCTCTGAGCATTGTCATTGCTATGTGGTGACTCACTGACAGTCACCTTTCATTTCTTTAAAATATTCGAGAAACTACACGATGTAAATACCATAAAAACTGGCCAGCTGTCCATACTGCATGCCTGGCATGTCACCACACCGAGAAATGGACTGGTGATGCTAACAGCTTTCTGGAACCAAACTGCAAAAGAAAAGCAAACAAAAAATTAAGAAAAAAAAAAAAAAAAAGTAATGCATTATTTAAATATTATGATTTGACCGTTTGGTTTCTTCAGCATCACCAGTTTGCAACAATAAAAAAATTGAACAAGAGAAGTCAAGCACAGCTGATTCACAATGCACATTACACAATACATGTTACGCAAAACTTTGAGTCCTGCTCCATGGGAGTTTACACTGACACCAAAATATCATAATCCGGATCTCTGAAATCAAATCTGGTTACTCATATTGCACATAATTGATCATGTTGAAGGCAAATTTTACCCTCAACTTGCCCCTAAATGGTAGCCTTTATAATGCTAATGTGAACATTCTACACGGTGTTCTACGTGTATATATTTATCCTACGTAAATTGCTGTAAATATAGTTTAAGATATATACCTTAGGATTGTAGTGATTTTAGTGGTGACTGATACTTTTCTTCAGGTAAACACTCTAAATTCATCTATAGAGTGCAATAAAGTACACATTTTTGAAAGCATATATTATTTTACTAAAGATTCATGTTATGACAATGTGGTAACGTTGCTTGCAAGCAATGTTTACACAGCGGTTCTATAAAGATGCACAAAATGGATCATCAATCTTTGATACAAATTTTGATTCTGCTTCTACATTTTTATAGATATCGACACCAAGTTTATGGCAAAGTGCAGAGCATAGTATAAAGTTAAAAAGCATGTTTCATATTTCTAATTACTGTTGTTGTTTCTGAGACCCCCTATGTACAACCGAGAGTCGTTCAACTTCCAGCTTAATTTTTATGCCACAGTAAACTGCAGTGAATATTTCTACCAGAAGTTGTGTCGTAAGCTTGAGGCATGGTACATGTAAAATAAGTAAGTCGAGTGTCTTATATGGGTGCATGGTCCAACAGTGGTCTGGCTAAGTCCCAACAGACCTCACCAGGCAATGTCTGGTAGGTGCAGGCTGTATTGACATGAACATATATATATATATATATATATATATATATATGCAAATTACCGACTTTGGAAAGATAATGATCCATTGATCACATAAATCAATAACATTTAAATGGCTGATCTGTGCTGTCATAAATCGCTGTATAAACAGCTGTTTGTATATCAGAAGTTGAAATCTGATACGTCTGCTTGAAGAATGAAATAACTTTTCAATACGCAAGGTCAAGATCAACTGGTTCATATGGGTTCTTAGTAGAGGGCTCTGTAAGTAGGTGGGTTAGGTACATGTACGTGTATTTCTGTTGGTTTCCACTGCAATCTGCACCTGTATGTAACTTTAAAATGCCCTTCCCAGAAACACCAGATTTCTTGTGCTAAATGGTTGTATATAGTCAAAATACCCTTGTAAATTTGATAACTTTTGCCACAAAACTATTCAACGTATTGAATGTAACTTTAACAAAGAATCTTATAGGAATACACACCTCTAGCCCACAAGAATTCTGTGTATTGGGTTGTGTATTCAGCCAAATAGGCATACAATTGTTAACTGCGACCCCTCCTACTGTCTTATCAAACTACAAAATTGTTTCTCAAAGAATTACCAGTAATGTATGTATGTATGGCATAAAAGCATTCCACAAATTCTTTTTCACTGTTTTTTTTTACAGAACTACTTTACAATACTTTAAAGTGGCTGTCTTAATACCACAGACTACGTTGCTTATGTTTTGCTTGCTACTATTCCAAAACAAACATAATATGAAAAAAAAAAAAAATCTGACACATTTAAGTCACATATGGTGACTATAATTTGGTAAAAACCTGTTGTTACCACATGCATACACCCATATTACCAAGGTTACAATTTCTGATCAAAGAAGTGGTTGACAATGTTTATACATAAGAACAGAACAAAACTTAGTTACTTTTCTAACAACTGTCACCAAAGGGTCGTTATGATAATTCATTTTTTTGCACCATGCTGATGGTAGTTGCCAATACATGTATGCAAGTGATTTTCTTGACAAATGCTACCAGCCGATAAGTACCCTTTTGATCGAAGAAAAAAAATACATTTGAGTAACAAAAACAAACAAAAATAAATAAATAAAAAGATATTTTACTTTTGGACAAAAACAGGATATAGAGCAACAGATCAATGACAGCAAAAAGAAGAAAAAAACATTTAAAGTGCAACACAAAACCCTACCACATAATATATACTTACAAATATTTCTCTGAAGTAGGTCCAAAACTTGCTACATAAATAAATACTTTCAACAGTAATGAGTTTCTAAATTATCTACACACCCTAAGTGAACATAATTTTTTCTCAGTACTGTTACAACTGACCCCGTAATCAAAATTATTGACTTGCCAAAACCCAAAACCAGTTGCGGCCATGATGGAATTTCTGTTAAGCTACAAAAGTTCATAAAAAATGAAATAAGTGAGGTGTTAACAATCATATTTAACCAACTGCAATCAATTCTAACAGCAGTTTTTCATGACAAGTTGAAAAAAAAGCTAAAGTTACCAGCTAATGTTGTAAGCAACATTACCCCTGCGTATATAAGCAGTGGTTCACTGATGTCCCCACCTGCCACCGATGACAATTGCTTGATTCAAAATGGTCTGGCACCTTCTCTTTAAGTTTTTTGCCCATCACTGGTCTTGGTTGGTCTTTTTATTTTCTAAAAATTACCACTGGAGTACCTCCGGTTTCGATTTTAGGTCCCTCTGCTATTCATTACTGTATTTATATATAAACTTGATAAATGATCTACTAGTTGCATCTAATCTTTTTAAACCGTTTATATATACACGTACTGATGATACCACTTCAGTTACTGCTCTGCAAGCTCTACTAAAGTCTGACAACACTCAGAATCTAACTTTGAATATTAATGCTGAATTACATAATGTAAGTAAATAAACAAACTATAATAAGTTATCTTTAAATGAAAAGAAAAACAAATTTATGATTGTCCATAATCCACAATGAGAAGCATTAGTCTCAGATATACAAATAAACAACACCAAAATTGAATGTGTAAGTAATTTTAATTTTTTAGGTATGCAAATTGACAAACATTTGAATTGGAAAAGTCACACTGACAAAATATCATCCAAGCTACATGTACATTGTACATGATTGTATCAAAGCCAGTTTGTATTATAAACCGACTTAAAGATTATCTTCCTTGTTATAACATCTTACAAATAATGTACAACTCTGTCACTCTGGTGTGGCCCTCTACTTAAACTATATGGAGTACTGCTTTGGGGGGGGGGGGGGCACAAAAACTCAAAAATTACAGTGAAACCTCATTATAATGACACTCAGATATCCGGCATAATGAGTTCATTCCCTTTCTTGTTTGACTCATTTATCTGACATATTCAATTACCTGACACATTTCTAAGGGAACTGATGGTGTCATTATAACCAGTGTTCACTGTACATTATTTTAGAAAATGTACACCAGGAAAATAAGCCATAACAAGTTTATACAGAACCAATTTTCAAAGCAGTCTGAAGGTAAACTATATATTTCTCCATCAGCAACTGAAATTTTGTTTGAAATACGTCAACAGCCAATTACCTGAATGCTTTAAATCTTTCAGAATAATTATGGTGTCTGAAGTCCATAATTATAATACAACAAATAGAAACAGCTTATTTAAAGAAAGAAAAAACTTTGAATGCACAGGAAACTGTCTGAGACATGTGATTATCAATACTTTAAATGCCATCCCTTATCATATAATTGATAAGGTTCAAACTCACAGTAAAACTGGTTATACAATGTCTCCTCGATATATATATGAGGTTGCTTAATGTTCTATTCCCAACTGCTACATTTGTAATGTTGTGCGATCATGTACCTCTTTTTGGGCAGCCTCCAAATAAAATGAAATAAAATATAACTGTATTAATGTTGCTCAATGTAAATTACAGTTAATCTATATGAGTGTGAGGTTGAAAGAAACGTTTTTCTTTGCACTACTTCGGCCTACTATGTAATTCTAATTTAGCTTTTTCGTTACAGTTAATACGTTGAGTTCATGTTATTTAGTATTTGGGTGGCTGTCATAGTAATGGCTCTCTGTGGTCTTTGTGGGAGTCTCCTGACCAAGGAACTTATATTTAACCAGAGTCATGACGAGGGGCATGAATGTCTCGCCAGCCTAATTCAAGCCACTCCGAAGTTTTTTGTTGACGGACGGACGGACGGAAAGTGACTGCTTAGCCTCGCCAACAGCTTATGCTGGTGAGACAAAAATACTGTATTTCAATTATTGATTTAAAGATATTTTATTGAAGTATTCACAAAGTATATATGTATGATCAGCGTAAGTTCCCCAATTGGGAAAAAGGGCATTGCGCTATTTAAATCCCTCTTGTTGAGAAAATGACGGTGTACACAGGACAGACAAGATCGACACACAGTAACACACAAAGAATACATGGTCATAGACAAGACAGAGAGTGGGGCATAGATTTGGGTAGTATCACCTAACTGTCAGTTTATGTTTGGAGATGAATATACAAGCAGCAAGGACAGCATGTTCAAAGACATGTGTAATCGAGATTGAGAGTAGAACAAATGAAAATCATTATAGACCTTGTTGGATACATGTATGGAACTCTGCATACTTAAAACCAATATCGACAGAATTAAAGCGATTTGTAGCAGATATAAATTCACGGACAGCTGAAAAAATGTCACTGTTTACCAGGAAAGCACAGTCTGATGAACCATATAACAGGGTTTGGAGAGTAAAGGGAGTAAGATGGGCAACTTTAGTATGTAGTAGTAGGCAAGGTTGGCTATGTTTGGGACTACAGAAAAAATAATGGAATATATCTCCGTCAGGTGAGCCACAGGAGCAGACAGACTTCTTTGACCCTGACTTGGAATACAGGCCAATTTAAAAGACTGATTCCCAAGTGAAGACGGGTATGCTGGACAGCTATAAATCTATAGCCTAAATTAAACAATTGGGGGAATTTAGCTGACGAAGGGATCGGTTTGTATAATTTGGATTTAAAACTTTGAAGCGAGGCTGAATTTCAGGTTTCAAGAGTTAGCTGATTCTACAGTCTGACGGCTCAAGGGAAGAAGGGTTTATCAAACAAATCAGTGCGAGCCTGGAAGTGGGTTAGATTAAACTTAGGGCCATATGAGTATTTCTATTATTATTATTATTGTATGGTCAAATAAAGGATTCTTGAGCCTTGAATCTAAGTCTACCATATGATACGTAACATTAATATGCAGTGTCAATAAGGTACACTGTATATAAGAGAGGTACACTTATGGTGGGAGGGTTGGGTAAATCAAGAGCCTTATCTTCCCACTGCCATGAAATCTTTCACGAGAGGACAAAACAAAATTCATGTGTAAATGCAAATACAGTGAAACCTCATGATAATGACATTACCTGTTCCCTAACTGAATATATGTCAGATAAGTGAATCACATAACATAGAAAATGTACTTTTTGTTCCTTAGTAAGTGTGTTGTTGAGTGAATATGTCGGATATCTGAGTGTTGTTGTAATAAGTTTTTACTCCATTAAATCACGTCACTAGCAATCCACTTCTGGGTAAGCACACTACATGAACTATAAACATGATATAGCAAATTTTTTTAAAAAATGCTAATGAACTGAAGAGGTATGTCTTCCATGTCACAACTGAACATTATGAAGACAAAATATGCAATTTATGAAACATGTATGAACACACATGCAGATTTGCACTCTGTACTTCAGGAAGTGCAAGATTGCAGGGCCCTCACACCAAACATGATGCCTGCGCAGGGCGTATGCCTCCAAATGTCAATGTATGTATTTATGCCCTAATCACCTTGCTGATGGATCTCTTGTGGAAGGAATCTAGCTAGCTGATATGTATGTGTATATACACTGTTCAGAAAACCAAAATGGGTGCGGCAAATCAGTCTAATCACCTTCTCTACAGGCCTGAGGAGTCAGTTACCTCAGATTTCCTCCACACATTATCTGTTGATCATATCCCTTGTAAGCATGTATGTGTTTATACATGTACATGTACACCTGTGTTACACAAACAGTTTTCACTGCCCTTGCAGCAGCTGCAGCATGACTTGCCAGGCAGTGCCAGAACCACTGACTTAAGACTATAGGTATGTTGGTACTTGAACGAAAGCTCTTTTCGTGAAGAATTTAAATATGCAATTGTTGTCTTAAATCTAGGTACATATACGGAAAAAATTAGGGACTGGTATGGAATGAGTTAAAAAGAAATGAATAAAAGTGACAGGTGACAGCTAGAACCTGCCCCGTCATACCTGGAGTGTACACCAGTATCAGATCACACATGAACAGCCTTCAAGCCTGGCTCAATTTTGGTGGTATCACTGCCCGGGCCATGCAAAGCCAATCTTTCAACATGCAATTTATACATGTTATAACTCAGTGTAATATATTTTTACTTTTATGCAAAACTCAGTACCAGAATGGTGTGGTTGGGGAGTCAGTCTGTTTAACATTGGATAGATATGGCCAGTCATGAATGGAGATGTTTCGACAGGCGTTTTACAATCAAAGCTTCACCAGATATGTTTTCACAGTTGACTTAGTTATCACGACACCACATTGTTGGGCCAAAAATTGCCAGTTGTCAGTGTATATAATCATGATAATAAGAGAGAACCTCAAAGTCTCCCACCTCCATGGGAAATCTCCCGATTTTTCACCCTTTTTTACAAAGTCTCCCACTCTCCTGGTTTTTATTTATCATAAAATGTCTTCTGCTTTTTGTAAAAGTTTAAAAAAAGTAGCAATTTTCCATAGGTGGCTATAAAGTTGTTCTGTTTTTTCATGTTATACTGTACATATGTTTGGAATATGTTTATGATGGCGGCCCGGCGCCTAAAATGGTTCAAAATGCAGGAAATGAATGTGTCAATTTCAGATTTTTCCTGGGATAGCATGCCCCCCAGACCCCCCTAGCTGTGCTTCATGCCTTTGGCACTCGCTCTCCCACTTTTCAGTACCCCCAGGAGGGAGATCTCCCACTTTTAACATTTGCTAGCTTGGAGGTGCTGATAAGCTGAGGCAAGTTGCGACTGAGATTAAGAAACTGAGACAGGAGTGGTCTCTCAAGATAGGGACCACTGTATACAATGGGTGCTCAGACCAAGAAAGCAAAGTACGTCATAAGTTACTTTGTATCTACGAGTTCGTCACTTTTAACATGGAACTGAATTATAGTGGTAACTTTGTTATACTGAGAAGATTATACAGTAGCTCAATCAAGACCATTAAATTATCATGTAGAAAGGTCCTTTTACATGATACTTTAATGGTGTTGATATGTGCTACTATGTAACCATGGTGACCGCTACCCCTGAAGAAGAGACATCTCGCCCTGAAACGCATCAGGAAGGAACTCGCACACTGTATGTAACCATGCTGTGTTCTATTTGTTGGAATAGATTTGCTGTGCATTTCAGACTTTTTTATCTTCCTGGTTTACCTGCATCCTCTTAGGACCCAAACAGGTACACACTACCTATAAGCCCACTCACCAGATGTGTTGTCCAGGTCTATGCTGCTGTTCTTTACAAGATTTGTTATTTTTTTCTGAAGTTGAGCTCAAAATTTGGTGGACGATCTTTGTGAAATCAACAATTATAAGAAAAAACCCAGAACAACATGAGGAAACTAGTCTTTTGTTTGGCAATACTTGAATTTTGAGTTTCAAACCTGAAAAAGTTATCAGAGTTAAAAATTGACACTTAAGATTAGTTAATCAAAATAAGAACCATTTTATTTCATGCTGCTTCTACAACACAAGTTTTGTGATAGTAGCTCAGTTTGTTCAAAAGTTGCTGTGTCCACAAGGGAAAAATGGATGCATGGCTGGACACAAATTACGTTATGTTTATCTGCTATTCCTATTTACCCCGACCCACATGCAGATCTGATGCATTGAAGTGTGCCAAAGTTTATTCTTTTTTTTTCCATTAACGACAAACAGAAGAGCTTCACATCCTGGCATTTCTAACCTGTAGGTATAATGTACTAGCATTCCTGGGTCCTGCTCAAAATCCTGGTCCAGAATGATCAGATGATTGCACAGTACTGCTGGGGCTGTGGTACAGTGAAACCTGTTTTGAGAGACCGCCCTTAAGGCAGGCAAAAAAGTGGTCACATAAAGCCGGTGGTCTCTCAATGGAAGTGCAATAACATGGGAAATATAGCAAAATGGACTTTGAAAATATGGTCTTAAAAAGCAGGTGGTCTTTTATTAGAGTGGTCTCTCAAAACAGGTTCTACTCTACATCCGCTGATACATGTAGATCAAAATAGTGCTGTCCATGCAGATTTCCTGTTACCCAAAGGGGGAGATCTCCGACCCATTGTACACAATACCTGCATGATCGACGCTAATCTGACCAAACCAACCATTTTCCTTTCTGTTCAGACAGTTATTTCCAAATATTGACAAGACCTATATGTCCACATTGAATATAAACGGCTGTATAACCTGTAAGATTTTAACCCACAACTCTCCTGTCAGCAAGCTCCGAGTCATCTATAGTGTTCAGTGGTTCACCTTTGATAAATGTGACATTTCCATGATAATTCTGGTATGTGGACCTATAGGCCTCATCCTTTGTCCCCTTCACAACATAGTCTTATGACAGCATTCTGCTTATACAAGGAAGTGATTATCCTATACATGTACATATATATATATATATACATACATATGTATGTACATAATCAGAAATGTGTTTGTGTTTCATGCTGTGTTACATGTGATATACTTTTTTGCATGGCCCAGTTTATGATGTCCCAGTGACCACTGTTTGTATATCTTCCCTGACCTCCCCCAATACATCACAGTACATGTATCAATATTTTGTCAGTCATGAACACAGACATCCAGGCAACTTTAAAAACAATTAAAAGATAACTTTGTTAGTACTGAATAAACAGTGTTGCCAGTGTGGGTGGATCTGTCTACTGTTGCTAGTTCTAAACAAACAACTTAATGTAAATGCCGCGTCATATATGGTACTATGCCATATGAATACATACATGCATGTGTATCTATCTCCAACCTCCTTGATCTCGATTAATCCTTAATATTTTGCACTGGTAAACCACTTCAGCAGCAGATGCTGCATTTTAGGGGTAGACAGCATTGGCCTGTGGTAGTTGGATGGTAGCCAGCAGTGGCCAGCAGTACAGAGTGGTAGTCAGTGGCAGACCCTTCTCGATTCCCTTCCACTGTTGACTACCCCTCTCGACCATAGTCTGCCATTGGCCACTGCTCAGTTATTGCACCTGTAGTGCTGCACATGTAACATATGAAATTCAGTGGACTGCGGAGATATGGCAAAAGATTGGTGACATGTAATTTATGTACATGGATACAGTATCTCTCTGCCTCAACCTCAACACATCAATTTACATTTACATCCATCCTCTCATACATATATCTTTGCTATACAAAAAGAAATTGAGGCTATATACATGTAACAATAGCGTACTGAAAACTGGTTTCACGATATCATCTATGTGTACACAGCCAGCTATAGTCTTGTGCAAAATGCTGCACTTTTATGAGCCTGAATGTGCTACAATTCAGAATTATGGTTCAATTTTAATTCAGTTTCTTATCCTTTTTCAAGTCTTTTTCTTTTTTTTTTTTAATTTTAACAAAATATGGTCATTTCTTCAAGGGTGTTATTTTACTATGTAAGAAATGGTCAGTGCAGTCTGACCACTGTCCAGTTGAGCAATCCCCCAAAAATAGCTGACTGACCCCTTTCAGAAATACAACCTGGATCTGTGCATTAACACTACGTGCTGACTGACACAAGTAATGCAACAGACAGAAATGTAATTTTGCAGGCCACTTTTAAATATTTACATTTGTAATTTTTGTTAGCATTGAATGAATAGGAACGGTAGTGTAGTTCATGAGGCAATGGTTACACTAGAGCATCTCGTGCAACCAACGTGCTGCGCAATAATATCCTCATGCTTGGCCTGGGACTATTTTCACTTCCCAATTGTTAGCGCCTCCGAAGCGTTTGATTCATAGGCCTAAGCATAATGGGAAGACGGTATCAGATGATCAAGAATTGCATATCTACTCGTCAAAACTTGCCTAAATGTTTTCTTTTACCGGTTTTGCAAGCTTTATTGAAATAAAGTTGTTGTGTTATTCGGAACTATTTTTTTCCTAGTTTTGTGTTCCTGGAGTTGCCTTGACAACTGATGGCTGACGTAGTAGCCCCGCCTACTTGGCTCCTCCCACTAGTAAACAAAAAGGCGATTTTTTGTAAATTAACAAGCTAAAAACGATTTTAAATCAACTATCAATGATAATACTTACTCTTATGTCAACAGAAATTGATGTTAAATGTAAATATAAGAATTAAACTACCGCGCATCATCAGAAATGCCTGTCACACAAACTGCAACCATGCGCCCGTAATTACACTAGAGAGGAAGTTTAATTCTTAAATAAACCAAATCTTATGACAAAGCTAGGCCTATCATAAGCCACTTTGGACGTTTTTCACAGATTAAATGGATGTTGCAAATTTATATTCTAAGTTGGAGTTTGAAACTATATTTCATCTCCCCTGCACATAAAGTAATCAGAAACGGAATCACAAAAGTATTGTTCAGTTTAATTTGTCTTCAGCTTGTGAAGACAGTGTGGTCAAATGCTGCCCAATATATGGTAGACAGTGCTACTGACATTACAATACAACCAATTTTATGTACATACATGTTTATCATTGGGTGTCTGCCCACTGGTGATCACCTACACGTAGTCCTGGTTTGCAAAATGTTGCAAGGTTATTTTTGCCTCCTTTCTGGACAGGCTGTTCACAAACGTTGAACTTGGGCTGAGGATGGCCATGCACATACAGTACTTCTACATATGTTGATCTAATCACAAGAGGCCCATGGGCCTAATGCTCTGCTGGCATCGTGGCTATATTGCACCTGTTCATTTCAAAGTTGCAAGTCCTCAAGTTGCTTCTGAACACATACACCAGATGGCACTTTGCTCCACATGTAATCATAGCTTATTTGTACAATTCCTGTGATGGATATCGTTGCATGTACCAAGACAACAATGAGTGAGTCCTTAATTTTATGTCCTCAGTGACTTTTGGACAGAAGATGAAGGTCACCAGACTATGTAATACAAGAAGCCCAAAGGCCTGGTGCTGTGCTGACATTGCTATTGATGTCCAAGCTACACCCTGCTATTACAAAATCACCTCTTTGAACTTTACAGGCATGCTGACCTCACAAAAATAGGTCAAGGTCACTGATATTAAATCAAACCTTAGGTTTGGACATTGTCTATATATCCTATAAATTTGGCAAGTCCGATCTAATTACTTTTCAAGATATAGAATTTTATATCTTAAAAAACATTTTGGCTCATAATTTCCGTCAAATTATAGGTGGCACCACTAGTATCACCAGTAACTTTAACTTTGACCTCCCCCATGATCCCACTGAATTTGGTGAAGATCTGCCAAAAATTAAAGAGGCTAGCTTTAGACTGTTCACACGATTTTCACATTTTGACCACTATATTACATATTTATGAAGGTGGTGTCACCAAGATCAAAAGGGGCCTAGATTTCACACACCCTATAACTCCTTAAAGTAAGATTGGGCTAACTTGAAAACTGTGGATAGTATCGCACTAACGAGCAAAAGTTTATGGAAGGACAGACATGAGCAATCACATAAGCTCTGCGACCTTTGTTCACCTGAGCTAAAAGCTGGTCTTATGTACATGTTTAAAGGCATTCCGTGATAACAGTTTGTCATGGACAGGACATTTTGGAAAGTTTCAATCTCTGCAATTTTTACATTTTTTGTGGAATTTACTAATGGCCTGCATATATGTACAGCAAGTGAAGTATTGTGAACATATCGACCCAAGTTTGAATATTTTTCTATGCTAATTGCTGATATTTTAGGGCAAAAACTGTGTGTTACAGACAAGACAAGCAACGGACATAACTTTTAGAACCTGTCACATATGTTGAAAACTGTGTGAAGTTTGTGGGTATTTTAGATAGACTGTAGTCTCAGATGGTTAAAAATATTGTTTTTAAACATAATTTACCATTGATAAGTCCAATTATTGAAAAAACTTTTTTCACTTATAAAAGTTTGGTGTCAGGGATGGGACACACTTGTATGTTGAAGACAGGAATGTTTTGTCCACTTGCATAATCTGATACATGCAAGCCTAAAATGCCATATGCTGGAAGGCTAATATACCACAGAACAGAAGGTTTTTTATGATAAGTACCACTGTATGTGAACCTATTATTTCAGATGAAAAAACCATGTACATGTAGAGCTGAATTTAACTTTTATTGATGTCAATAGATAAGTATCTAATATTTGGCAAATATGTAGTATTGCAGCTACAATCTACAATTGACAGGTTAGTTTAAAATTTAATGTCTAGAAGTCATTTCATAAATTTCCCAATGGACAGATAAAAAAGTATAGACCCATATCAATGAACAGATAATACACTTCATTCACAAGTGTGTCTTTATATCACAGCTAAATGTATAATGTCCTCTCTGGTCCAGTTGCTCTTTTAGGTTTTTTTACATTTTTAATTATTTGATTCATGCATGCTTTGTCCTCATTCGTGGGGAACATGAATTTCTTGCAGTCATCACCACACCTCCATAAGAAACTCACATCCATTTTTTCCCCTTCATTTTTTAAGATTTTTCCCAGAAAGATCTGAGTGGACTTTCTTGTTACATACTTCACAATCAGAAGGTCACCATTATTTGTGATGGTGATTGATTGATGGACTTTCACTCATAGGCTTACATGTAGGTAGTTTTGCATGGGCAGACAGTAATCTGTTCTTGAAAGTATTGTTGAGGACACAGCAGTAACAAGTATTTAGACAAAAGGATCGGGGAGATCAAATTATAAATAAACGATAATATGCTGTAAGCACATTAATTTCCCGCCACAAAGCACGGGTCTGACGCCAGGCGATCACGGGGGACGTGCGGGTCACATCACTGTCCAGACAGGGCCATATGTTCATTTCTCACAAAATTAATGTTTTTTGAGAAATTAAAGTGCACGAAGACCAAACTGGTATTCATTTAGAACTTCCCAAGTCATATATCAAGAAAAATTTTCATCTGCCTTCAATAAGTATTCTTTATTTCCAAAATATAAGTAATATCCCACTTATCCCCAAAGGTACCGACCCTTATCTTGCCATATCTCGCCAAGCGAGACTAGACAATCAGGTATGCAGTTCTGGCGGGAAATTAATATGCATATCTCCAATTATAAACATTTGTTACCATTGTCTCTTGATTCTTTGTACAAAAAGGATTAGTTGGGTCTGCAGATTCCAATAACCATAACTTTTTTTTTTTAATCTCCTTGAAAAAATAACCAAACTTGACTTTTTTCTCTGGTATTTATAATCTGACTATACATGTGATATTTTGTTTAATTCTGTCTGGTCCATGACAAATATGTCTTGTTGATTGCAAGGTATGAATTTTGTATGTGCTACAAATTTTCTGTTTTAGCAAACCATGAAATTAAACACAAAGAGAAACTACCTGAATGGTTTTCCTACTGTGAATGGTACATATACCCTGATATTTTTGTGCAATAGTATCACATATATTGGACATTATGGGTAATTATAGATATCGATAAATGTATCAATAATTCACCACTATAAAATTTGAGTGTGTGACAGACAAACTGATTAGATGAGACTAATTTTACAATTAATAGGAGACATACATACAAAAAAATAGATAATATTAACTGTTACTAGTCTAGGGAATTATGCATGGGTACTTTGTGATAGGTATGTCCCGTCCGTGACAAATTATGATCTTAATATTTTGATACATGTATTAACAAAGTTCCAGTCTTAGCAATGTTTGTCACTTTGAAAAACCTTTATAATGAATACAGAGAAAATAAAATAACTTTTTATTCCTACCAATATTAATAGTAAATTATTAAACTTTTGAATGTCATTTGTCGGGGACGGGACATTATGGAAAATAGACAGGCTGTATATTAATAATTATCAACAGTTCACCAACCATTACATAGTGCATGATTAACAAGGTTCCCATGTTACTTTGTCCCAAGGGATAAAAGTCACACAACACTCTCTATATTATAGATACATTAAAAAACAAAATGTCCCATCCATGACACAGAAATGCTTATTTGCATAAATATGGATTCATAAATTGAGCATAGGGTGCTTTATATGAGGAAATTCAAAACAATCTGAATAATTGAAATATTTACTTTTCAGTGGCATTAAAGTTTTGTCTCCATGTGCAAATTTATTTTCTGGTATCTGTGTTCCTGTGATCATGAAATGCCCCTTTTATGCATTAACTATTTTTCCCATTGGAAAGGTGTGTGAAAATAAACGTTAATTAATATAAGGAGCTGAGGATACCCATTCGGGCAAATATACACAGGGCTCTGCAATTCCTTTTTATCTGCTAATTAGTCCTCAGGACTAGCAGTTTTGGCATTTTACTGGCCTTCCATTGAAACTTGTCCATCTATAGATACACATCTGATTCCAAAAACTGAAATTTCTGGTTGCCCCCCAAGGCTAACTGGTGCCTTGAAATTGGTCCTCATGGAACTTTGAACTGTCCCAGGATTGCAGACAGTCAAATTGTAGAGGGAGCTGACACATCAATGTACATGTCATGGATCAGTCTCCTTCCCTGCCAGTCCACTGAAACTTTGTGCATGTACACATACTTCTCTAAGATAGCAATCAGCTCCACACAGCACGAGAGAGTGGTGGTACTTAACAGCACCAGGCTATCAAGCAGGGTTTGTCAGAATTACAAGGCAATCAAGAAGGCTTTGTCCACAGTACAGGCAATCAAAAAGGGTTTGTCAGCAGTTCAAGGTAATCAAAAAGGGTTTGTCAGCAGTTCAAGGTAATCAAAAAGGGTTTGTCAGCAGTTCAAGGCAATCAAAAAGAGTTTGTCAGCAGTTCAAGGCAATCAAAAAGGGTTTGTGGGCAGTTCAAGGCAATCAAAATGGGTTTTTCAGCAGTTCAAGGCAATCAAAAAGGGTTTGTCAGCAGTGCAAGTCAATCAAAAAGGGTTTGTTTGCACGGCAACACAATCAAGAAGGGTTTGTCAGCAGTATGGGTACATGTAGCTTTAAAATTATGAAAAATTGCTCTTCTCTCTTTTGGTATCTATTGACACACACGTGTACAGATTAATGTATGTATGTATATATATATATATATATATATATATATATATATGGCCAAGTCCATCATAGAACACCAAATACACAATCTACAGGAGGTGCCCCAGCTTCAACAGGGAAGGGGGTGTTTAAATGGTCATAATTACGTGTATGTATCCAGCTTTTTTGAAATACTGGACTTAAATATTATTCTTTATGCAAGATAACTAAAACAAGTGCATGTCATTGTTGATATCCAGTGCAATATCTGATGACTGTTTGGTATTATGTCAAAGTTGTGGGGCCAGTACACACAGGTACATGTAGTTTTTCAAATTAGACAAGCCAAAAGTTCGTCCTGTAATATAAAACAATAAATAAAAAAATGTAATATCAGCCTGATCACTATTATCCTGATGTTTTATCACATTTTACTTGTAGCATGTGTGGTACAAGAATTAACTCTTTCCTACTCAAATTGCTTGAAAGGAAAATGTTGCCAGTTGAGTAGATTTTGTGCAGCAATCACTGGTAACTTGTTTCGGCGTTAGTGGGTGCGTTTCGGCGTTTCAGGGCGTTTGCCGGCGTTACACAGCGTTTGCCGGCGTGAGACGGCGTTTGCCGGCGTTACAAACGCCGGCAAACGCCGACTAACGCTGGCAAACGCCAAAATCCAATTAAGCCTTTTGGGGCTCGGCGTTTGCCGGCGTTAGTCGGCGTTTGCCAGCGTTTGACACCCTTTCAACGCCGGCAAACGCTGTGAAACGCCGACTAACGCCGGCTAACGCTGGCAAACGCTCTGTAGTCCTCTCAACTAGCAAGCTCAATGGGATACATGTAAAAATTTGAATTCAGTTGAACTGGGATTAGAAGGATCCATGGAAATTTGTGTCTTGTACTTGTACTTATCATCAATATACTTTTATTGTTTATACTCATGGGCAAAACAACATAATTATCTCTAATATTATGATGATGATTTATCCATTGAGGTGTATGTGTATTGAATGACTTTGCTCATGATCACTGATATATATATATTTTGGTCACTCCAATCTTGGTTGTAAAGTAAAGACAAACAACCCTGTTTTCAATTTTATTTAAACACAGCACAGCAATTTTTTATTGCTTGTACCCCACAAGTCAGCAATGCATAGCTTTATGCTAGCATAGATGTGAATCCCTGTGAATATAATACATGGAATTTATTATTAAATCCCGTGTATTATATTCACCCGGAATCTATGCTAGCCCATACCTGTCAACATTCCACACCTCAAATAGGAAGATTTTTGTAGATTTTAACAAGAGGGCTGTGTGAACAGCCCGTGCCTCAGCTGATCTTGACATTCATCACACTTGCAGCTCTATCAACTTGGGAAAGGATCAAGGACACCATGTTCTGAGTAAGTCTGAACTTTATAGAAGAACACTTACATGTGCAACATCAAAGTTCAAGTAGTTCTCAAGTTATAATGAAGAGTAAAATTCATGTATGTTGCACTGTGACCCCACAAACGAGGTCAAGGTCATTCATGTACTGTCTCAGCATGACCTTCATACAGAATATTTAACATGTGAAGCTAACTCAAAACAGATCTCAAGTTATCAAGTAAACAGTAAATTTCGTGTCAGTTGTCCTGTGAATTAGCATTAGAATGCCCATTGACTTACATAGTAATCAATAGGAAAGCTGCATTGAACGATAAGTACCCGAATTGAGAATCCTTAAAAATCAGGAATCCAAAGCAGTGCCACCTAGTAAACAACTGTTTGACCCTTCCACAACAACATATCCATCACATTTCAGCTTAATCTGAGGGACCGTTCTGACAAGTGAAAAATAGCAAAACCATACAAAAAGTTCCTAAAAAAATTGCAGCGCCACCTGGTGAACAAATTGGGAACTAGGTGTCCCCGGGAGTGTCTATGTACGATATCAAAGCAATTGGGTACGCAGTTTCGGAGAAAAAGATTTTTTAAGATTTTGTCCAAAAAAAAAAAAAAAAAAAAATTCATTACAAATCCCAAAATCACTGGAGCATGAACATTTGAACAAAATTAGTAGAAACTCACCCAAGGTACATTGCCACCAAGTTTGAAGTTAATCTGGATGACGGTTTTGGAGAAGAAGTAGAAAATGTGAATTAGCATTAGAATGCCCATTGACTTGCATAGTAATCAATAGGAAAGCTGCATTGACCGACAAGTACCAGAATTGAAAAAATCGTTAAAAAATCAGGAATCCGCAGCATTCCCACATAGTGAACAACTTTGTTTGACCCTTCTACAAGGAACATATCCACCATGTTTCAGCTTAATCTGAGAGACAGTTCTGGAGAAGAAGTCGAAAATAGCTATAACACACAAAAATTCATAAAAAATGAGGAAAAAATTGCAGCGCCACCTGGTGACCAAATTAAGAACTTGTAGTCCCAGGGAGTGTTCCTGTGTGATATCAAAGTAATTGGGTGAGCGGTTTCAGAGAAGAAGATTTTGTAAGATTTACCCAAAAAAGAACAAAAAAATTCCTTAAAAATCCAAAAATCACTGGACCGTGACCATTTGAACAAACTTGGTAGAGACCCACCCAGAGCACATTTCCACCAAGTTTGAAGTGAATCTGGCTGACGGTTATTGAGAAGAAGTCGAAAATGTGAATTGTGGATGACGGACGAACGACGGACGGACGACAGACGGACGACGGACGGACGACGGACCCTCAAAAAACCTCAGCTGGCTGACAAGTCAGCTGAGGTAAAAATCACTGGAGCAAGACCATGTAAACAAACCTGGTAGACACCCACGAAAGGTAAATTGCCACCACATTTGAAATCAATCTAGATGACAGTTTCGGAGAAGTCGAAAATGTCAATTCGCATTAGAATGGCCATTGACAAACATAGTAATCAATAGGTAAGGTGCATTTACTGGTAAGTACCCGAATTGAAAAAATCGTTAAAAGTCAGGAGTCCACAACAGTGCCACCTCGTGAACAACTTTGTTTGACCCTTCCACAAGGAACATATGCACAAAGTTTCAGCTTAATCAGAGTGATAGTTCTGGAAGAGAAGTCGAAATTAGCAAAAACACACAAAAGTCATAATGGAAAAAAATTAAAAAGCCATCTGGTGAATAAAATTAGAAACTAGGAGCCCCTAGCAGTGTTCCTGTGTGATATCAAAGCAATTGGGTGAGCATTTTCATAGAAGGTTTTTTAAGATTTGCCCCCCAAAAGAGCAAAACATTTAATAACAAGAGGGCTGTGTGAACAGCCCGTGCCTCAGCTGATCTTGACATTCATCACACTTGCAGCTCTATCAACTTGGGAAAGGATCAAGGACACCATGTTCTGAGTAAGTCTGAACTTTATAGAAGAACACTTACATGTGCAACATCAAAGTTCAAGTAGTTCTCAAGTTATAATGAAGAGTAAAATTCATGTATGTTGCACTGTGACCCCACAAACGAGGTCAAGGTCATTCATGTACTGTCTCAGCATGACCTTCATACAGAATATTTAACATGTGTAGCTAACTCAAAACAGATCTCAAGTTATCAAGTAAACAGTAAATTTCGTGTCAGTTGTCCTGTGAATTAGCATTAGAATGCCCATTGACTTGCATAGTAATCAATAGGAAAGCTGCATTGAACGAGAACAACGATATATCCATCACATTTCAGCTTAATCTGAGGGATGGTTCTGAGAACAAGTAAAAAATAGCAAAACCATACAAAAAATTCATTAAAAAAAATTGCAGTGCCACCTGGTGAACAAATTGGGAACTTGGTGTCCCCGGGAGTATCTATGTACGATATCAAAGCAATTGGGTGAGCGGTTTCAGAGGAGAAGAATTTTGAAGGTTTGCCCCCTAAAAAACAAAAAAAATTCATAAAAAATCGAAAAATCAATAAAGCGTGACCATTTGAAGATACTTGGTAGAAATCCACCCAAGGCACATCCCCACCAAGTTTGATGTAAATCTGGTCAATATTATTAAAGTTATGACCATTACAAGCAATTCCCATGTTAAGTTTTCCTATTAAAACTTTTGTAGAGATTTTTGAAAAAAAATCATAAAAAAAATCCAAATTCATTGGAACATGACCATTGGAACAAACCTGGTAGACACCCACCCAAGGTACATTGCCACCAAGTTTGAAGTAAATCTGGATGATGGATTTGGAGAAGAAGTCGAAAATGTAAATTAGCATTAGAATGCCCATTGACTTACATGGTCATCAATAGGAAAGGTGCATTTACCCCAAAGGAGACGACTTAAAAAAATCATTAAAAATCAGGAATCCGCAGCATTCCCACACAGTGAACAACTTTGTTTGGCCCTTCCATTAGGAACATATCCACCAAGTGTAAGCTTAATCTGAGTGACGGTTCTGGAGAAGAAGTCGAAAATATTTTTAACACACAAAAATTCACCAAAAAAAACCAGAAAAAAAACTGCAGCGCCACCTGGTGAACAAATTAACAACAAGGAGTGCCTAGATGTCCTCCTGTGTGATATCAAAGCATTTGGGTAAGCAGTTTCGGGGAAGAAGATTTTTTAAGATTTGTCCAAAAAACCCCAACAAAATTCATTAAAAATCCAAAAATCACTGGAGCATGACCACGTGAGCAAAATTGGTATAAACCCACCCAAGGTACGTTGCCATCAAGTTTGAAGTTAATCTGGATGACGGTTTTAGAGAAGAAGTCAAAAATGTGCTTTAGCATTAGAATGTCCATTGACTTCCATAGTAATCAATAGGAAAGCTGCATTGACCGACAAGTACCAGAATTGAAAAAATCGTTAAAAATCAGGAATCCGCAGCATTCCCACATAGTGAACAACTTTGTTTGACCCTTCTACAAGGAACATATCCACCATGTTTCAGCTTAATCTGAGTGATGGTTCTGGAGAAGAAGTCGAATATAGCTATAACACACAAAAATTCATAAAAAATTTGAAAAAAAATTGCAGCGCCACCTGGTGAACAAATTAAGAACTAGGAGTCCCAGGGAGTGTTCCTGTTTGATATCAAAGCAATTGGGTGAGCGGTTTCTTCGAAGAAGATTTTTTAAGATTTACCCAAAAAAGAACAAAAAAATTCCTTAAAAATCCAAAAATCACTGGACCGTGACCATTTGAACAAACTTGGTAGAGACCCACCCAAGGCACATCTCCACCAAGTTTGAAGTGAATCTGGCTGACGGTTTTTGAGAAGAAGTTGAAAATGTGAATTGTGGACGACGGACGGACGGACGGACGGACGACGGACCTTCAAAATACCTCAGCTGACTGACAAGTCAGCTGAGGTAAAAATCCACGGGGGAGATTTGTATTTTAGAATATAATAGAAAATACTAAATTTTTATGCAGGAGATTCTGCCAAATTTGCAAAATTTTGCCCGTAAATAAATAAAATTGGGGTGAAAAAGTGGGAGATTCCCACCTTATGGGGGAAGACTTGACAGGTATGCTAGCCCAAAGCTATACATTACTGACTTCAATATAATACATGGAATTTAATAATAAATTCCATGTATTATATTCACAGGGATTCACATCTATGCTAGCACAAAGCTATGCACTGCTGACTTGTGGGGTACAAGCAATAAAAAATTGCTGTGCTGTGTTTAAATAAAAATTGAAAACAGGGTTGTTTGTTTGTCTTTACTTTGCAACCAAGATTGGGGTGACCAATATATATATATATCAGTGATCATGAGCAAAGTCATTCAATACACATACACCTCAATGGATAAATCATCATCATAATATTAGAGATAATTATGTTGTTTTGCCCATGAGTATAAACAATAAAAGTATATTGATGATTAGTACAAGTACAAGACACAAATTTCCATGGATCCTTCTAATCCCAGTTCAACTGAATTCAAATTTTACATGTATCCCATTGAGTTTGCTAGTTGAGAGGACTACAGAGCGTTTGCCAGCGTTAGCCGGCGTTTGCCGGCGTTGAAAGGGTGTCAAACGCTGGCAAACGCCGACTAACGCTGGCTAACGCCGGCAAACGTCGAGCCCCAAAAGGCTTAATTGGATTTTGGCGTTTGCCAGCGTTAGTCGGCGTTTGCGAGCGTTAGTCGGCGTTTGCGAGCGTTAGTCGGCGTTTGCCGGCGTTTGTAACGCCGGCAAACGCTGTGTAACGCCGGGAACCGCCCTGAAACGCCGAAACACACCCACTAACGCCGAAACAAGTTACTAGTGAATTGCAATATGAAACCAGTTAATTCAGGGACCATACCATTTTGGCAATATATGCTGTGTTTCTGCAGTCAGAATGGTGACTGGCAATAGACTGTGCTGGTCAGCAGTGGCACCAGGGAACAATATTCAGACATTACCACAGAACCCCAGTTGAGGCTTATGGATCCATTCAGTAGGGGGTCACTTCGGTCAGTAACCTCCCCCAAAAAATCATAAAAAATCTTAAATTCACTGCAGCATGACCACTTGAACAATTTGGTAGAGATTCACCCAAGGTACATTGCCATCAAGATTGAAGTGAATCTGGCTGATGGTTTGGTTTTGGAGAAAAAAATAAAAAAAATATGAAAAAATGTGAATTGTGGACAGAAGGACAGACAGAAGACGGACCATACTATAACCCCAGCTGACTTAATTGTTAGCAGAGATAATAAGATCAAAACAAAAACAAAAAAACTGGTTTATGTACAAACACCAAACCTCCCATGATAGATCTTTTGGTGTACATGTACAGTAGTCCCTCCTTAGAAAGACCACTCCTTTGGGAGACCACCTCCTTTGAGAGGCCACAGTTGTCAGGTGTTTCTGTAGTACATTTCATGTTATTTATACCTCCTTTGAGGGACCACCTGCTTTATGTGACCGCCTTTTGGGTGGCAGCAGGGGCAGTCTCTCAAAGGAGGGAGTACTTTTTTCACAGAGCTCATGTTTATGTACATCTTGGTACCTAAAGCTGCAAAAGCATACTACGCATGCAACCTGTTGAATCAAATTTTAACATAATATTACACGTATACAAGCCACTGTGAGTTCAGCTGAATACTGCACACATGTACAGATGTACACATAATAGCAAAGTTGTGACCTCCCATATTGAAAACATTAATGCACACGTGGAAATTATGTGCTTGTTCACAACTGACCGTCACTCTCTGAAACATGCATATGATGTACATTACATTAATAGAAATTTCATGGCTTCCAAGCAATGTCTCTTAAAATTTTCCAATGACCTCAATTCTCTCCATAATGAAAGCCACACTGTTCCACCTTTTTACTTCTTCTGAACTTGATCCTGCTCACCTAATCTGATCTGTCAGTGTGGGGACCTGAGACCCCTGGCCACTGAACAAACTGTAAGCTTCATGTACATTTATTCTCTACTCTATGCATACATGTGCGTGTCAACTTTCCTATTTTGGTAGTATGTGTAGTCTCGATTTGCAGACTACAAAAGTTGTTAAAATGAGGCAATCTTGAGGGAAATGGCCCATTTTTCTTTGTTTTCTGTCACCTTTTATCCATCTGGATGTCACAACTTGGGTGTTGACACCTGATGTGCTAATATAGCATCAAGTAAAGTATAAAAAAACAGGAGTTTGATCTGCTCAGCAGGCAAGATTTTAGAGTCTGAACCCCACCTGTACACACTTCACTTAACTCATTCCATACCAGTCCCTGATTTTTCCGTATATTTACCTAGATTTAAGACATCAATTGCATATCTAAATTCTTCATCAAAAGAGCTTTCATTCAAGTACCAACATGCCTAGGCTATAGTCTTAAGTCAGTGGTTCTGGCACTGCCTGGCAAGTCATGCCACAGCTGCCCTTGCGGCATGACTTGCCAGGTAGTGACAACCACTGACCAAGGCCTGTGACCATAGTATGGAATGAGTTAAAGAGCATATGAGTACAAAGCATTCGAATGTCAGGTACACTATCTTCTCGGATCAACATATGCTAAGTAAACAAAAGACTAATTTTCACAGAAACTGGGAGCTAATTGAAGGTACTTCACATGATCATGGTGTGGCTGTCAAAGTGACATACATGTAGGGACATGGCACAGTCCTATAGTAGCGATTGCCCAGTGGACCCATATGGATGGCCCATAACTGTTACCTGTAGACACGAATCAGGTGTACTGGTCTGGATATACAGCCACAGGTCATATTGAGGCCAGTCTATTAAGACATGTAAATAAAGCAGCGTTTGATATGCAAATGAGGGAATTCCTCCTTCACTCTGACTGCTCAGACTGACTGAATGTCAAAGAATGTTACTTTCAGCGTGTTTGACAGCTCCCCTGTACAGCACTTGCTGTCACGAACACCCAAAGTGTGTCACCTAATTGGACCCAATTGACAAAACAGTGAGCCGCATTTCCTATTTGTTGGGTGTGAGACACCTCAGGTGAATTATAAATCATGTATATTTAATCAGTACTTGGAATTTGATTCGGGCATGAGCAAAGAAACTTTGAAACGTTTTGATGAGTCAGTGAATGAACAGTAGTTTTCCTTCAATAGTGGCCACCTCTGGGTGTTCCCCTAAGCGTATACATACATGTGTACATTTTGACAATTTGCATGGTAATAATAAATATTCACACAAGCAATGTGACTGCTATTTGGGGCTAACTTTATCCCTTGAACTGCCAGTCAAAGGTAATCTGACTAAGGTAAAAGGGAAAGTGGTTGAGTGTCCTCAGAACATGGTATTTATCCCACGTGCTATTGAATTAAATGCGTATAGCAAAACAATGAAGACAGACTGCCTTGCCATGAGAGGCTATGAGCCTTTTTGAGACTTTTCTGCAAAATTCAATATTGCTATACTTGCAGTGTTGCACTGGAATAAATACAATGAACTAGGACTGTGTTGATTATGGCATTCACGCATACCTGCCTCTATTTAAACCCTTCTTTTAGGAATGGGGATTTTGGTACAGTTGCCATACATGTCTCCCATTTTCGGCTAGGCGGTTGGTGCCCCAAGGATGCTGGTTCAAGACACGGCCATTCCGTGGTCACAAAACACATATAAAAGATATGTCTCCATAATTATTGGAGACTATCTGTCGAACAACTTGCTCACCTTTGGATCATTGAAGGGGTAGTTTTGAATTGCAAGTACATGTATACAATGTATCCAGCCATGAATAATTTAATGTACATTGTCATATGCAGTTCTGCATGCCAAGCTTGGATCGGGCATCCGACTTTCTGATTTTACAATTCATGACAATGTCTGTAAACAAGACATCTTTTTGTAGATATATGGATCCCCAGGGCTGGCACCTGGCTCTAGCCAATAAGCCATAGGCCAATATAAGTGGCATTTAGTTAAGATATTTACCATCTTTGAACCAAATTGGTTGCAGAAATGTCAGATTTCTTAACAGTCGATCAAATATTTAAATTTCATTTTAGTGTCGATCAAATATTTAATTTCATTTTAGTGTCGATCAAATATTTGAACTTCATTTAAGACCAACTGCAGCCTGATAATAAAAATTCAGATTTGGTTCAGCTGAAGAAAGGTGCCTTTGTTTATATATCTGAGCTTCTTATGCTAAATTGGCCAAACTGGAATAGTTCCTTAAGCACTGTCCAAAGTACCTATATCTGCATCATAATGATCACGGACTAGTACCCTGCAGTCTCAGTCTACTCTCAATGCTACGTGTCATTGGCAACATAAAAAGTAGATTTGTGTGTTCTGTCAGGTTACATATACATGCATTAACTAGCATAACGCTCGTCTATGGAATCACGTCAATTTTTGACTGAACACTGCCATTTTACAGTCACATCTGTGATGTTCCATAATGTGCAGTGTTAATCATCACGTCCTAATATACAAAGACGTGCTAGTGCCTGTCGGCTGGGTCCTGAAGAGTCACATCAGTGATGAAACCGCTTGACTTAACCATGTTAACTTTGGCACAAACCGAAACAGTGGGTTACACCCTTTTAATGCCAGTCTATAGCCCAGTTTTATTTGACAACGCATAGTGGTACCCATTGTTACAGATACAGCTATTGATACAGCAAGCAGTTCGAACTGTAGACTCATATACTTACAATGGTGATCATCCCAGCCTGCATACATACATGTATATCACTGCTTATATATATACTCCCTGTCCAATCTGAAGCATTAAGTACAATGTACATGAATTGTATACTAGTTCTTGCATCTATGACAAATGGGGGCAAATTAAGTGCCAGTCTCCATAGTTATGATCCTACTCTCAATATTTTGTCACTGTGATGTCACTACAAACATAGGTCTAATAATAAACATACATATATATATAACTCACTGTTCACGTGGGTATCTAAATCCTTTTCATGCACACTCATAATCAACTTGGAATGTACACATGTATGCATAATGCCGGAATTACACAAATATTTCCATTTAACCACTATAGAGTCATATACATGTACGTGATAAACTAACCACCAAATTTCATTTCCAATAAACAAAGTGATACATGTTCCTTTTTTTGCAGAAACACCACTCCTACAAGAACCCCATTAAACTGGCCAAAACCGGCTTGCGGTCAAATGTCGTCTGCTTCAGTGTTTTTCACAAATTTCAGCAGAAACAACATTTTGACTGAGAATTGTAGATGAGACCTATCGAGATCACATGCCCCAGGTCAACAGCTCTCCTTGGCATCCATGCCATGGAAAGCTGTTGACTCAGTCTTAATTCAAAAGGGGAAAGGGTTAATGTGGGTATATTGAACAGAATAGAAACAAGAACTTGATAATGCAGTCTGTTGATCCAGTTTTGTGCATCTGGTCGCTCAGAAGAGGGAATATGACCTGTGTATGGATATACAGGCTATTAGATGCACTGTCAACAGTGACATCATGTGCACTGTACTGTACACAGTGATTGAATATGCAGATCCGCATATATTTTAACACTTTCCCACTCAAAGTGCTCACAAACCCACAAACTGTACCTCATGTGTCTGCTTTAACATGTCTACGGTTTTTGTTTCAATTTCTCATCACCAGGACATGCTTTGCATGAGTATTATAGTGGTAATCTAGCTCTCAAGGCCACAGCTTCCTTTGTGAGGGGTGGGGGTGATGCAAAACCTGCGTCATGGAAAATTGCTGATTCATTCCTAGTATAACCAGAAAAGGGTTAACATTGTTATGTTGTAAGCCCTGTGCACCCTTCTGAGTCATACTTCTAGTAACCACAGCACAATGTAAATCTTGTCAACCAAATATGATACAAATATAACATTATTTCTTTATTAAAGAGTTCATGGCCATGAAGTCCTGCAACCAGGAAAATAGATAGCCCCCCCCCCCCCGCCAAAAAACAACAATTAATAACAACCCAAGAAAGTATCCAGCAACACAAGAAACTGACAAAAACGCATAAATAATAATGATGATGATAATAATAGCCTATCTGACATAATATTAATTATTTGATCACTAAAAGCTTTCAGCTGTTCAACCTGTGTGAAAAACAGAAGTGACTGTACATGTAATTATCAGATAGACTGTGACAGTGTTTTCATGTAAAATACATGTGCCTGACAAAGATGTGAAGCCACTGAAAGTTATACCAAGCAACCCAGGCAACCCTTTAACTATCTATAAACTCATGAAATACCCTGTCATCAGGTTCCCTGAGCACCATAAGTACATGTACTAAATGTATACCTTGTCATAATTCAGAGTTCTCCATATTGTGGTTTAGCAGGGTGGCCCCTCCTCGTATATCCCCCCCCCCCCCCCCCCCCCGATTTTGCCAATAAAAATTGCTTGTGCATGGGACAAGTGAAATTTGAAAGTCACTTGTCCTCAAAAGGATTTCACTTGTTCCTGAAAATAGGATCATAAAATTTTTACACTACTATCAATAATAATTTCTCCAAAATTATCATCTTTGTTATTTTTGTAATCTCAGAAGGACTTTTAAGTTATTATACCACATGTACATGTTTCATTGACTTTTAGTGCTTTAATCAATCACGGTTTCTTGTTGTGATTTTTTGAGAGGGTCATGCATCGATACTCATCGAGAGTTTAAATAAAGACATTTAATCAACATGTAGTGTCCTCTTTCTTCTGGGACTTTAGGGTGGTGTCTTGTGCCCTTTAAGTTTGAATTTAACAGTCACAATTTCTGTGCAAGGTACATGGACATTTTGAAGACTGTCAATACGCAATGTTTTTTAACACAAATAGTGCATAAAGCTATTACAACAAGTCAGTTTTGACCACCCTGTACAGATGCTCTGCTGTGTAGAGCAATGTAAATCTGGATTCTCAACTTGATGTATATGTGCGTGTGCGTGCGCGTGTGTGTGTGTGTGTGTGTGTGTGAGAGAGAGAGAGAGAGAGAGAGAGAGAGAGAGAGAGAGAGAGAGAGAGAGAGAGAGAGAGAGAGAGAGAGAGAGAGAGAGAGAGAGAGAGAGAGAGAGAGAGAGAGAGAGAGAGAGAGAGAGAGAGAGAGAGAGAGAGAGAGAGAATTTGTCTGCGACAAGACCAGTAATGTTTTGTTTTTTTTGTACTAAAAAACCCATCAAGATCACAAGCATTAGTTAAAATGTTAAAACAAAGTAATTTGTCATTGCCACAGGGTGCCAGAGATTAAACTGTCCCAAATTCATGATATTGCCATGTTCCGATTGGACACAAGTATTTCACTCATATGTACACTGTACACATATTGGGTTCCAGAATATCAATTAATCTTTTCAATGCTGCGCCAACACTCTCCCCGCCCCTCAACCGAAGTGAACAAAACTGTGCAGATGTTACTTGTCATCTGCTGAAACAGTTTTTAAGGTGTGTGTGTGTCAACACACACTTTTCTGTTTTTTCCTTAAGTTCTTTATTTCTTTCCTCTTCACCAGTGAATTTGTCTGACACGTTTCTCTGATACTATTATAGAAACTCCAAACTTGGCATGATTGTACCTCCATACAAGGAACTTTGCCTTTTTATGCAGAGAAATGAAGATGTTTAAAATTAAGTAAATGATGGGCATTAGAAATTTTAAATCTTGAATATCTTCAAAAGTGAAAAATAGATTGAGATTTTATTCCAAATTCTACTAGAGGATTTTTGACCATTGTGCATGTAATGAATCTAAAACAAAAGTGGTAGCAACTTAAATTATGCTAATTAGCAGTATCAGAAATTTTCAATCCTGAATATCTTCAAAACTATAATAGAGACAGATATGTCATTCCAATTTCTACCAGAGGGTTGCTGACCATTAAGCACTAAATGAATCAAAAACAAAAGTTGTAGCAATTTGAATTATGCTTAGTAGCACCATTGGAAATTTTAAATCTTGACTAACTTCAAAGCTATAATAGATAGAGATACCATTCCGACTCAACTTCTACTCCTATGTTATGGACTGGTACGCATCTGACAAATTGGCAACAAAGGCTGCACAAATTTAACTTATAATGCACATTAAGGGCATTTGAAATTTCACATCTTTAATATCTTCAAAAGTATGCACACAGGCAGATTTGTTCCGCTCTCTGATAGGTGGCTACACCTGATGAACAAAGTTAAAAATGCAATAGAGTCTGGAGGTTGACTCTGTCATCAAAAATATAATAGTTAGACCTACCAGTAACTTCCATTTATATCTTCTATGACTGTACATGTGTACCTGATTGATCCAGTTAAATGAAGTGAAATGAAGCAAATTCAGTTTCCCTGTGTATGTATAGATGCATTGGATCTGAATTGGGGCTGAGACTAGGAATTCCTAGTGTCAGATTGGGGCAAGACCAGTTGCCTAGTGACAGACCGGGCATGTTAGGAGTAAAATGTTGTCTTTAACTGGAAGGAATAGTAACAAGTGGAAATCAAGATTAAGCTTTATTTACATGTGCGCAACCACTGGTAAAAAGTCAGGTGGGGCCACCCCTCCATCTCCCTCCTCACTAGGTTCCTCAGCTGTGACAAAGCTCTATTTTTGGATTTGTCAATTAGTAAGTGTAAAAGTTGCATAACTTCTGTATGCACCCTGGCAGGTTGTGCCTGCATCACATACACCGAAGAGGCATGTATATAAGCTTTGGCTGGGCTGTGTAAGACATACAGTTGGGATTACACAGAGGTTTATGTACCGAAATTGACCTTAAGTTGAGTCAGAGTACTTTAAGGCAATTTGAAAAAGTATTTTCCATCATTCCACAGATAAGTTGGGTGCACTGAATTGAGACTTGGAGCTTGTTACACCGAGGCTGCTTTTATCAAGTATGGCTTTCAAACACTGTTCCTGGAAACCAGTTAATTACACTAACTGGTTGTATCTGTTATACAGTGTAGTACTGAAGTACCCATTGTACATTGTCGTAACACTGTCATACTGATCATACACTGCAGTACTGAAGTACCCATTGTACACTGTGGTAACATTGTCATACCAATCATACACTTAGTACTGAAGTGCTGATTGTACATTGTCCTACAGATCGTGCACTTACACTGCAGTACTGAAGTACCCACTGTACACTGTGATAACATTGTTGTACCTATCATGCAATAAGTACTGAAGTGCCAATTGTACACTGTCCTAACATTGTCGTACAGATCATGCACTGTTGTACTTGAGGTACCCATTGTGCATTGTCATACCAATGATACACTGTAGTACTAAAATTGCAATTGTACATTGTCATCAAATATGCTTTGAAGACACACACTGATATGCCATGCAGCAAATCATCTTTTCTAGTTTAACTTTGTTTTGCTGTTCAAAAAAATTTATGTGAAGTTTATGAAGCAGACTGTGCACCCCCATATACCCCAGGTCAACAGCTTCCCCTCACATGCACCCAGAGTATCCCAAGGAGAAGATGTTGACTCAGACCTCAGTCAGGTTTGCCTGTAGCGGCTGATTGAAACTTCAGGGTGGTCCACCCATGACCTCTCATGTGACATATGATCAGCTGATGCTAAGGTGAAAGCAATTATTTGTTCTAACATATTAAATTCAAATAGACATGTACAAAGCATCCACGGACGTGCTTTTACATGTATATTACATACCTCATGTAAATTAATGCAATTATTGCAGTAGTTTACTCTGTATTTGATTTTCGTACACCGAGATTTACTTTACACACACTGTTTCAAATAAAAATTACAGTAAACCATAATCAGCATTAAACAAATACAAGATGAAATGTTTGATTTTAATACAGACACATTGTGTATAGATCTCATCTCTCAGTAAATAACATTTTGATGATCTGGTGACTTTTTCTAAAATGATCATCATTTCTATAAGACAACACAACACTGCTTACGAGGGGAACAACTATTCTGCTTATTGTAAGTGAACACCATATGGGTAATCCTTGGCAAAGTGTTCCAATATGTAATTTTTGAAAACTTTATTATGTTGTGATTCATTGGTGGAAGTTAGTCTTGAAGTTCAATCCATCTCATTTTGGGAACATTTTTGTGTTTATCGTTGTCATTATTACCATCGAAAATTCCAAAACCATTTTGAAAGTTCACAAGCTCCCGCACACTAAATCCCATCCACACACATAGCTGTCAGAGTGTAGCACAAACAATAACAACCAGAGGTCCAATAACCTGTCACTTTCCTAGTGTTGTGCACATACACACATAAATGTGATGAAAACAGGAAAAATTTTCCTAAGGATGTTTTGATCAACACAACCTTTATATCAAAGAAAACTTGTTTTCCCTAAGGCTCAGAACACCTGAGGATATAGACATGTACCCCTCAAACAAGCTAAAACCCATTTGACAATTTATTTCCAGACTAATGCACTACATGTTTTATAAAGCCCCAATACCTATTGATATACCCAGTGTACATGACCGATTCTGCAGACATGTCCATACACAAAAAGGATGAATTTATCGATGACCAGCTTCTATAATTTCGCCTGTAATGAGCTCTCTCTGGATACTCATGATTAAGCTGGCCATGTTGCATTAATAGGTGATAATTTTAAGTGATATGTAATTCCTAAGTAAAAGGTTGAAAATGTTTACCATGAACACAGTCTCCGCGCAGAGGATGGGCCCAAAAACTGCTAGCACTGCACTTTAAAATACTTTGATAATTATGAAAAGTGATTTTCTTCTGACCTTTATGATCACATAAAAAGCATTTTTTTGGTACATAACCCCTTATCCAAACCCAGTGGAAATTAAGCAGAGTTCTAGCAAAAATTAGGCAGATAATTTCAGCACAGATTTGGCCGGGTTTTAGCCAAATGCCTATACTGAGCCTGTTTTTAAGCCTAGTTTCAGCACAGATAAGGCCTAGATTAGGCATGTATTCAGCAAAATTTGTGTGTGGCATAAATGTAAAATATTAAGCTGAATATTCTCTGGCATCCAGGCAGACATCCAATGTACTATATATATATAGCTGCACATCAGCCTACATTAGGCGGGCTTCATGTGGAAATTTGGCGGACCTCTCAGCAGAGATCAGGCACAGTTGCAGTCTAGATTATGCGGACTTCCAGCAGAGATTAGACAAGGATACAGCTGAAATTATGCAGACTTCCCAGCAGAACTTAGGCAGGGTTTAAACCGTGATTATGTGAGGTTCCAGCCTACATCACGCACATTTTCAGCAGAGTTTAGGCAGGGTTACAGTGGAGATCAGCCAGACATTCCAAAAGATTGGTAGTCAAACAGACACCAACTGTAGACTACTCTTGGTGTCCGTGTCAAAATTAGGGGAGCGTCGGGTCACCGGACACCCGCCAAAATCGAGCCCTGCATGTATATGCATATATAGTTAGCAAGGACTCCTTGACAGTAGCCTTAAGAAAATTATGCCCGCACATGAACAATATGCACATGCACTGTTTATTTGTCTGAAGAAGTCAAGTATTCACTTGTGCTCCATATTATTTACCTGTTACTGTGCGAGACATATTTTATGGGGAGACAAGTGACAGCTATCTCTGATATCAACACAACGTACTTGTCCTACTGATCTACTGATTAACTCTTTCAGTGCCAAATGTTGGACTGAGTCCACAGCTTTTCTTGGCGTGCATTGGGTGCATTGCAGTTAAAGTACACATACATAACCCCTCCTTTGAAAGACCACACCTAAGACGAGAGCAATGGTGGTCACATACCACAGGTGGTTTCTCAAAGGAGTCACCACTGTACATATACATGTACATGTATAGCAGTGTGGGCCGAACCTGCCATAAATATAAAGACCACCCCACATCAAAGATCATACACTTTCTGTACACCAGCGTGTGTTGACATCAACTAAACTTGCCTGTTAAATATATTTACTTGTACAGCTTATGAACACCTGGTACATGAGACCACCTGGTACATGAGACCACCTTAGGCTGCCAGAAAGGCTGGCCTTGAAGAGCAGACCTATACTATAATGTGTACTCCTGAAAACAACCACCATTAAACCTTTCAAACATAAACCACTCAAAACTGGTGGGATGGTAAAAATGTCCACCCCTTCAATAGTTTTTCTTTTTATCAATCATTATTGGAAATCATTTTTGATCAAAATGTAGATGAGAAACTTAAAAAATAGCATACCATTTGGCAAAGGTCAATAACTTTCCCTGGCATGATATGGGCACTTATGTGCTCAAATTGTACTGGATAAGGCTGTTGATTCCGTGTTCGTCGAAAGGGAAAGGGTTATGGTTTAAACTTGTGCAGGCCCTGTCTGCCAATCGTGTTCCTAATGGTTTTATCAGGCATTTAAGTCCTAGATAACCTTCCCCTATTATCAATAATCCTATTTTTGTCCAGACAGGCCACCTGTATGGTTTGTTAAAAAAATATTCTGTAAAGTTTATCTTCAAAGACCAGTCACACAAAGTGAAAAATGTAATCATCACCACCCACCAATCCACATCGCAACACACCAAAGAACACTGAAACAAGCAACTTCAGTTCTCAGTCTTGTGTCTCCCTGTGACCATAAATCACTGATGCACCTACCACATTTAAACACAATAGGGGAAGCGAAATAGATGATCCAACACTGTATATTGTGTTTCAAATTTCACACATCAGGAACAGATCAATTTTGTTTCCCTCCCTCCCCCTCCCCCCCCCCCTCCTGCCTGTCACAGGTCTGGTGGTCAAGTGGCAAGAGCAATGTACCTGGATTAATACGAAAATACTAATCAGGTTTTGGTAATTAACATGCAGTGCTTATCAAATGACACTGGTGCAAAAGTAATATTAATCCATTTTCCAAGTCTAAATTGTGCCTAATTTGTAGGTCATATAGTATCTGAGATTAAACTACATGTGCATGTACTTCATTTCTGTATTTCAATTAAATTCCATATCAGATTACTTCTATGGCTAGTGGCCCCTGGGGTTAACATTTATTTAAGGTTTTCTATTTTGCTAGTATATCCCTACATGTACATGTATCTCCTTTTTTCCCGCTTTGGGGCACCCATTGGGTTAAAGTCTCATTGAACCTTCAGTTTTTGGTTGCCTATGGCTGAAATTCTAGTCGTGTGGAGCACAAGATCTTACATACCTTAGACTGGAGGCCTGTCTATAAGGCCACATGGTACCTTGAGATAACACAGTAAACCTGGTAGTCCACAGAGGTGCTTCTTCAAGGCAGGTCCCACTGCACATGAGGACCAGAAAGACACATGCTGTTCTTATAAATACAAACAGGAGCAACAGTGCCATATCTTGGTGTAGCTCTCAACACCCCCCCCCCCCCAAAAAAAACCCCACAATTCAATCTCTCTACACTCCACAGCCGCTCAGTGGTGTTTTAGTGAGATACGAAAGATATATCTACACATAGCTAAGCTGCAGGAGAGTTTGTTGTTGTTGTTGTTGTTGTCCACAATCACTATCAAGTGACCAAGTAACCTTGTTAGGTATTTGTAACATGACAATTACATGTATGTAAACATTCACCTCATACTAAAAAGAAAAGCCAATTAATATTTATGACCAAGCAATGCTGTCAAAACAATTAGCTGAAGAAATTTATTTTAATATCTTGCCTTCCCTCCTGTAGACTAAGACGGAATGAGTCAACAGTTTTGCTGGAGGAATGAATGAAAGCATTTACATGATGCGTTATTAATTCACTTGTAAACTTGCCTTACTGCATAAATCTGTTGACAGCCCCTGGTTTGTTTGTTTGTTTGTTTTTTTTCTTCATACAAACGTTCACATTATTTGTAAATTAGGCCAAGCCCCTTCCAGTGAAATCGGTTGGTCAGTGAAGTTAAATTCAGAAACTGGACATAACCTGCAATTAAGGTTTACCTTACTGAAAATGGTCAGTGATTTCAGAAATGTTATTGTTGTCCTGACAGTTTCATTATCTGCACACTGGCTGACCACTCCAGCAAGCAATAAGCAGAAAATGAAAACATGAAAAAAACCCAGAGGCTTGTAATATTTACAGGAAGGACAGTTTGACAGGGTTAAAAATCTGACTCTGTAGCTAATATTCATCCCTGTTCATTTCCACATTATTCATAACACAGTGACTCAGAATGTTCTAGTTTTGTTGTAAAACATTTCATTTCACAAGGGCCATGAGTATAATCATAGAAGTGACTGCCACAGGGCACAACCTTCTCATATTGTATGCAAATTGCACCGGTAATAAAGTGCATCTATCTTAACCCTTAAAGCGCCAGTTTAAGACCGAGTCAACAGCTTTCCTTGATGTGCAAAGTGCCCCGAGGAAAGCTGTTGACTAAGACTACTTTTTGCTTTAGACTAGGCTTGCTGGTATTTGAATGAAAGGTATCTTCATGAGGAATTTGAATATTTTAACCATAAATGTGTTTTACGGTAATGAGAAAACACAATGACTGGCACTTTAGGGGTTAACATCCTCCCCTGCTGGTGTTTAAGTGAGACGTGTAAGATAGTTTGGGATGGAGCACAGCTATTTGTTGTTGTTGTCCACAATCACTATCAAGTAGCCTAGTAGGTATTTGTATTATGTGCAAGTCACCAGCAAAGATTGCGGTCATGGAAAATTATAAACAGGAATAGTAACACAAAAACACATCATAGTTCAAAATCTGAGATAAACTAGTACACAGGAGGCTGTACAGGATGGTGCTCTAAATATACAGTTCATGTATGTGTATACATATATTAGTATATTATGTGGCGGAACTGATACTGTAAATTGTCATGACTGCTATCTGATCTCCTGGACTCTAAACAATTGTCTCTGCTTTGGAATATATCCTCTATGCAGTCTCACAGGTTATATACATGCACTTGATATAATTTTAACCCCTCCCCCACACATTAACACACACACACACACACACACACACACACATTAACTATATATGCATTTATCGCTGTTATGAGACGCATACGTGTACTTGATATAATTTTAACCCCTTCTCACACATAAACACACACACATTAACTATATATGCCTTTATCACTGTTATGAGATGCAAAATTTTGCTGTCACAATTATCATAATATACAAACACATACCTGTACTTTCCAACCAAATTTAAACTTCATATGAAATTAGTGCGACCTGTACTTGCATGTCCCCAACAAGCCGATATGTCACATGCTTTGTGTGCATACATAAGGGGTCAATTTGAAGCAAAAATGTAAAAAAAACGACTGTGCGTAGTATACACGTACATGCTGTATATGAGTTATGATGTGCAACAGGTCAGACTGCCTGAGTGTGTTTCATGTGTTAATGCAGTCACCTCTTTAAACCTAGAAGGACCATGAACTACAAAACATTTATGATGTGCATGTACTGTGAAATATATACAAAATGACAAGGAGCAGTACCACCCTCCTTTGAGAGCTAGGCCATCTCCATCAGAGCCTTCAAAAAGTTGTCACTTAAAGCATGCAATATTGCAACAAAAGTTAACAACAAACAACCCCCCCCCCCAAGAAAAAAAAAAAAAAAACATGGAAAAGATGCCACCAGAGACCTCAAAAATGGAATCTTAGGAGGCAGGGTCTCTCACTGGAATGGTCGCTAAAATGAGGAACTATACTGTACAGTAATAGAACACACAATGTATACCGATATTAAGGGCATTAAAAGTTGCCTACATTTACTCTTACCATACTTGTGTTCCATGGAAGACACACTTGCTGGGGTGGGGAAACTAGGGACAAAGTCCATGTGGTGGTGAAATTTACCAGCCAAAAATCACGATTATACATATGCAAAAGGGCCAAACCAAATTAGCACGACTGCTGATTTACATGTGCATCTCTCTGCATCTATGCTTATGGTATCTCTAATGAGCTTAGTATTTAGCTCTATTAAGACCTGCCCCTCAACAAATGAATGAATGAATGAATGAAAGAAAGAAAGAAAGAAAGAAAGAAAGAAAGAAAGAAAGAAAGAAAGAAAGAAAGAAAGAAAGAAAGAAAGAAAGAAAGAAAGAAAGAAAGAAAGAAAGAAGGGGAAAGGAAGGGAAAGGAGAGGAGAGGAGAGGAGACAAAAAAGAAAGGAAAAGCATCTACTGTTAAACCTGAAGAAATTTTCTGCAAACTACAATGTATGATGTTTTCCTGAAAAAGAGGAGACACATTTTTAGAACCAGGAAGATTTTGCCCTACGATGCAGCTTTTTGTATGCTGCCCTGACAACTACTGGCCCAAGGTACCCTTTGTTCCAAGGGCATCAAACTGCATGCAAGTATCTACAATTTTCTTCTTTTCACTTGGATCAGTGAACCGCGCAACTACATGTACATGTATTACACTGGTGTCCACAAGTCTCCTTTGTACTGGAACACACTGCGCTTACATGTAGATTACCATGACAACTGCTACATCTCAGAGAAAAAAAAACAAAAAAACACCAGAGATTTTGCACACATTTAAGGTATACAACATGGTACATGTATGTGTGTGGGAGTTTTGGGGCTTTTTGTTTGATCTTCTCTTGACCCTTTCTACTTTATATGTTAAATTTGACATGAGGACCACAAAGCAACATTTTACCACATCCTACTACCAGCCCAAGTACATAACGATGTTGATTGTGGGATCAGAAAATCTGTGTTCCTTGACTGTGTTGATGATACAGTTATGAACTGCTTTAAACTTTTCCTGCCTATATTGAACTATATGGTTATCTGTCTTCATGTCTTCTTCCGTAGGGTTGGGATGATATATCAAAATACCAAAATACATGTACCGCGATACTAATCCCTGTACCGAACTCTGTCATGATATGTTCCTTGTGTATCAATTTTCATGATACAAAAAAAACAAAACTTCAATTTTACCATAACTTATAAATTTCATATGAAAAGTTTAATAAAATCATCTCTGTATGGAGATGAACGGCCAAGAAAACACATTTCACAGCCTACATCATCAATTCATTGCTGGTGTATGCAGACATGGCAGAATGATCTATCAAAACACCAGCACAGAGGCTGTCATACTGACTGTTGCATGTAAAAGAGTGTAATCACTTCATTCACTCTCATGATATATTGCGATACATATCGTGATGCATGTACATGGCTTTTTCCCAAAAAGTATCGTGCCACAGAAATTAATAACAATAACCAACCCTATCAGCCAGACAACTACAGTGGTACCTGCTGTATGCCCCCACTGCCGTGAGCAGCCACATTGCTTATTGTGGCCACTAGGCTAAGATATAGGAGTCAAGTTTACTAAATTTATCTGCAGTGACAGGTCACATGCTGCATGTAGCCACTTTTTCTTGGCAGAAGGGGTGGCCACATACAGCAGGTAATACTGTACATGTTCTATAGATCTACCTAAACGCACTGGTACTATAGACACCCTGCACTTGCACATGAAGTTTGTGAAAAAGATTCCAGCTCTGTACTCCACTATGCACACAGCAGTGTCTGCACGCAAGCTTCACATACTCCAGTAATATTCAGCGAAGCAGGTTTTTGTACAAGTTTGCTGCATAGGTCTGTGAACATTTTACACCAGAAGTCAGATCATTCCAAAGTCTGATTATCACTGGAACTGGTCAGGATTCATATGGATCAGGATAATGGCAATTCTTGCGACCAACTATACATCTGTGAAACCATAATGTTAAAGAAAGGTTTTAAAGATCAAGATGAAATAATATGACTAGACTCCTTTTGACTAGCAAATTTTAACATATGTGAATTATTGACAATGAAAGCAAAGTTTTTTTACTGTGAAGAAAAAGAACCTTTCCGCATCCATCTTGAGACCTTTCCTCCCCTTCACGCCCCCATGCCAAAGTAAAGAGTTAAATCTGTCTCAAGGTCTCCTGGAAATGAGGGTTACCAACATTCAGGAAAAAAAAAACACAACTGAGAATTTACGAGTGACTGAAGCAATGGAGTCAAGCCCACAAAGCAATCGAGGGGAATATCCCCCAGCAGATTTTTTTTTTTTTTAAATTGGACCCTACATGTTGTAATTTAGTGCTGACTAAGCTAAAAGAAATAATAATAATAACTCACATGCATGGTGTTGTTTCAAGGCTGCAAACATCAATCCATAATAACAGCAATGGATTGAAAATTCATGGAATGTAAATCTCAAGCAAAAGTCAAAATATTGACAACACTGATTAAGGTCACCATGATTTCCCCACTCTGCCCAACAAAAATGCTGATGATGACCTAAGTGACGTCAAAAGCTCTATGTATTAAAGATGTTGTGTGATGAAACAATTGCTTGAAAAAAGCAAAATTCGCCCAGTTTTTCTACACAGTATTTTTTAACCCTTAACCCTCCCCCCCTTAAACCAGCCAAAACCGGCTGGTGGTCAAATGTCGTCTGCTTCAGCGTTTTCAACTAATTTCAACAGTGATGAAAAACAATTTTGATTGAGAATTGGAGATGAGCCATATGAGTATGCCCAAGGAAAGCTGTTGACTCAGTTTTAATTTAAGGGGGGAAGGGTTAAAGTGCTTATTTTTATATCAAGTTGACAGGTTTCCTCAGTCCACCTTGCACAAAAAATGCCCACAAAATGTACTCAGGAAAGCTACTGACCTACATGTAGACCATTTACTTTCCCTAAAACTGCCAAATTTGAACTAAGCATGGCTGGTACTTGGACAAGAGGCCTTTGTACAAGTAAAACTTGAAAGAAAGTGGTAGCACTGTATCATAATTCAGATAAATCTGACACTTGTCAAGACAAGCTCTGAAAAGGTTAACATTTGCTAGTTTCTTCAGATCATTGTTTGTACAAGTACAGGCCGAGGGTGAGTGGTATATGATACTCCCTCCACAACCATACCAGGGTAAAGGTTGACTGATTTAAGAAGCACAAAACACGATTGTCAGCATTATGAGTACAATGTAATATTATATGATATATTGCAATGATTAGTTCAATGCTATACAATAAATTGCACACACACACACACACATTGACACCATACATGTACATCTTAAGGACAGGTACATGTAAGACACCAAAAACCTTTGCAGGGGCGATTTTGAGATTTTAACAGGTTTTTACAAGATGCATGTCCTTTCTATAAGTTGTCAAAATTTCAAGCTTTTAACTAAAGTAGAAATATGAGTAAAACGCAAAAGAGACACACAGGCATGAGGACATCCTAACGTCCATGTGTCATTCTTTTGCCGCCAAGTAGAACAATGCCACTCGTCAATCATATTTAACAGTCTGTAATGTGGCTACAGGTTGCAACGGCCCATGGCAAAAGGAGAGTGGTATCACAGCGGCACCGCGAAATCAGGCGGCATGCCGAAACTATGTTTGTGGGCAGGGAAAAGATGCTAACATATCATAGCCGAAGTGTTTTAGTTTATATTTATCTTGCTTGTTTTGCGTTCTGATGAAGGAAGACTTTAAGTGCTCAGGAGGAGCAGGAATCGTCAGACGTTTTCCCCCTTCAAAGGCCATGCCGCAATGGATTACCCCAGTGGTCCTGCACACCAAAGACACGCGTGGAAAAAAAACTGGCACTTTAATCAACGATACCCACGTACATAATAATATTCTATCGAAACCCAAGGATGAGGAAACAAAAGTACAAATAAACACATCAAAATAAGTATAAACATGAGCATAAGAAAAAACACACAAAATTGTGATACAAAACTCAGTTGGAAAGAGAAACTAAGCTCATTGAGAAAATAACTACAAAATAATGACAAGCTAACGAAGTAAAGTGCACAGACAAGTCTAACAAGCTGACTACATGAAGTATATAGATAGGAGTAAATACATTAAAACACTATCGCTAAAAATGGGATGAAGAGGTAGGAGGCAGAAGACCAAACTTGCAACCCGTCCACTGACCACGAGTGGTTGTAAGCCTACCACCGAAGCAAGGCAACACATCTTTCATTGCCAGGCTTGAGGTCACGGGGCCCGAAGGGCCACCTCTATGGCATCACGTTTTGAAACCAGATTGTCGCCGTCGCCATTTGACATATCGCTGAATAATGTTTTCCGTACTTCAAATGCTCTTTTATTCATGCAACTGGCCAATAATTGATTGACAACCTCACCAAATGTTACGGGACGATGTTTACTACGTACTGTACAAATATCAGCTCAACTTTAGCAAACTGTACTGTTTCAGAGGCAAATGATCAACATCAAAGGCCCTTGAACCTTGTTTTCTCAAAAAGGATAATAGGACGAGAACCCCACCTAAGAATGGTTGTTCCAAGAAAAAGACTGGGCGAAATTTAATCTGGTTAACCGTTTTTGAATCTGTAATATCTGAACTGCACAAAAAAGTCAGCGATTTTCAAAATTTTGTTTCATTCTTTTTCTATGAAATGAAGAAAATGAACATCTTGGAAATCAAAGGGAAAATTGAAATGTCACACTTTGAGGATGGATAACAGAAAAACTTAACAAAACATAAAAAATCGCAAGATCGTTTTTTTGTTGCCAATATGTCAGGATTAAGATGCAAGTGTAATTATGATTTTGTCGCAAATACTTAGTGACTTATATGGACATTTATGGGGTGGATGCTTTTTATTGTTTATTCAACAATTAACATCACGGACATTAAAATAAGGGACATAAATTATTCGGAGTATGACAATTACACACATATACGATTTGTTATCCTACCGCAAATACATTTTGAGCTAGGATTGATTCAAGTGGGATTTATTTTTTGGTGTCTTAGCTATCCTTAAGCTGGTTGCTTCTTCATGCACATCACGGGAACTCTCTCCGAAAAACTCTCCAATTTTCACTGCAACTTATCAAATGGGACACCAACTAGGAAGTAACAGATACATAATTACCAAGTCTGTCCATGCAAACATATTTAAAAGATATCTTTCCACTGTTGCACACATTGATTGGCTGTCTGTCGCTGTGGCCTGCCCGGCTCTGATGCTCTTGATGCATGGAGTACATGCTTTGGCCTCTTTAGCTGGGGTACACTTACCCTGCACGCAGCACAGCTGCTGCGACACATGCAAGCAACACAAAATTGGACTTCAAGTGATGTGTGTAACACGTGGGGACTTGATACACACACACACACACACAAAACCCTAGACATGCCTTCAATGCAAGCATTGATAGGGCCAATGACTTTCTGTTTCAAAAAAAGAGGAATTCCACTTCATCAGCAAAAATTTTTCAAATACCGTTTCACTGCTATATATATATATATATATAATCCACATAAGAAAAAATATCAAATTCCATTTTCAGGATGAAAAAAATGCACAATTCCGCTTTGGTTTCCAAAATATAAAAAAAAAAAAAAAAAAAAAAAAAAAACCCTGAAAATCATTGGCCCTACTCAACAGAACCACCAAGAGCAATATCTGTGACCAGTGAACATGGATTCCATATAGCTATAGTGGTTGTCAAGCTGTCCAGTACACCCTGGAGCCAGCTAAAGATATGCTTTAACAGCATGGACACAAGCTACTTTAGACAAGAAGCACGCACAACAAACACTACTTGTCAAGTGAGTCAAGTCAAGTACCTGGCCATTGTGTCACATGGATTTATAGTAGGTCAATGCAATTAACCTGAATGAACTTGTTATCTGAAGAATGCTTAAGCTGCTTCTTATGGTAGCAAAATAATGCTCAGCTTAGCATCATCATGTGTACATTTAAATTGGTCCTTCTTTTTTTCGGGACTACTGTGAACATTATTATGTTCCATGTATACTTAATTTCAAAAATTTCTCATTTCAGATTTATCTTAAGTAGTAAAATTAACAAGTTTGCTGCTGCTAAGAACATGAAAAAATAAAGAATTTGTCACTGTTAAAAATTAAAATCAACGCCAGCAGGCTATAATATAGCCATATCTACGTACCTGTGGTTGGCAACATGCACACCACATATATCTGTTACACCATTGCTGATTGCAAAAACTGTATGTGTCTCGTCCACTTTAGGAGCATATAACAGCAGGGTGATCAGGTGATACACAGCAGAACAAATTTGGATGTGCACTTCACAGGTTGTCTCCATCATGGAGAGAAAACAAAATGATGGTTCTCTCGTGTAGGTCATCTGCAGGGCTTCCCCTGGAAATTTTAATTTTGTAGCCAAATTTGTGTGCATAATACAATGTTTGGGACACGCCTATTTTTTAACCATTAGCCAATTGTAAAAAATTATAGCCAAAGTGGTATTTTCAAAGCATTTTGCTACATTAGCGAGTGACAGGGGAAGGCCTGCTTCTGGAAATTATAGTTAATATTTTCAACTCCTTCAGTACCACATTTTAAACTGAATCAATAGCTTTCATCAATGTGCTTTGGGTGCAATGCACTCAAACTGCACTGAGCAATGCTGCTGACCTGGACTATTATACTTTACTTCATGCATGCTGGTATTTGAATGAAAGGTCTTTTTACAAGGAAGATGAATCAAGTGCCCCCTATTTTAATTCACAGCAGTTTCTTTTAAGTGGTTCAGCTGTAGTCACTCTCTCACATTTGGCACTGAAAGTGTTGAATAGCTTTCAGGCTAAGATTTTATCACATTTGAAAGTGGTGGTGGACTAATGCAGCGATCTCTGTTTTCGCCAAACACCAAAGCTTCTAATATTATGGTTGCTTTTTCTGCAAGTCAGGCATATTCTTGAGGGGGCTTAGTCTTGGAGTACTGACCAGTGAAATCCAGTGCAGCAGGTGGTTTTCAATGCCATTTCCAGTTCACCTGGCTGATACCCACAATGAAAATACATTTGTCAAATTTCTGACATGAAGAGCATCACAGAATTTTCTGCACAATGACATGTTTTAAACACATTTTGTTAAACCATTTTGGGAGTAGCAGGGCTTTCCCTACATAAA